>VUYV01000018.1:5961987-5975886 GCA_008711295.1 Anarhynchus alexandrinus
AAGAGAAGAGAAGAGAAGAGAAGAGAAGAGAAGAGAAGAGAAGAGAAGAGAAGAGAAGAGAAGAGAAGAGAAGAGAAGAGAAGAGAAGAGAAGAGAAGAGAAGAGAAGAGAAGAGAAGAGAAGAGAAGAGAAGAGAAGAGGAAAAAGAAAAGAGAGACATGCCAAGTCTTTGGTTAATACACACTTAAAAACCTGTTCCAGCATGATTTTGCCCATTGTTTCTACATATCAGAACTGATCTATAAGCCACAGATGACAAAAAACATGAAGAAAATCTTTCTATTTTGAATAATTCAATGTCATGAAAGGGATAACACATATAATTTCCATTGTAGAAATAATCGTGACATTTGGGAAAAGTTATTGTTAGTAAACATTAACTGCCAAACAACAACTGTTTATTTGCATTTTTCTTCCTTACAGTCTAGTATCAACTTAATTGGCCTTACAGTTTATACCTTGGCTGGCTTAGAAATGTTAAAGGTACTTAGCAAACCTTCAACTCTGATTTTTGACATTTTGAATACTGGAAGAATCTACATTATATGCTAAAATTGAAGGCCAGCAAAAAGCAAGGACTCAAACCACATAGTTGCTGCAGTATATACCATCTGCGATATTCTTTAATTAAACAGCATTGAGAGCAAGGGGAAAAACGGGAAAAAAACCCAACCAAACAACTCTAACTTCTCACAGCAATATTCACAAGAATCTCATTTCTGTTCCATAAGCTGACGTCCTTTTGCTGATACCACCCCGGGATTAGTTCCTCTGACATAAATCTGTCTTCACAGCTGGAAAACAGTTTTTCTTTAAGATCAATTTATTGAAAAGCAGAATAACCAGTTCTCAGGTCAAACGTCTAGTTTCTGGCTAGCATCCAGTTTATCTGAATAAATTAAGATCTTGCAAAATCTGTCTTAATTTACAATACAGTGGGTTACATACAGGTCTTTCATGCATTTTGTAAATTTGTTTTAAGAAAAACTTTCAGAAAAGAAGGTGGTGGGTCAAATTGTCCATGGAGCTGTGCCAAGATAGTACTTGGCCCTGCGCTTGTAGTTTATAGAACAAGCCATAAAACTAGCAAGATTAATTCGTCTTACACTCCCAGCCACTTTATTGGAAGCTTTAACACTCTTATCAGACACAAATATTTCACTTGAACCAAATTCTGCCTCATTCTGAAACTAATCCAACCACCTAACGAAAATGAGTTTCCAGTAATCTTCATCAGGTTCCTAATAAGCAAAATCACAGAAATCAAATTATGAAAACATGAAAACAAAAACTTTCTCTCGAAAATTTCTTCTGACATTTTAGGTAAGTGTATGAGGCACTTGCTTACTTATCAATGCTTTCATTTCAGAAGTCGATACAACCAGGGTTCTACGCTTTCTTGTGATTCATGGTATTACAGTGTGTTGAGATGTTCTGGTTTTTATTACTCAGAATCACAGAATGGTCAGCGTTGGAAGGGACCTCTGGAGATCATCTAGTCCAACCCCCCTGCCAGAGCAGGGTCACCTACAGCAGGTTGCACAGGACAGCATCCAGGAGGGTTTTGAATATCTCCAGAGTGGGAGACTCCACCACCTCTCTGGGCAGCCTGCGCCAGTGCTCTGCCACCCTCAAAGTAAAGAAATTCCTCCTCATGTTAAGATGGAACTTCCTATATTCAAGTTTGTGCCCGTTCCCTCTTGTCCTATCACTGGGCACCACTGAAAAAAGACTGTTCCCATCTCCCTGGCACCCTCCCTTTAAGTATTTGTAAGCATTAATAAGATCCCCCTTCAGTCTTCTTTTCTCCAGACTAAAAAGACCCAAGTCCCTCAGCCTTTCCTCATAAGAGAGATGTTCTAATTCCCTCATCATCTTTGTAGCCCTTTGCTGGACCCTCTCCAGCAGATCCCTGTCTTTCTTGAACCGGAGAGCCCAGAACTGGACACAATACTCCAGATGCGGCCTCACCAGGGCAGATTAGAGGGGAAGGATGACCTCCCTCGACCTGCTGGCCACACTCTTCTTGATGCACCCCAGGATGCCATTGGCCTTCTTGGCCAGCAGGGCACATTGCTGGCTCATGGTCTTCCTGTTGTCCACCAGGACTCCCAGGCCCCTTTCCACAGAGCTGCTCTCCAGGAGGTCAGCCCCCAACCTGTACTGATGCATGGGGTTATTCCTCCCCAGATGCAGTACTCTACACTTGCCCTTGTTGAATTTCATTAGGTTCCTCTCCACCCAACTCTCCAGCCTGTCCAGGTCACGCTGTAAGGCGGCACAACCTTCCGGTGTGTCAGCCACCCCTCCCAGTTTTGTGTCATCAGCAAACTTGCTGATGGTACGCTCTATACCTTCATCCAGGTCATTGATGAATATATTGAACAGGACTGGACCCAATACTGACCCCTGAGGAACACCACTTGTTACTGACCTCCAACTAGACTCTGCACCACTAACCACAACCCTCTGAGCTCTATCTGTCAGCCACTGTTCAATCCACCCCACAGTCCATTCATCTAACCCACACTTCCTAAGATAAGTCTTTCAAAAGACAGATTTCTGAATCCTGACTAGGCAGCAGAACAAGCATGAGACATTTTCAGACCCTCAGGCTAACCAGAATTAGTATATTAGCTAAGGTATTTAGAGGGTCCACAACAAACAATTAGTCCTTTCACCTCTTCCATGTAGATTAGCTTAAAAAGTTTGGTTGCGCGCAACACATGAAACAACTATCATTTAAGAAAATGGTAAAGACCCCAGTGCTGAAAGGGACAAATTATGGAAAAAGAGGACTCCCAAGGAACAATCACAGCTTATCATGCTCTTCCTCCCATTGACATAAAGGTTCCTTACTACTGGAGACAGCTATTTCCATTGCAGTCTTACCCAAAAAGGCTTAATGTGAAGACACGCCAACAGAACGTGCATGGACGAGCTTACAAGCTAATTTATGATGAGAGGAGGCATGAGAGTAGTGAACAAAGTGGTGGTCCTTGAGGGAAAAGGGTAGTTGTAATTATGACAAGGGAATGTAATTAGAGAGACTAAAAGTGATGAAGACTTGGAAGTGCAGGTTTTACAGGAGCTTCACTGCTTTGGATATGAAGATAGTGGATTATAAGGAACATGACTCCACCAGAAATTACTTCACAAATCTGATACAGGGTGAACATTTAATTTTCCTAACTACAGCTTGATTTGCTCTTTTCCTGTCTTTTAATAAATTCAGTGTCATCAAATTTAATGGAGATTTTATTAGGTCTTAAATATTATCCCTTAGCACTGTAATTATCATCTGTGATTAATCCTCCTTGCCCTAGAAAGTCATGCACATTTTTTAGATGGAAGAGTATATATTTCAATGCTCATTTATAATTAAAAGAGACATAACTGAAGAGAACAAATGAAAGGGCAGGTCTCTCACCACACATTGTTATGGAAGTATGTTATATTTTGGATTAATTTATCCTTGTGCTACACAAACTGTTGTAATCCCCCTGTCATTACTGCAAATTACTTCTAGAAGAATCTGTGGATTACATAAAATGAATTACAAAAAAATTCAACCTTTGATACAACTGGTAACTGCATCCAACAAAACGTATTAGCATAGTAAGTTCTAAAGCAGTCCAGTATCATTTTCAACACAGCTTCAAGAGGGAAAATCAGCAAAAGAGTTAAAAGCCATATAAATCTTGTTAGATTATCTTTGCTACAGATAATCACCTGCCACTTTAGCTGTAATGACACCTGAAGCACTCTGGAGCAGAGAGGCAGACGTTATGGGGCAGGTAACTATGGCAGGAACTACTGCATCACTGTTTTGTGCTTTTACACATTCCTTCTTTGGCAATCACCTCATAAGCACAATTAAAAAATCACGTGTTAAAAAGCAACCAGAGAGCCATTACGCAGTGTAGAACCCCGTCGTACCTGCAGGATGGGAAATGAAATCTGTCTCAACACACATGTTGGAACCCGACCTACCGCAGGGGCATTACCTGCTTGAAGGTACTCGGGCAGCAGCGTCTCTGGCAGCGTCTCCGGCAGCTGGTAACCGTTCTTCCTCGCAACCACGAGGTGGAAAGCGGCACAAAACTCCGGGAGTGTCAGCGCCCCGTCGCAATCCACGTCGCTCAGCTCCCTGCGGGTACGACAGGCACACGTTTTCCAAGCCGTTACCGCAGGGAAACAAACATGGGTGTGCAAACAACGGGGAGACAGAAAAGCAACTTTGAGAAGGGATATTTTAATACAAGACAAGCATCTCTGTCCTTTGCACTTGATCCCAACTTGTACATTTGGCTCAGGGAAGACGAAGCAAGCTCGTTTTCTAATACTGACTTGTCGCTCTCTTCTTTTTTAATAAAGTACATTTTTCGTTATACATCGTACCATACAATATGATTGCATGTCTATATTATAACATGAAATACATATCATAGAATCGTTGAGGTTGGAAGGGACCTTTAAGATCCTCAAGTCCAACCATTAACCTAACCCGACAAAACCAATTCTAAACCATGTCCCCCATATCCTGTACCTCCAAGGGTGAAATCAACTTTCCAGTGGTTGGAAGAACTTTTGGCCAATCCATGCAGAATCTTAAACCAGTTAAAGCAGAAAAAGTTAAAAATGGACTTCAGCACTATTGACTAGTCTCAAGAAAAGAGCTAAATTAATGCTTTTGACAAGTTTAAATGTTATTGTTAACTTCTCACTAAAGCGGTTCTCTCTTTAATTCTAGGATGCTTCTCAAACACTAAAACTGGACTTCAGAAATTCAAGAAATTAATTTTATAAATTAACTCTTTGCAAGAATTGAGTAATATTTTATCATGAGCACATGGAGTAAAACAAATAAACATATAACTTCCTAGTCTTTGAAAGTAATGAGCATTTTTCAAGCTGTCAGGGTTACAGTGACAAAGACTGAAACATCCCATGTGTTTAACACAGCAACACAACCTGATAAATCATATCATCAGAAAATTACAAATATCTACTAGAAAGGAATACATTTCTTTAAATCTTGCATAGAAAGCAACTTGTGACAGCAATAAAAATAAAATGTGTTTTGTTAACATATTGGATTAATCCATTCTTCTTCAGTAATCTTAAATTTAAATTCCAATATTCACCTCCCCCAACACTGTTTCTTCAGTTGTGTTTTTTTTTGTTTTCACAACTGACAATCCGCTTTGAAAAGATTCCAGACATATTCTTTGACCCCGACAGATGTTTAGGCTCTTGCAAGCTTTTCTTCTCATCTCTCTTCATAAAAGCATATATAAAAGTAAAACATCTATCAGCATTTCTGATCAACGTTTAAAACTGTTTGTTCTTCCTATCTGAGACGCAAGGATGACACTGAATTACAAAGCACCATGTTGTTTATGAAAATATAATAGAACTTCTGTCAAATTTTATCATGTACAGTTCCACCCACAATCGTTTCTAAATAAGCTCATTAAAAGTAAGCGTGCTGCTTCATTAGAAAAGCACTGATGAATTATGTAGTTGTACTTACTAAAAATTAGGCATTAATTAGGCCTCCTCTGACAAAACACAGCCTGAAACATAAAACCAACCCCACATCTAAAACATTCCAGAGGTGCTTTTCCTCTGTGTCTTTTCATGAAAAATGTCAGTTCATTGAGCTAATGATGCTGCTCACAATATACTTAAGAACAGCTCTCAGTTTTATCGCTGTTCAAACCCTCCCAGTCCTGCTGAGCAGGCGAACATCTCTACAGAAAACAAGCGTGTCAGGAAGATCAATGAGCACCCTGCTGCTTGGGCCTGAAAGTGATTCTGGAGATAAGAGCAATAATTATAATTGAAGACACTTTTCAAAATTTAACAAGAACTCTTGAATTAAGCATCTTTTAAAAAAAAAAACAGGATACACATCCCCAATGCTATTACAGTACTTACCAGATGTGAGAAAGCTCTGGGATGGGCAGCTTTGATTTTGTGAAGAAATTCTTTGCCACGGAACCTGGCGGGAAACCATAGCTTATCAACCATTGGAAATTAATCCTCCAATTATTTACCTTTGGCCAGGGCTGCTGCGCCAGAAGCAGCTGGTTACTTTACATCCGAGAGATGCTCAGATTAACTGGATGCTAATATAGCTGTTGGACCATTTGTCTCTTGGTGAGTAAGTGACAGTGAAAGCCAGACAGAGCTGTTGACCTCATTTCCCCATTCCCTCCATATGGGAAAAATAAATAAATGGAAAACACGCTTCAGTACTAGTGATTCTAACCAGCGTAATTAGTATGTCACCAATGATGAAGTAACAGACACAAACAGCCCTGCTTCACCCAGAAGCCAGGTGCGCGGCAATACAGTGCTGTAATGTCTGCACTGCTCTCCCAAGATGCTGCTTCAACCATAATTTTACCCTGCAGTGGCTCTAATGTTATAAAAAAAAGAAAAAAAAAAAAACAGGAGATTTGGATAGCACATAGCTACTCTCCTGCTGCAGGCATCCTCACTCACCCACCCGGCCACAACTGCCCTTCTCAATTTTGTCCTAGCTAATAAATCCATTATTTCACCATCCCATGCACACAAGACTGTAGAGGCAGCACAAGGTCCCTGTACCCTGGAAGCCCTTCCTGCATAGAGGCTTACAAAATGTAAGGCAACGTAATGCAGAGACTTCCAAGGTCTATACCACTCTTCCCCTTGTGCATTCAGGTCAGACCACCCACCGCAGGGCATAAGAAAAGCTGTCGCTGGGGCAGGTCCAAGACTCGCCCAGCGCAGCATGTCCTCTCCAACACCAGATGCCAAGAGAGGACTATGTGACCATGACAAAGTGATGTGACAATAATGTACCTCCTGAATATCCCCCAACCTCTGACCACTTGCAATTCAGGAAACTTCTCAACCAGGGGTAGCACTTAAATATTCAGTAACTTCTGACAGATTTTTTCATCACAGATTTCTCAAATGACTTCTTGAAACCTGGACAAACCTCTAGCATCTGTATCACCCTGCAGCAAGGACTTGTACAGCTTAATTGTTTTAGGATGCTGTGGAAGCTCAAATTTACTGTTTATAAACAGTAATTTTGGATGTGCAAAGACTGCCTGAGAATCTTGCTCAACATAAAGGGAAATGCACAGCTACCCAAGAGGCTGTATATGCATATATACATACATACACAGTTACAGACATATGTAAGCCCGTGAGGAAATACAATGTTGTTGAACAACCATTTTCTCTTTCATGCAAATTAGATGAAGGAATCTTAACTGAGGCAAAGAAGTGGTGAAGCACTGATTTCTGTCAGCAGTAGATAATTTATATAAACTTTTGGCTGGATCTGAGCCTCCTGAACCCCAGTAATAGAGCAGGACTCAGTAAAACAGCCTCAGT
The DNA here is from genome assembly GCA_008711295.1 of Anarhynchus alexandrinus. Taxonomy (NCBI): domain Eukaryota; kingdom Metazoa; phylum Chordata; class Aves; order Charadriiformes; family Charadriidae; genus Anarhynchus; species Anarhynchus alexandrinus. Next base: position 5,969,386 of record VUYV01000018.1, read on the forward strand.
TTGAAGCCTGTGACATCTTCCTTGCCAGACCAGCTGTCTGTACCCACAGTGACTCCTCTCATGAACAGCCTGATCCTCCTAGTCAGGATGGAAATGCAATCTCAATACGCTGTTAACAATACTTTTACCATGTGTCCTCTTCAGGATTTGCTTGTGATCACCTGAAGGTCCAAATCTCAGTCCCTCAGAGCCATAAACGCTCAGGCTTGCCCACACAGGACAGGTAACTGCATGCTTCACTTTCACCACATGGACACTGCCACATTTCTGCTGGGAAAGCAAGCATAACCCTAAGGCTTTTTTCAGCTCAATATACACTGCAGGTGGGATGCACAAACACAGCCCCTCAGAGTGAGAGCTCACTTTCTTTTTTACTGAATCACAACACTTCTCTCAATTATTTTCCTAAAATCAGGATATTTAGGAAAAAACATAACGCCTACAACGTTGGTTTGCTCTTTGAGTTGGTTGCCTTTAAAAAGCAAACGCCATCGACTCTCTCATAAACTCACCCCAGAGAGACGAAAGAATTAATTTACCTACTTAACACTTCGCACCTCTCAACCTGGGCCCTCTACTCGACATGCACCATGTTTGGTAAAAATCACCTGAAATAAAGGAGTTCAGGTCGGGCTGCAGGGACCTGAACTGGTTGATGTAGTAGTCTCGCTGCTCCTCCGTTATCCTCCAAGGGTCATCCGAGTAGTGGGCGCTGCTGTCCGGCTGCTCCCGCTCCGCTGAAAGAGACTGAAGGGAGGGAGACTGGTGGGGGACCAGAAGGGCCAAGCGAGGCACTGGCAACCTCAAGAAACCACATTCACTCTCTCCTATTAGCAGACACGTACTTTAAAAAGACGAGAAGCAGAAACGGCCACGCTGATTACCATCCCACTACTCATCTGTTAAAGCTGAAGCTAGTATTAGGTATCTTTACCCAGGCAATTAAAGGAAATTTTGCGTGACTGAACCCAAAAGAAAAAGGAAATCTTACTACTGCTGACCGCAAATAGGAAAAGTCCAAGTCATGCTTTATTACCCCTAGATTCATTTTGGCTGCCATGCATTACAACCCTGAACTGCACACTGTACACCCAAAATGGATGGAACCAGTAAAAGACCTAAAGCTGTATTTATGCAGCACAGTGCATGAAAATTTAGCTTTCCTAAGAAACTCCATATTTAATCTAGGAGCGGTGCTGTAATTATGGAGCTGTACCACTTCTGGACCCTCAGCTCATGTAGGTAACTCGGCACACATTACACTGAGCCAGGGAGACATGCAAACCTCTAAAGACCTCCTCGACCTTCTGTCACTTCTCACAGTTTAAGTAAAAATACTCCTTCAGGAAAAAGAATATTCTGGAGGAGAAGGACATTTTATTCATTTATGTCTTTGCTTTCTGACTGACTTGTTTAAGGGAGGTCCGTATGTTTGGTAGGTTGGGTGGTGGTGTTCAGAAGGGGGCTACTGGTACAATTAGTGTCTTCGTTAAACTGGAATGACTTAGTATTTCAGATGCTTTAGGCACGGATGACAACACTTTTAAAGAGGGAGGGCAAGAATGAACAATAACCAGCTCTGCAACCCTTTCTCTGACATACCTGTCCATCTCCTAAGAATCAAACACAAAACACCGGTTCTGAAATACATCGAAAGATCCCTGCAACAGGCAACATCATAAAGCTGTAAATTAATTTTCCTTTCAAAGTGCTGCACAAATGCACCCAATTTCATTTCAAGTTAGCACAAACTGAGTGGCACTACCTGTAGATCTTCTCCTGAGGCTCAGGTGACATTTCATTATGGGTGTGGGGTGCTAAGCACTAGGGAAAAGGTACAGAGTCTCCGAGTCTTACTTACTTAGGAAAAGCTCCCCCTTAGGAGAGCTTTGTCCTTCCTTAGGGCAAACTACCTGTTTGCGTAAGTGCACAGCAGGCATACTGGAACACTGGAAAGATCTGCTTTTGCAGCCAGCAGGAAAACATAGGACTCATCTCATAAAAGCAAACAAATGTCCAGAAATTCATTTATTCTGTTTGAGATGCAATTTAACCAACTGGGGTAAAAAAACAGAATACGCAGAATATTAGGCCATAAATTCTGTGCGTGTGTTACAGACGGCATTCTAAATCAAGAAGGAATCTCTGTAAAACCTCATATATTTTAAGTGAAAATGTTTTGCTTTTGCTACGATAACCTCATTTTCGGTTTGTTTTTTTTTTTTTTACTTTTGAACTGAAGAGTCACAGTCTAGTTTTCCTGTCTATGCTATTTGGTGCTTCTCATTCTATTTATCATCAGCTATTTAATTAATTGTATTACTTATTTTAATTTCTCCTTCTCATCCGCTTTGTTTTTTATTTTTTCATATACTAAAAAAGCACGCTTCAGCCTCTAGTCTACAAACACCATGGAGAACATTTTTACTTTTGAAGTGAGAGGAGTTCTGCCTTTTTTTTTGTTTGTTTGTTTCTCTATTGTTTGGTAGTAGTACTACTAATGAAAAACATGCAATTCATTACCCGATTAAGAGTTGAACAGGCGAGTGCGGGTTTGGCTCCGTAATTCCCTGATGATGGTCCATCTTGCTGGTGAGTAGAGTGTCTGATTTCATAAGGAGCTACAGACATTTAAAATAAAGTATACAAATGAAAGGATAATCAGAAAAATTCTGCTAGGCTAAAGGAAAAAATTAAATACCACAAAGTCAAGAATCTAGCTTGTGAACCTAGTATCATAGCATTAAAGTCCATTTTGTCTTCTGCAACAAAATTCTAGCCACATATTTGTCTTTCACATTACCTGTCAGTTATGTATTACCAGATAACAGAAATCATTGTTCATCATGTTGAAATATGTATTTATATATCCTGTTTACAAATTTATACATTTTATATTCATATATAGCAAAAGAATGCATGACAAATAAGAAGAAATGATTCAATTGAACTGCAAAAAAATACGCTTTGACAATGCTATCAAACAGTAAATCATTAATTTTCCATATACTTTTCTTTCCCTTTCCTTGATTGCTGTTGAAAATCAAAATACATGACTCACCACTTCACATTCTTTGGAGTAAAGTTAGTAAAGAAAAGTAACAATTACTTCTTCTTTTGCTGAAGTAAGTCACTTACGTTCCACTGCAGCAAATATAGTAAGTGGTGACATAACAGCACGTTTAAGAACAATGTTTTAAAAATAGGTCATGTATGGAAACAGAAAGGCAACTCACTTGCAAACCCTTCCAGAGCCGAGAACTTCTGCTGCCAGCCTATTTAAAATGTACCCCTACAAAGGCAGTCTTCGCAGACTTCTGCCTTAAGACAGAACTTAAAAGACTCTTGATGAAAAGTGAGACCAAGAAAGCTCAAAAACTTTGAGCTCAGGAAAACCTTAAAAATTACACCCCTAACCCCCTCGCTTTCCTCAGTGGTCTTACCCTGTAATGGTATCTGTTTTTATGCCTGTGTACGTAACTTCTAATTTCAGAAAAAAACACAGGAAGGAAGTTGCGAAACATACAGATGCCCTTGGAGAGGAGATTTAGGCACAAGGCCACACTGCTGTGTGTTTGCTAGCAAGAAAAACTTCCAAAACTGTCAAGAAAAGAGTATACAGTCATATCTGCAGTGCAGAGGGCTGCCCTTGAAGACACACTGTCCAGTTTCAGGGTCAGACTTGCAGTATGGAACAGCCCACCCGGCTCAGCGCTGTGGCGCTGGCACCTCCTGCGCCACCTACACGAACACGGTGGCTTTCAGACCCACGTTCTGAGTGCTCTTCAGAAAACTGGAAGGGTCCTAATCTTAAAGGCCAGGAAGAACCAGTAGGTCACTGAGCCTGAGACTTGGTACAGCATGGGACATAAAATGTTACCTGCTTACTGCCACCAAGAACACATTTGGCCGAAGTATCCCCAGCGGCACTAAAATAGGAGAGATTCCCTTTCTGGAAACGGGAGAAATTACCTTTCTGGAAAATAACCATAGCGTTCTACACCTCTAGGATTTTATCACCTTAAAAATTCAAGTGGTTGAATAATTAATTTTAGAACAAGACGACAGCTCGATTGGATGCTACTGCCTCTACTCACTTTGCATAGCCACTGACTCCATGAGAAATTTCACTAAAGTTACGATTGCAACCAAATTCAGAGGGGAAAAAAACCCCAACACCCAAAATACACCCACGTTCTCCCAAAGCACTGACAGATCTGGGACAGAGTCCCAGAAAACAGCAAAGTTCACAACATGTAACACGGTCAGCTGCTCCGGATGGCCGCCTCCTGCCCGGCTCTTCAGGGTGTGAGTATCTGCCACAAGCCTTCTTCACTGGAGCAGAACATGCATCGTACCAGAAGACAACCTCGCTAGTCTTGCGTATTTCAGAAGTCAACCATCACTGGTTTGATCAGTTATGCCAAGGGTGGGGTGGGGAACAATCCCACCTCTGAACAAACAGCAGTCTACCTAACCAGCAAATGAGCAGCTGTGACTTTCATGTGAAGGCCACTTGATAGCACTGAACACATTCTTATCATGGCTGTAGTGAGTTTCAAAATGTTGCAATAGCTCTGTTTTTTCACTCGTTTGTAAACGAGAACAACAGCTAAAGGACCAGCATGCTCAGTCCTCACTCACTGCAAACACACAGAGATGGAGGGACGATGGAGGGATGATATACACCAATGCCTACTGTTGCCACCATCTTGGTCACCAGATGTTGCCATTAGGAGAGCACAGGCAACTTACTATTAGCAGGAGCTTGTACAGCCTTAGTAAAACTGGCTTCTGCCCCGCTACCCTCTTACTAACATCAGAATGTTTGGCCACCTACTCTAACAGCAGTGAGATCAAGGACAGAGCATCCACGCAGTGCCTTATTTTTGTTTGTTTTGCCTAAGTTACATTGTGGGACTGTTTTTATATTCATGTCCTATTGTTATTTCCATTACGAAACCGGAGAGATTATTATTTGTTCTTGCAAAGGAAGGTTCACTGTCAATCTGAAAACGAATAGAGCAGCTACTGAAATCAGGAGCGGGCTCTTCTTCCCCTCTAATGAAACCAAATACTGAATTGAAAATACTCACTCTGAAAATACTCACCAACGCTCTGTCACTGGGATACATTGCACATAGTCTTGTCAGAGATTAGGTATTAGCATTTATCTGTGAGCAGTGACACATAAATCTAACTAATTTACTAGAAAGCGAACAGGATTGAACAATCAAAATAAAATTAGATGATTGAATTGTTTTCCAAAATACAGGTCTAATTAAATGTTAAAATCATTAGGCTGATTGTCAGTTGCATTTGAAATTTGGATGCTTCTGAGAAAAAAAAAAAAAAGAATTGAATACAATGTGCACATCCCAATTTTTATCCTACCTCCATGCTGCTGCTCCAGCCCACTTCTTGATTTACCATATCCGTAACTTAAAGGTATTCTCTGGTAAGTAGATGGAGAAGCAGGAGGTGAGCAGATTGGAGACATCGGTGGAGACTTCGGTTCCTATTTCAAAAACACACCAACACAAAATGGAATTCTGAGATGACAGCAAAACAACCAAGTAATCCTGCATGGGGATGTGAGTGCGTACCGCATGATGGACAAAGAAAAGGCAAATGCTGTAGTTCCCTGAGGCCCTTTATTCCCAAGAAAGGCTCCTTAAAAAACAAAAGTTGGTAAAGACAGAATTCGGTATTGAGCCTTCTAGGGGTAAAGCATGGCAATGACATTAGCAAAGCTTTACAATGAACAGCTTAAGGTATTTTACTTCCAAAAGATGTCTGAAGTAGTATAAGTAGAATGCTTAATATGAGCGGGTATCTTTGAATTTATATAACACATTTAGTTAGGGTGAGTGCATTCTTTGTGAGAGAGCATTTTTCATATAAAACACTTACAAAAAAATAAAATAAATCTCTGAATTGGTATTTTAAGCGCTCTGTGGATTTGTAGGTGTTACTGGGTATCTATCCTAGAGTGTTCTCTTTACCCTGACTTACAGATTGTTTAAGAAGAGGCTATGATCCTGAAACAGTTTACTGTGTAAAAAGGAAAATATAAGACAACACAGATAACCTAGATGGAGCCAGGGGTCTGAGGGCAGCGCTCTGCTTCAGTGTCAGTGCATGCAGGCAGATAGATACATGCTCTTTTCCCTCATCCTGTTATTCCACCTGTGTATCTTGTCATCAGCTCATTCCTGTTGGTTGACCTCAAGCTGGGAATGCCGTCACTCACACCAACGCACCGTGTGATAAATGTGTGCGCACATTATGGGACGATAAAGCACCTGCCATCAGGCATGGGGAACTACAGGCCAGTCAGTCTCACCTCTGTGCCTGGCAAGATCATGGAGCAGATCCTCCTGGAAACTCTGCTGAGGCACACAGAAATCAAAGAGGTGAAGATCGGAAGAGCGCATGGCTTCACCAAGGGCAGATCATGCCTGACTAATTTGGTGGCCTTCTACGAAGGGGTCATAACGG
>VUYV01000018.1:5976723-6018928 GCA_008711295.1 Anarhynchus alexandrinus
GTTCAAGGCCAGGCTGGACGTGGCCTTGGGCAACCTGGTCTAGTGGGAGGTGTCCCTGCCTATGGCAGGGGGGTTGGAACTCGATGATCTTCAAGGTCCTTTCCAACCTAAACCATTCTATGATTCTATGATGATTCTATGATTTACAACATGACCTGATACGGTACCAGAAGAGAAGGTGTCAGGCGTGGAGAAAATCATGAAAATCAAGTTTGCGCTGTGAAGCCGCTTGTATCTGAATAAGCACTTTCAACTCTTCTAAATACAAATCTCCCTTAGACAGCTTTCTTAAATTGGCAACTCAGAACAACAGACGCTGGGACGATGTTCCACTGAGGACAAAAGAAAAGCAGATTTCTTCCAGACTACTCCTGAGGGAGGTTAGAATGGAAGAAAACCCGGTGGCCTCATCCCACCCAGAAATAGCAGCTCGTGATTCAACACCTGTTCTCCAACCAAACATTTCTGTAGTGACTAAGGATCATGCTGGCCATGAGAAATCGCTCACTTTCCTGTTATGTTTCACAGAAAGATTTCTACTTGCTGCTCCTCCCCTAGTCCTCTCCAAGAAACAAAGAAGGAGGACAACACTGAAAGAACTTATACAGAGTATTACAGGGCTGACAGCTTTATACAAGCGCATACAGAGAAATTCCCTTCAGGGATGCAACTGGGATGCATCAAAATCAGAGCACAGCCCTCATGGGGACTATTTGCACACCAGGAGTTTATCTGCTGTCTAGTACTGCAAAACTGATTAAGCCCACATGAGTGTAATCATTTACAGGGCTGGACTCACAACGCGGATGTTTAACGACATATTGGCCTGAAGGAGATGGACCTGTTACCTGTTTCTCCCCTTCATCTGTTCTTTTGTAGGAATTGTTTTCCAAAGTTGCATGTGGAACCTGAAATTTAACTCCATGGAGTTCTGCTGGAGTCCCATAACGTACTTCACTGTCATTTTTCAGCGCCATAAACCGGGGCAGAGGCAATTCTTCATTAAAAGAGAGAAAAATTCAACTACAGACTACAGAACATTAAAAGTACTTTAAGCAGTATCATCTTGTAAAACCAATGAAAAGTTTATCTATAAAAGAGTACTATTTATATTTTGTAACATTTGTAAGTCTGGAACTCCTACGATTATTTTATATCTTAATAAAAATGTGAAAGTCACACAAAGCTACATTCACTAGCTTAATATATAATCTCTCCATGCAAAGAGGAAGAAATAAGCCCTGTGCACGTTATTAAAGCAAGTGGCAAACTCATTTCCTGCCTTCAAAACGTTGTCTGTAATGAAATGAATAGTTTCCCACAGAAACTGTGGTACTGATGAATTAATCAGTCAGGATCACAGTATCCTCAACACTGCCATCATAAAAAGAACAAATTAAAAATGGTAGGGTTCAGAGATCACGCCAGGGCCTGGCGAGATGACTGCGTCAAAAGGTCCCATGTCATGTCTCCTCTGCAGAGCAGAAGAATGACACTTCGTCACTCTCTAAGACGATTCATGGTTATTTTGAAGAAACACCATTTATTTTTGTGCACAGTTGCCCTGAAAGATCAATACAATTAAAAATAATAGAACGCTCAAAACCAAGCAAAGCCATACATCACCTCTGTAATCATTTATGTCTACAGCTACTACCAGGAAGAAAAAGAAATCAACTGGAGTTCAGTGGATGTTACTCACCCTGCTCTAAAGGCACTCACACATTTCAAGAGAAAACGTGATTAACCCTGGAAGCGTTTCAGTAACAGTAAGCAGGATACCAATACAAGGATTGCAAGTACCCTTCTTCACTCAAACTTGTGGGTTATTTGCAGACGCTGGACTTGTAAAACATACATATTAAATCTCACTTAGTTCAGGTTTCTAATTTAATGCCAGCTGCATCCAGTCCCCTCCACTTGGTCGGGAGCTCTGCACCACAGGAGCTCAGCTCACACAGGTCTGCACGTCCTTGCCGGCCCGGCTTTTCCCCCCTGGGATGGGGCAGACCTGGGAACCCCCTCCCTGTGCCTTGCAACGTAGGTGAATTTTACATTTCACTGCACTTCATAGGGACAGCAGGAGCAGAAGCTGCGCTGGGAGCAGTGACCTCGTTGCGAGGCTATGGGTAGGTCCTGCCTTTCCCACCTCCTGTCCCATCTCCTGGCTGCCTGCACTGCTGCCTCCAGCGGGACGGCGGCAACCGCTCCAGCCCAGAGCACGGCATCACCGCACGGTTCGAATGCCCGCCTGGGATGCGGGAGCTCAGGGTTTGAACCTGTTCAGGCTCAGGCCCAAGTGAAAAGCCACGTGTTTTGAAGCTGGAGCCCTGCTGAGGCAGAGTATGCATCACCGAAGCAAGAACATCGAATTCCTTCTGTTTAGTCACTATCGAGGTTTTGCAGCTAAAAGGGACCTGGCTTTCTCTCTTCATCGCTTGAGTTTGATAAGCCTCTTTTAAGAAGCATTTTTCTCCATCGAAAAATGGTACATTTAACATTACTGTCAATTCACTGGGAAGAACAAAGCTCTTAAATTACATCTAATACACGTTTTCATACCTACTGATAGGAAGCATGATGATTTTGTCACCATTACCCGTTTATTTCAGCAGGATTATTTGCTAAAACAGATGAGCGTTGCAAGCTGCCCTGCATAGAGGGACCCTGACCTGCCCACGCTCCCCACAACATGCTTCCACCCAAAGCAGCTATCAACTCCTGCTCTGGACAGCTGTCAAGATCAGAGGCTGAAGGTGAGAGAGAAATGCATCCCCAGCACTGACCAGCTGTCATTCCTGCCATTCCTTTGGTAATGCCTTTTCCAGAGGGGGATGCCATCTCAGCTTCACCGTACACGTAATTCACTGCAATTTTCTACCAGTCACTTTGAGAATAAAACGTTACCTCTCTCTCTGCTCCTCAATATACAATTGTTTCATAGGCACGTTGGAAGAAAAAGTTTACCACCATGGAGAGCTGAGAAGCATTAAAGAAAGTGAAAAACAAAGTGCATAGCGCTGCAAGCAAAATTTGCTACTTACCATTCTTAATGCTCTCAATCCGTACTGGGAACCCCGACTGCGCTGCCGCAATTAACTTCAAAGCAATATAAAATTGAGCGGGACCAAAATAACCCACACGCTTGGCTCCACAAACTTCTGTAATCTAAGAGAGAAGAGACACATTGTTGGTTAAATGCATTTCACACTTCCAGGGAATGTAAACAGCTCTACGTAAACAAAGAAAAAATTCTTGAAAAATGCAAAATGCTTGTTGTATTTAAAGTTTTCTATTAAGCATATTTGTTTCAATTCAGGACATTGCTGTCTGATCACATTCCCCTAAGTATATCAGAGACAAGTAGGCAGTTGTAAAGCTTTTCAGAAGCATTGCTGGGTAACACTGCTATCCTAAAACAACTTGTGGGTTTTCATACTACACAGGATTTTAATAGCAGGTGAAACAATAACTTGATAAGTACACAGTCCAGAAAAACATGTCCATTGCAGAAGCTATGGTATTCACAGAAGATTGTACTTAATATCAGCCCTTACAACAACAGCTCAGTTACTGTAACTGGAACATAAACACAACACAAGAAATACCCCATCGCACCACTTGAGCAGAACACTTTATGAAAAATTAACACGGTCTCTGCACTAAAGCTTAACTTCTGTATATACTTCACCGTTTGCTTCACTCAGCCACCTCTATGAAGCAAACAGCTCCACATTCACACGCTCAGACCACAGCTAAACAGGAACAGCTATCAGCAGGTTTTAAGCACAGGCACCAATTCTCCTGTTCCTGGAGCTCCCAGATGTTCACAAGCCAACCTCAGCTGGGCTGAGAAAGCCCATCCACCCAAATGTAAAGGGAAGCTCCAAATAGTTTTCCTGAAAATACACCTAGATGAGCAATGGCTCCTGGCTGGCGAGGTGCATCGCCTGTGTGAGGGACGACAGCAGAGCTGTGCCGGTTCTTCATGGGTAAGTGCTACTCTCTGGAAAACCCCATCCGTGGATCGCTCCCAAGCTACATCAGCATGACAGAAACTATTCCCATGTCATGTGTATAAACAAATAGCACAAATGAAAATCCTATTTTTTGTAATTTACTTTTATGTGTACACATATACATAGAGTGGCAAAATGTCAGGTGAAACAACTACTGAAAAAACAAATGTTTTGGAATGGTCATTCTTACTAATCAAACAAAATTATCTTCAAGCGGACTCTTTCTTCTCTGGATGTAGTTTCTGTTTTGACTGAATGAGCTCTGTTTTCCTTCTCTTCCTGCGAGTTTTGGAGATCCATGGCTTAATTCTTTGATCACAAGATGTATCAAGCAGCTTTCTTTTCTCTTACTGCTTGATGAAAAGGGAGACTGATTCTCTGTACAAGGATAGGTTCAATTAATCAGCGTCATTTGCTATTCCCTTTCCTCTACATATCTCTTTTCTGAAGTCACTCTGGCTTTTTTTAATTTATTCCCCCTCCTCTGTTGCTGGCCTTACTTTTTTTATTTTCCAGTGGGAACGCAGGGCACTTAGCCCAAGATGGATGGTGCCAAAGCATGATTAGAAATGGGAACGTGCTGGGGACAGAGGAGGAGGTGGAGCAGAACTCCTTGGAGGAGAGCTGCGCCCCGGCCGGGGTGCAGGAAGGAGCCAAGCACATCGCATCCACCTTGGTGGATGGCACGATGCAGACCCCAGCATTGCAGAGGGCTCCCCACTGCCATAGGGAGCAACACTGTCCGGTGTAGGGTCCCGCTGCATGAGTAGGTCCCCGGACAGCAGCCTACCAGGGTCCCCTGGCAGAGGCTGACACCACAGGTGGGTGCCCCCTGTGCTGCAGGAGCAGCTCCCGCCTGCAGCGTGGGCATGCTGCTGGGACAGCCCATCACAGTACTGGCACTGATTTGGGAGGGCTGGGCAGACCATTGGTACCACTTCTGAGCTCCAAAGCAGGTACTGGTTTCACAGAATCATAGCGGTTGGAAGGGATCTTTGGAAATCACCTAGTCCAAACCCCTGCCAGAGCAGGTTCACCTACAGCAGGTTGCACATGATCGCATCCAGGCGGGTTTTGAGTATCTCCAGAGTGGGAGACTCCACAACCTCTCTGGTCACTGTTCCAGTGCTCTGTCATCCTCAAAGTAAAGAAGATTTCCCTCACACTGAAATGGAGTTTCCTGTGTTCCGGTTTGTTCCTGTTGCCCCTTGTCCTGTCGCTGGGCACCACTGAAAAGAGTCTGTCCCCATCCTCTTGACACCCACCCTTTAGATATTTATAAGCAGTCTTTCAGTCTTCTCATCTCCAGGCTAAACAGACCCAGATCTCAGCCTTTCCTCATAAGAGAGATGCTCCAGTCCCTTGATCATCTTTGTTTCCTTCCCCTCATCCCTGGATGCTCCTAATTCACTCAGTCCTGCTTCCCACATCTCCCACTCCTGCATGGTCCTTCCCCCCCAGCAGCCCCGGCTCTGCCCAACGCAGCAGTGCAGAGCATGGCCCATCAGGTTTGACCCAGGATGGACACAGAGCCTGCACCATGGCTGCAACCCAGCCAGCTCCCCACAGGCACAACCGCCCAGGCTCGCCAGACCCCAGCAGCTCTGGGAACAACGCCACCATGGCAGGTATGTAGGAAGCTATCAGCCGGGGGCTTGCTGTGAGTCCCAGGGATACAAATTCAACAACCTGGGGAGAAGCAGACAGAGAAGGGCGGTCAAACACTGGAACGGGCTTCCTACAGAGGTGGTCAATGCCCCAGGCCTGTCAGTGTTTAAGAGGCATTTGGACAATGCCCCTAACAATACGCTTTAACTTTTGGTCAGCCCTGAAGCAGTCAGGCAGTTGGACTCGATGATGGTTGTAGGTCTCTTCCAACTGAGATAGGCTACTCTATTCTAACCAAGCTGAAATTCAACCCAGGCCCACGTCCCTGGTTTGTTAGGGGAGAGGTTCGTTAAACAGCGGCCAGCGCTGTGTAAGGCAGCTGGCACAAGCTGGGCACCCGACTGCACCCCGGCCCTCCCATGGTGCGGTGCGCGTGCTCCCCTCCAGCCTGACCCACGGACAGTGCCCGGGATGGCAGCCGCTGCGGCGCAAACATGGCACACAAAATCCCGGGATGTACGAGGAAGGGGTGTACCCTCCAGGGATTTTTCTCCCCTTGGGCTCCTTCCCCGCCATGGCATCCGATGCTTACTGGCACGGAGCAACAGCATCACCGTGATCTGGGTTTCCTCTCTCCAGCTGCTGGCAAGAGGGAACACCGGGCAACTGGGACTTGCACAGGGGGATGTGTGATGCTATCACCTTCCTCAAAATATGCTGAGAGTTAATTTTCCATAGCTTTTTTCTATACTTTGAAACATTAAGGTTGCCGAAGGCCATAAGTGCTCTGCTTGCTCCCGACATGGAAACATGAACATTTTAGTCTGATCAAGCAGACTAAACATTTTTATCAAAGATACATCATCTCTCAAAAATACGGTGTTGTTTCTCAAGTGCACTTACAGCCAACCAACCTGAAACTCTCTCTCTGTAATTTTGCTCTTTGGTGGCAACAACAAAAAAATATTTTGTAGGCACGAGCTCATCCATGTTATTTTTGCAACTAAATCCTGATCTCTTGTTAACAGCCCAGAGCAACAGATGCAAGCTGATCACAGAATCACAGAATGGTCAGCGTTGGAAGGGACCTCTGGAGATCAATCTAGTCCAACCCCCCTGCCAGAGCAGGGTCACCTACAGCAGGCTGGACAGGAACGCATCCAGGCGGGTTTTGAATGTCTCCAGAGTGGGAGACTCCACAACCTCTCCAGGCAGCCTGCGCCCATGCTCTGCCACCCTCAAAGTAAAGAAGTCCCTCCTCATGTTAAGATGGAACTTCCTATGCTCAAGTTTGTGCCTGTTACCTCTTGTCCTGTCGCTGGACACCACTGAAAAAAGACTGTTCCCATCTCCCTGGCACCCTCCCTTTACATATTTATAAGCATTGATAAGATCCCCCTTCAGTCTTCTTTTCTCCAGACTAAAAAGACTCAAGTCCCTTAGCCTTTCCTCATAAGAAAGATGCTCCAGTCCCCTCATCATCTTTGTAGCCCTTTGCTCAACCCTCTCCCGCAGTTGCCTGTCCTTCTTGAACTGGGGAACCCAGAACTGGACACAATGCTCCAGATGTGGCCTCACCAGGGCAGAGCAGAGGGGGAGGATGACCTCCCTCAACCTGCTGGCCACACTCTTCTTGATGCACCCCAGGATGCCACTGGCCTTCTTGGAGTAGCCAAATTTATTACACGATTAATTGTAGGTACTCACACAAATTAACAGCAGGTAGAGGCCTTTNCCTTCCCCCCAGCAGCCCTAAAGAGACTAAAAACACCCAAGTCCCTCAGCCTTTCCTCATAAGAAAGATGCTCCAGTCCCCTCATCATCTTTGTAGCCCTTTGCTGGACCCTCTCCCGCAGTTGCCTGTCCTTCTTGAACTGGGGAACCCAGAACTGGACACAATGCTCCAGATGTGGCCTCACCAGGGCAGAGCAGAGGGGGAGGATGACCTCCCTCAACCTGCTGGCCACACTCTTCTTGATGCACCCCAGGATGCCATTGGCCTTCTTGGAGTAGCCAAATTTATTACACGATTAATTGTAGGTACTCACACAAATTAACAGCAGGTAGAGGCCTTTACTCTTATCAGGTTCCCCATACAGTTAGAGGGAAAGGATTTGCGTTCCCTTCCAGACAGCGTTGCACACTGCCTACACCAGGACCATGCTTAGAGCTGCTAGCGTGAGCAGCCCCTCTCTCCAGCAGCCACAGAGGTAGGTGGCAGATTAGCCTTTGTCCAAAATTAATTCCTCCTGCCTGCTTAAATTTCCACAGCAGCTTAAACTGAATACTGCATTATTTTTTTGTTTCCTGGTTTTACCTTTTGCAGGGTCAGTGCACATAGCCTCTTGATGGGCAGATTACATTTAGCGATACGCAATACTGAAGTTAAGCTAGTTTGTGCAACATGCTATTAAGAGTCTCCAAGATCCATCTGAATTACAGGCATTGTATATGAATGCAATACAATACTTTTTTCAAGCCGAAACTAGACTCTCTAATAAAACAGAGAGTACTTTGGAAGTAAGATAGATGAAAATATCCCCTGAAAGACAGGGGAGACATCAGTTCTGCTTTGATTCAACTGATGTTTAAAAATAAATTCCTCCTGTCCTTTCCTGTTGTCAGTTTGGGTTGCATACTTTTCAGCAAGCTAGCAAAGAAAGAACTGTTATTTTCTATTTGTGCACTGCTAAACTGACATACGTATAAATCAAAACAACTTACATACCGTGATACTTCAAGGGATTTTAATACAGAACTATTGACGGTCAATTTTCATTGCTTTTTTTTTTTTAATTCTTCACCAGAAAACTGTAATCCTCCAGTGACAGCCAAATATTGAAGAAAAGTTTAATGAAGAACATGTTGGAAATAATTTTTCGTGGTGGCAGGTCACAGATGTTGCTTGCCAAATCAAATCTCAGGATGATAAACAGAATTAGTCAAAAATTGATCTATTCAATGGTTTGCAAGGCAAGAACACAATGCTGAGCGTACTAAAACTGAGTTTAAATTTATTGCAAGGTTTAACCGCTTATATAAAACAATATCACAGGTCATTTCCCAATTAAGGAAAAAAGTTCATTTCACACAACATGCAAAAACATTTCTTGGAGAAGGATGGAAAGGTCTAGCGTCTAATCTCCTGTTCGTTCTCAGTCAGTCCTGGAACAGCACCTCTCAGTTCAATGGGATTTCAGCAGGCAGCCTTAAAACACACGTTCCATACATGAATCGCACCACGTTCCCTATCAAGCAGCCATAACAAGGAGAGAAAGAGCAAGACCTAGATGCCTGCACACACTTCTGACAGGCCAGAAGTTTTTTTGTGCTTGTAAAAACACATACCTTTTGTTTTAAAAAAAAAAAAANAAAAAAAAAAAAAAAGGTATCTCCAACTCATCAACATTAAAATTTAAAATGTATCTATGAGCTGTTCGGAAAAGTGGCAGTTTTAAATTACCATTCTCTATACGAACTAATAGAAAAGCTTTACATCTTGAGATGCTGGAACACAAAGCAGATTTTTGTATTTATTATCCACTCACTGCTCTGCTCTATCGGCTGACAGCAAGTGTTATTTTTGTAATTGCTCCTTGAAGACATCCCACATGAAGCAGCTTTTCCCAGCACAATCTGACATTGTTCCAGCTCTCCCCAGTTCTCTCCAAACAAGTTTCCACTGCAGTCTCCAAGAGCACTGACCTCTCAAACACCCTGGGCAGGTCTAATTTAGATTGCAAGAGCTAAACTTCAGGAACTGAACATGAGCCTAGAGCTGAAGTTTGTTTTCCACAAGTAGAAAAAGAGGTAAAAATCAGAAACAACTGTTCCATAATCCTATGGACAGGCTGAGATGACCATCCCGCAGCCTCAAGGGAAAGATTTTTCAGCTGTAAGGCAAAGGGTGAGCTGGGATTTTCGCTTTTTCATGTAGCCATTAATGCTGCTACGGCATCCTCTGCACCCAGCTGGTGCACAGTTTTTGTCTGTTCTGCCCCCCTGTTGCTACCTGCCACGCAGATGGTCACTGCCTGTCATTTGTGGGCAAACCCAGCCCAAAGGTGCTCAAATCTCCGTGCAGGTTGTGAGACTCCGCGAGGAACACACCTAAGCTGAATGCATATTCAACTCATTCAGAAAGAAAGAAAACGAGCATCACTGGCTCCTATGTTAAAGGAAATTCTCTCGCTGCACCTCCCATCTCAGCCCAACCCCAGAAAGCACTATTTTTTTTACTTGTCCTTGCTCATGCTATAATGAGGTAGAAAGATTTTCCAGTTCATCAACTGCCTCCGCGCTTTAAGGAACATGTTGAAAAGCTTCCGCCGTTAGCCGACGCACACCGGGGCCAGCGCTCGCCGGAGGATGACTGGCCGGGACACCACAGCTCAGACCTCAACCCCGCAGCAACCCCAGGCTCCCATCTGCATCAACCCACCCTCTTATAACTGTTTGAATGACAAATATTTGCAGCAGTGGCTTATCAACAGCTTATCTCAAAATTGTGTTGTGCATCTGACCCGCTTTACCCTTTTTTCCCTTTTTTTTTTTTTAATTTGTGCTTAGACAGTCTTTGATCTGCTTGTTACAGACGAGTTTTGCTACATTCTTAAACAGGTATTTCTTTCTGAAGGGATGGTTGTTCAGATATCTGTAACACTACCTGGAGCCTGGGGCTACATATATCTATCTCTTCATTATTTAAAGCGAAGTAAGGAACACCGCATCCACTGGATCCGGGAGGATTACTGCCTGGGAAGGCAACAGGAGGAGGAACGCACCGGAGCAGTTACGTACCCAGCCGTACAGAGGAAGAGGCTCTGCTATGGATTAGGTTCTCCAGCTCTGCTTCTTCGGACCAGTTGTATTTCTGTAACTATTTATTTTATTCTGTTGTCTTGTCTTTCAAAGCCAGATGTTTCATCTATCTTAGACTTTTTCTAAATATCACCCAAAATACTTAATAAAATATTGAAATACTTACTAAAATCTAGCTATTCTGAGCAAGCATGGTTCCATCAACCAAAACAAAATGAATTAGGCTTAGTTTATGGTACATGAAAGAACACATACATAGTGTATTTTTTAAGACCTAACTACAAAACATTCTCACCATTTAAGCACTGCATCATCATTGCTTTACATTAAACAACCCCATTATTTTAAGTTCCAAAGCAAGCTATTGATACACTGCCAAAGCTTAGCAACCTCACTTAACACAGGGGTAAAAGCAGCAGAGAGCAACCACATCTGTCAGGCAAAAACCTGCCAACAGCACAGCCAGGGCTTCCCCAAACTCCCTCCTCCCAGCACAACCCAGAACCGTCCACATCGGTGTGCACCAGTGCCCCACATGCCGCCGCACCTAGGGGGAAAGCACTTCACTTCAGGACAAGGGAAGCCCTTTTCCAGCAGCTCCAAGCAGAATATTTTATACCAAGACAGAGAAGCACAAGGCTTAAGACTCAGTGCACGCTCGTGCACACGCGCATGTGCAGCCACGGATAGAATTGTGTGAAACAAACACTAAACGCATTTTCAAACGACTCTATGCCTCACGTTGAAGCCTAACAGCAGAATTATTTTATATACTAGGAAAAGCCGATTCCCGAGAGGAGGTTAAACAGAACAAAAAACCCAAACGCAACTATTTTCAATCATTAAAGAGAGTCTTGTGAGCGGGCAGGGCAGGAGGAGGGCAGTCATACTCGGTCAGCTCAAGGGTCGGTCAAGTCCTCTCTCTGCTACCTGACCACAGTCAGCTGCAGATGCCTACAGAAACTCAAGCACACGAATGACGCGGTACTTCTCTTCAAGTAGGAAGGCTGGCAATGCCAGCATACCGCAAGTGACAAACAATATCCATCTGAATTGTGCAGCTACCAGGACATGTGAGTCAGCATCGTTCATCAAAAGATTTCAATTATTAAGGACTGCTGGCGAGAAAAACTCTGCCAGGGAATAAAGGCTGCTGATGCATGCTTGTATTTTTAAGCGTCGAAGTGTACCTGAAAGAAATCCCATCTCCTATGCTCAACCTTTTGTCTTTAATATACAAACGCTAACGAATCTTTTATCTGCACGTGACATGCAAAAAGTGGACATTTTCATCTAATGTCAATCTCATTGGGAGGTTTAAGAATCACCTTTCCTGAGAAATATCTGGAAGTCTCCATGCCAAGTAAAATATTTTCATGACAGCAGTGCCTACAGAATTAGGTCAGAGGTTGTTATGTACATTTGCTGATACTTCATTCTGTCTTCCCTTTGAAAGAAAAACCTAGCACCATCTTCACTAAACGCATGCCTTTAGGAGTGTGTAAAATCCTGCAGGGGTGAACGAGATGAAGCAAATCCTTTTCAAAACCTCCTTGCCTTTTTCTTCTTAACTATTTGGAAAATGAACACTCAGAGAACAGCATCCATCCGCCTAGAATAGTTCTAGCTGTGTTTCATGTTCACTAGTTTGTATCAAATTCATACGAAAAGCTATCCAGGTCAATAAATACAGCTTGTGCCAATAAATTTGTACAGGATTATGAGTGAAATTTTAATAAAGCTTATTACACTTGGAACACACAAATAAAAAGCCTGAAAAGAGGTTACTCCAGATTTACTAACTCGGCATAAGGACTCCAACAAGCAGCATGGATTTTTATAAAAGTATGAGTCTACTTATTCACTGAACTGCTTCACATTCTTTGTAGGTAATCAGTTCCTCGGCATCTGGATATGGAAACGCAGATATTCAGCAGGTCGCGCTCTGAAATGCTGCACACGCAGCCTTGCCAAAATCACTATTAGCACCTGAAATCCCACAGAAATCTGGAGAGTACATAGAATTGAGTTATGGATGTTTTATCTGCTTTCCAAATCTTACTGTGGAAGCAAGGGAGTAAGCATAATGGCCCAAGTAAAATGGCAAATACAGAGCTGACAACCCCCCCCCATCCAAACAAGCAGATTGAAGGAAGCTTCCACAGGGCTCATCCGAATTTCTTCTGATGCACATCTCTGCCAAGAGCATTTCATTCTCTTGGCCACGGGATGCGAGTTTCATAAAGCCCATTCTACAGATGGTTAATACTACAGATTTTATACATTGCAAACACGCCTCTTTAAAGGCACTAGTCATTCCAAGGATTTCTGTTCATTTTCCTGCTCACCTCTTCTCTTCCAACAACGTACCTCGGGACATAACACAGAGAAGGTCCAGGACGTGAGAGATGAGAACCCTGACCCTCCAGCTCTTGCCCGCTCAGCGAAGACATTACCCTGCTCCCCCTTACCCACAAGCAACTGACGTTGCAGGAGGAGCTCGGCGGAGGCAGGATATAACTATCCGCGCTGGAGTTTGGCCAGGGCTGGCCCTGGGCCAACCGACATACGCATCCGCTCCCAAAACTTTCATTTTCTGGAGGCTGAACCGAAAATAGTGTCTAAACCTTACTGCTAGTGAGAGTGAAAGGGGAGTTCCTCTCACGCTCAAGTGCAAAAGCCGTGTTCTGCACAGGAGCTGCACCAGCACCCTGTGGGAACCAAAATACAGGACGATCACAGGCACGTTAAAGGACAACACTATTTTATCAAGGACAGATTTTAGGGAAAGGTAGTACATCCTTGTGTTTTTAGCATTTCAGACCACTTCAGCAACCAAGTTGTTAATTATTGCAAGGAACACTTTACACAAGCAGCATTTTCATTAGCATATTTTCATCCTGAAAGTACATTTTTACTGACTTAAAATATGACATTCATCTATAAGCTCTGGTTCATCATTTAGAAAGACATTTATTGTGAACTCCAATGTATTTCACTACGCTTATTTTTTAAAATCCATTCAAATCACTGTATATATTTATATACACAAAGCTTAAATTAAATGTAACTTGAAGCTCAGCCTTAACAATCAAACCTTTGTAGGAAAGGTTTCTGCAGTCTATCCAAGCCTTTTTTATAAAAGAAAGAGTGGTCTCTCCATTGCTGCAGTTCAGATACAGATTAAAACACACACCCTGAGCGTGAGATTTAAAAACACCAAGGTTTTAAAAAGAATAATAATTTGAAAACACTGAAATTTTATAACAGAGCATGAAGCCGGTTATAATGCAGGACTCCTCAAGACCACATTTGACTGAATCTTGCAGTTTGTTACTCATACAGAGAATCCTTATCTTACCTTTTGTCAAATTTCAGTCTCTTAACAGTGCACCACAGACCAAGAAATCAACGATTTTTTTTAAACAAAGAAATCCCCACTGGTCTGGGTTGAACTCAAAATTCGGTTTGAGCATCACTCATACAAAACAAATGTGTATTACAGAAAAATCCACTTCATTTTTATACATCATGAAGTGTTGTCTGACAGGATTTACCTTACCCTGTGAAGAAGCTAACATCAATTCTTCGTTACAGCTTACTCTTCAATAAATGAGCTAACTTACGAAGCTCAAAATTCCATTTTGTTTTCATGTTAAAATATCATCATAAAAAGCTTCAGTACAAGTAACAGTTTGTGAAAACACCTCCCCATTAGCCATAAAGAAGCTCACCAACCTCACCTAAGTCTCAAAAAGTAACCTGAAACAGCTGAAAAAGTGACAAGCTTGGAGCTTAGCAGTGAGGAGGTAACATCTCCTGTGGACACACCATAACATTTTATGACTAGACAACCAAAATACCTTCTCAAATTCAGAGACTCTTTTAGCACCTAAGGAAAAACAATGGAAACAACTGCTAGACAAATGCTAAAGTCAGAGTACAATGAGGAAAACAAGCAGCAAGGTTATTCCACAATTTTTTAATTTATAAAAAAAGTTAAATGCTGTCAGAATTCTCTTTCGATACTTCCACTGATACACTCAAGCCAAGGCTACCCAAAACATGGACCTCTTTGGTTAAATCTTTCTTTTCTCATTCAACAGCAATATTTAAAGGCTTCATTCTGCCTGAGTACACTGCTTTGCTAGGGGTGAATTCCGGAAAACAAAGCTATTTTAACTTGCCGTCACCATCCAGAGGTCCACAAGACTGCCTACAGACAGTACTGCAGGATGCTGCCGCTGCAACAGCTGCCTTATTATTTCCACATTTCTTTGCAACTACAGCAAGGAAATACTTCAGGAGTTTCGCTCTCAGATGCTATGCCAGGATAACTTTACGATCTGTTCCATTTGTAGGCGTTTTCACAGCTGAAAGCATACCAAGAGCAACCGACAGTAAAAAACCCCATGGCGATTACTGTTATCTTTACATATCCAGGCAAAAACATTTCTCTACTTATCTTGGAAGGCGAACAACCTTTTCCTCTCAGTGAGTGCACTTCTACTTGTTGATGGGACACAAATCCCCTGGCCACCATCGCAGTCCTGACATGCCCAGTTGTATATCTCAGCCAAATTAGATGTAAATAAATTCTCCATCTCGGACCAGGACCAAACAAGGCACCTCGCCTTCCCTCTGCATGGGACCAAGACACTTGGACACTGAGCCGCATGGGCCACGGTTTAACTCACCGTACCGCTGTGGGATCAAATCAGCTGTAGATGACAAGAGACCGAACACAGAGGCTACCTAAAGTTGACCAGAAAGGTTAAGAAAAAACATCTAACATTTACGTTTTTACATTTCAGTGGCAGCTCAAATAATTAATTTTTTGGCTTTGAATTTTGTGTGTAAACATGAATTTCTGCTGTTTGTGATCTGGTACACAGGATTTTACCCCAAATAATAAGGTAGTTTGGGAAACTAAAAAGCCACAGGCAGAGATGGCTCAGAGACAGTCACTTTGGCCACTGGGAAAGACAGTAACCAAAACTCTCCTCTCGGCCATCATCAGTATTTTACCTCCTTTTGGCCGAACTTGCTCAGCCACAAGCAGCAGTAGCAGCTCTGACTGGTTCCTGCACTTTGAGCTGTCCTTCAGGGTTCCTCCCACAAACTCTTCCAAAATCCTTGTCCAAAGCCCAAGAGATGCCCGCTTCTTCCCGCTCCAAAGCCCTTCCTTCCACACCGCCCGGGGCACCTCAAGGGACCACGGGCAGGGCAGTACCCAAAAGCACCTGCCCGGCCTCAGACCTTCCCCTTCCACAGGCTCACGCCAGGGGGTGAGGGTTTTCGGAGAAGTCTGGAAAGCCCCTGCCTCGGAGACACTCAGACAAAGGGTTAAAGCAAACGCCTCTCAGCTTTGGTCTAAAATAATATGCGATTAATTGATTCAGGTTTCCCCTGACTTTTGGGACCAACCCTTTAAAATGCAGGAGAGGCTTCTTCAACAATTAATGAAAGAAATAAGAGCTGTCTTTAAAAATAAGCAGGGGTGGCGACCCTAAACCGAGCTGTAATTTGAATTTTCCGCAGGCACGCTGAGCTGTGGATAAGTTGTATTCCTGCCACTGGCTCCGGCTACCCACGGATCAGATCCACAGGCCACCCAGCCGAAAACCCACTCGGCATTGCCACAGCTGGTTCCCAGGGAAGGCAGGTGGCCCAGGGCCAGGGCAAGGGGACAGGCAGGCTCCCAGAGCAGCTCCCAGTGCTTCCACACACGGGGCATTCCCAGGGCAGCCACCTGGGAAAACGTTCCCAGATCCCCACCAAAACACAGTGCCCCAAACCCAACCAGTGACTGATATGTAGCAGAGCTGGCCAAAAAAATACAGCAGCGAAGTTATTAACTTTTGGATTTCACTGCAGAAAGTCTGGCACATGGATCAAAAGGCAGGACGGCCTCTCCCATACAAGACTCGTAGAAAAATCTTGCTGTGAAACAAGACAAAACTCAAGTTAATCCCTGCGGAGGTATTTGTTTTCAGCGGGCCTTGGTTCTAGTAAAGAAAAATAAGAATAAAGTTTTTCTTACACATTGATGTCTAACATATAGATTATATCAGTCACCTTTTATCACCAGATTTTTTAACTCTGGCCAGTGCAATACAGATGAGTGCTTAAACATTCAGTTCAGCAACAACTTTATGCTTGTTTCCATCAGCCTTTCCTCCCCAATCTTTAATTGCTTAAAGCAACTGTAAGACCCAAATATCATACTATGCCACTTAAAAATTACAGCTCTCTTGCAAAATCTTCCATAGAACTACACAGAGATTATTACCCGGCATTAACTTTTAGCAATATAGGTTTAAAGATTCATCAAACTATTTAGCAAAACTACTCTCACTTTTTTTTAATCCAAAACCACTTATAAAATTGAATTCTGTACATTAAAAAAAGGAGACCAAAAGTCATACAAAGTGCTTTAAATTACGTCTTTTCCAAAGTCCCAGAGGGAGCAATTGATAAAGCTTGTTTTCCAAGTCTTGGGAGCAGAGTAACGATTTGTGCAATTTCAAATTAATTGATGCTATTAGGAGCATTGCACTCAATTGAAATGGGCATAATTCACTGGCAGAAAGGTAAATCTGGAGTGAAATGCTGTAAAAGGATTTTCTAACCACCAGATCTGTGGCAATTTGTGCGGAACAGCTGCGGCTGCCGGTTCACTCTGGAAAGACAAAAGTCGCTAATGGCACAGCCCATTTCTCATCTATCCCTGCTACCGCATCATCCATCACACATTGCTGCCACAGCGATTTCTGCTCAACCTCTCTCTCCTGTCCTTAGATAAAGATACTGCCAGCATAATATGCGCTTGCAAGAGAGACTGTCAAAAAGTGCTTTTGACTTCTAAGACTTCAATCAACTCCTGAAAGTATTCTTATAACAGCCTCTTCTCCGCACGGGGTATCTGCTGCGCCGCACCAGGGAACTGCCCAACTGAGGGGAGCAAACCAATGGCAGAGATTTGCAACAGCCATGCAAATCCCCGTTTAATTTCTAAGTCCTTGGCACTTTCAACAAACGTTTACGGCTCAAAACAGCAAATTAATACAGAAGAACTTAACACATCGGGCAGAGAAAAGACTGCTGATTTGTTTGACTCTGAAGAGACGGGTAAAACGGAGAGTGATCCGCTGCTGGTATTGCATGCTGATTTTCAGATCTCCAAAGGCTCTAACGATCACTGCAGTAGACACATACTACTATCTGCAAAGCAAGAAGGAAACGGCCAATAAAATCTTAGTTATTTTCTTCTAGTAGTGGAAATCACACACACACTGATTTTAAAGACTGTTTTCTACACAAAATACTATAACTGTTTCAAAAACAATCCCTATGTCTACACTTCCTCCTCTTACACATTCACAAGTAACATTTTGCTATTTTTGCACCAAGCAAATGAAGCTCTATCCCTGCCTTTCATTTCCACAGGTACATTTTATAAGGACACGAGCACAGCTATTTGTGATCCATGTCTCGTTTCACACAAGGTACATGGGCTAGAGTTTATCTTTAAGCCTGCAAGAAATCCTCCTACAATCAAGCAGGACAATTCACAAACCCAGCATCACCCATGTTTGGGTGATGTCCTAAAACAGGGCCATAAATCTGCGTTTGCTTTACGAAGACAGCTCCACACTTCTCTTCACAAAGCCTCTTGTGTTGCATACTCAGCGTTTTCAATCTGCTTTAATGATGGCTATATAAAGCAATTATTCTGCGTTGGTCCACCATTCAAGGAAAAGGAGCTCAGCAGGGACGCACTGGGAAAGAGTGGGATGCACTGGGAAAGAGTGGTCAGATACCAGTTCCACCCGCAGCTGCCGCCAAAACGCCCTCGCTAGCTCTCAGCACCGTGGCGCCTGCAGGAGAAGCTCACAACGTATTTGAAATGCTAAATTATTCAGAGTTTGTCATCTCTTTGGTCTTAATGCAACAACTAACAACATGCTTATTTTAATATACCTCCATTATTAGGTATATATTAGGTATTTAGTATTTCGTATTTTGGTATTTTATATATTAGGTATTTAAAAATATCAGCTGCGAGGCTTTTATGACTCTTTCACAGGACTTTCCAGAGTTAATCTAGAAAAACAAAAAGACATCTGTACACACTACTACATCTTAGAATAAAAGGGATTTGTAAAAGCTTGTCACATGCAGCTTTTCTAAATATCTGTTCGTTTTTAGCATTACTTTGCTTCAGTATTAAAAATAAAGCCTATGCACCAGGACAGTGAATGAACTATTCGGCAATCATTTCTCCTTTCAATTGCTTAATTTTCTTGCTTGTTCTTTTAACATTGACAAGTTTTATATTTAGGCAGAAGTCTTTAGGCGAATTATTGCTTAAAGTAGACGAAAGCTGGATACCGAAACCCGAGTTTGTGTCGCGTGCCAATTCACATCTTAAAGGCAGCAGCCTCTTTCCCTTCTCCTAACCCGCTGCCTTACACTTTGCACAATTTCTGCACTAAATGAACCCGGAGTCCTGCAGAGCAAATAGTTTATCGTGCAATTAAACCCTACAACACATTCACAAAAAGGGGCCAAAGTGCAGCAGCTTTAAAAAGAGCAAAACCACAGAAGACTTAATAAATTTATATTTTAGTAAGCACGTACTCTTTGTATGACTGAGCTAGAAATTCTTTTCTTCTACAAGAGCTGTACAATTCAAAAGATTTCTCTCTCCGAGATTCACATTAAACAGCCCCATGCGAATTCACTAGGAAAGCTCACGGGCTGAAAACCCCCAAGTTTCTTAACCGCTTTGTTAGTTTGGAGCCTAACTGAGAACAAGCAAAAGCATTCGTACTTAACAAATGTATACTCTTTCCCCTATTTTCCTTGCCTAAACCATCTAAACTCCTGAAAGTGCAAGAACCGCTTAAGCTTTTAATTCCCTCGGTGCTTTTGCACAGGAATCTGTTGGCTTAGTAGACTTACAACAACCACTTTGTTTAGCGTGAGAAGCAAGATAACAACCAAAGTCCTGTTCCTCACACTCCCCTTCACTCCGGTCCCACCTAACGAATATTGCTCTACCTACCTGCAAAAGTGCTGCTATAGAAAGTGCCGTCAACTTGGGGTGTCTCAGCTTGTATTCTACAGTGGGAAGTTAAATTTCAGCTGCTTTTATTATTGACAGCTTACAGAAAGCAAGTTTAAACATAACAGAAAAAAAAAATAATAAATAATAAATAATAAAACAGAAAAGGCATTATTGCTACATTTCTTCACTTGAAATCTTTCAACTCTGGCTTAGTTTTATTTTGCTGTTGAAACTAGGTCTTCGGTCAAAAAGCAGGAGTGTTTCTTCCACACTTGTGTGAATACTTAAAAATTTAGATTTCATTCCATCACTGGTTTTGGGGGTAGAGGGGAAGAAGAGTTGAGGTAAGATAATTGCTTTTGGGGTTTTTTTTTTGCCTTCCAAGTTGCTGGGGCTTGTATAGTGGTGGGTGAGAAATGCCAGTTTTATGTCTGTGCTCCTGTACGGCCCATCCACCAAGTAACCAAAAAAGTGCCTCCATCAGTGACCTGCTTCTCACCACAGTGGCGGGCTCACTGCTGACCAGTGCAAACAGGAGTTTTGTCTTTCTTAACTTCTTAGCCATACTAACTTTCTAAGAAAATTGTTCTATAACACACATACAAAGCATTTCAGCCTCTAGAAACAATTGTTTCAAGCAGAAAGCAGCTCAACACTTTGACCCACAAGCCCTTTTTCTTCTGAAAACAAACCAGTGTATACGTATTTCATAACATTAGCTATCTGAAAGACTCTCAAGATTTTATAGGAAATGCTACATCAAGGTAAAATGCTTTTCAAAATCATCTGGCTACAATGTTAGTCCTGAATTAAAACAACTTGCCTGCTCTAACTAGTAACAAGAAAATTAAATACAGCAGTGTGCATTACACAATTAAAAAATGTAAAGTTCCTAATTCCCTGAAAAGTTTCTGGTGAGTACAAATTGTTGAAATATTGGGCAGGGCTGGACACGGGACCTTTTATCAACAATCATGGCATGTATGCATAAACTCACTACATAAACTCACCACAATTTCAAACCAGGACACCATGTCTGGGATTGATGTCACAAATAATTCTGAATCTCTGCACTGTACATACCTTACTAGCACAAAGGAGGTATTTAGTACTGACAGATAAAACACAACTTTAAAGAAGTGTCTGCCTGTAGATTCAGATGATCTTCCTGAAGTACATACAAAACCAGGGTGATTTTAATTCTGACAAATGAAGACAAACTGTGCTACCTTTTCCTCCCAAATAAACAGCGAGAAATATGCAAACCTACTGTTGATTTGTATCTTCCTAGTCAAACAATCATGGGAAAATTGTGACAATTGCAAATGTTCCATTAAACAGCAAAAGCATGCTAAATGCCACAAAAATAATATGAACAGTTTGGGATCAACAATTTAAAAAATTATTTTTCAGAGGAGTAACTCTGGTTTCTTAAAATAGCCATGCCCTTTCAGAAACCTATTTGCTTACCTGTACGTTTCATTCTTCCATATTCAGAAATATGGAAAACCTTTTGTTCACAACCAACAAGAGATGCAAAAATGATCCAATTAAACTACAGTTTATAAGGGAATATATTTGTATTCTGTACCTTTCTTTTTAATGTCACAATATTTGGATACTATGCCCTAGGCTCTCATTGTTTTTAAATCCCTCAGAATTGCTTTCATAATAATAATTCTCACAACACTGAAAATCTTTGGCTCCATACTTCAATGTCAAAAGGTATTAATTCAACCTGAAAGAATACAAAATCTTTTGTCCTTTTAAATAAGAAATTTTAATGAGGTAGTTAATTGTACTTATTGCACATCAAGTGTACAAATTTAATTCGGATTGCATAAGAATACCAGATTTTTTTGTTTTCCAGCTTGCTAAAAAAAGCTGGAGGCATTTCCATGCAGTATTAACCTTAAGAATCTTGACACTCCTCACAGGAAATTGATTTTCTACAAAAACTTTGGAAAGGATCTGACTTGGATTCCTGCGTAAGATATTTGCAGCCTGTTTAGGTCCAAAACTACAACACAGCCCACAGATGAGAGCACAGCATATAAAAAACCAACACATTGAACAAGTTGGCGTTGAATGAAACTTTGAGAATAAAAGTCCCAGAGAAGCATACTGGAAGGTAACAAAACAAGCAATTTAAGAGTTTAACATTTTTTCTAAGTCTCCTTATTAAGCATTCTGTAATGAAATTGTTTTCACTGTAATTGCTGGTCTTCTACAAGTCTTGACAGACACGCAAGATGGCAACCATCCAACTTATCTTGCCCCCATGAGCTTCGTATATGGCTTATTTTTCAAGGAATGAATAAGAAACATTTCCTACTCAACAAGAAGTTTACTGTGAATTCAGTCCCTTTGAGTGGGGCTAGGTTTTGGGGGGGTTGTGGTTTATTTTTAACAGAGTGGTGCCAGTATTTCCAATGAGGGCCCTTTGAAAACTGGCCTCTGATAACAGGCTGCCTTTTCTGCTCCATAATCAAGGCTGGTTTCNGTTGAGGTAAGATAATTGCTTTTGGGGTTTTTTTTTGCCTTCCAAGTTGCTGGGGCTTGTATAGTGGTGGGTGAGAAATGCCAGTTTTATGTCTGTGCTCCTGTACGGCCCATCCACCAAGTAACCAAAAAAGTGCCTCCATCAGTGACCTGCTTCTCACCACAGTGGCGGGCTCACTGCTGACCAGTGCAAACAGGAGTTTTGTCTTTCTTAACTTCTTAGCCATACTAACTTTCTAAGAAAATTGTTCTATAACACACATACAAAGCATTTCAGCCTCTAGAAACAATTGTTTCAAGCAGAAAGCAGCTCAACACTTTGACCCACAAGCCCTTTTTCTTCTGAAAACAAACCAGTGTATACGTATTTCATAACATTAGCTATCTGAAAGACTCTCAAGATTTTATAGGAAATGCTACATCAAGGTAAAATGCTTTTCAAAATCATCTGGCTACAATGTTAGTCCTGAATTAAAACAACTTGCCTGCTCTAACTAGTAACAAGAAAATTAAATACAGCAGTGTGCATTACACAATTAAAAAATGTAAAGTTCCTAATTCCCTGAAAAGTTTCTGGTGAGTACAAATTGTTGAAATATTGGGCAGGGCTGGACACGGGACCTTTTATCAACAATCATGGCATGTATGCATAAACTCACTACATAAACTCACCACAATTTCAAACCAGGACACCATGTTTGGGATTGATGTCACAAATAATTCTGAATCTCTGCAGTGAGATTCCTTACTGAATCCTTACTAGCACAAAGGAGGTATTTACTACTGACAGATAAAACACAACTTTAAATAAGTGTCTGCCTGTAGATTCAGGTGATCTTGCTGAAGTACATACAAAACCAGGATGATTTTAATTCTGACAAATGAAGACAAACTGTGCTACCTTTTCCTCCCAAATAAACAGCGAGAAATATGCAAACCTACTGTTGATTTGTATCTTCCTAGTCAAACAATCATGGGAAAATTGTGACAATTGCAAATGTTCCATTAAACAGCAAAAGCATGCTAAATGCCACAAAAATAATATGAACAGTTTGGGATCAACAATTTAAAAAATTATTTTTCAGAGGAGTAACTCTGGTTTCTTAAAATAGCCATGCCCTTTCAGAAACCTATTTGCTTACCTGTACGTTTCATTCTTCCATATTCAGAAATATGGAAAACCTTTTGTTCACAACCAACAAGTGATGCAAAAATGATCCAATTAAACTACAGTTTATAAGGGAATATATTTGTATTCTGTACCTTTCTTTTTAATGTCACAATATTTGGGTACTATGCCCTAGGCTCTCATTGTTTTTAAATCCCTCAGAATTGCTTTCATAATAATAATTCTCACAACACTGAAAATCTTTGGCTCCATACTTCAATGTCAAAAGGTATTAATTCAACCTGAAAGAATACAAAATCTTTTGTCCTTTTAAATAAGAAATTTTAATGAGGTAGTTAATTGTACTTATTGCACATCAAGTGTACAAATTTAATTCGGATTGCATAAGAATACCAGATTTTTTTGTTTTCCAGCTTGCTAAAAAAAGCTGGAGGCATTTCCATGCAGTATTAACCTTAAGAATCTTGACACTCCTCACAGGAAATTGATTTTCTACAAAAACTTTGGAAAGGATCTGACTTGGATTCCTGCGTAAGATATTTGCAGCCTGTTTAGGTCCAAAACTACAACACAGCCCACAGATGAGAGCACAGCATATAAAAAACCAACACATTGAACAAGTTGGCGTTGAATGAAACTTTGAGAATAAAAGTCCCAGAGAAGCAGACTGGAAGGTAACAAAACAAGCAATTTAAGAGTTTAACATTTTTTCTAAGTCTCCTTATTAAGCATTCTGTAATGAAATTGTTTTCACTGTAATTGCTGGTCTTCTACAAGTCTTGACAGACACGCAAGGTGGCAACCATCCAACTTATCTTGCCCCCATGAGCTTCGTATATGGCTTATTTTTCAAGGAATGAATAAGAAACATTTCCTACTCAACAAGAAGTTTACTGTGAATTCAGTCCCTTTGAGTGGGGCTAGGTTTTGGGGGGGTTGTGGTTTATTTTTAACAGAGTGGTGCCAGTATTTCCAATGAGGGCCCTTTGAAAACTGGCCTCTGATAACAGGCTGCCTTTTCTGCTCCATAATCAAGGCTGGTTTCAGAGGCAAATAGCGTACGTGACCACAAGAGGAAACCACTAGCAGTAGGAACCATGTTTTTAAAACTAGACTTTAAAGGAAAGAAAAAAAAAAAAACAGTGGAAAACACACCATGCAATACAATCCATCATTCCAATGCTTCTGTAGGAACTGTAACGTCAAGTATGCCTTGGTGGAAACTAAGATGTTTTTATGACCATCAAAATCTTCATGAATTCTTTACGGATTAGTTTGTTGGTGTGAGGGGATGGTCTCAGGGTGGTCAATGAACCTGGACATAATTCACTGATGGACGGCAGAGATCCTGGAATCATAGAATTGGTTTGGTTGGAAAAGACCTTTAAGATCATCAAGTCCAACTGTTAACCTAGCACTGCCAAGGTACCATTAAACCATGTCCCTCGGCACCGCATCTACAGGCCTTTTAAATACCTCCAGGGATAGTGACTCAACAACTTCCCCAGGCAGCCTGTTCCAATGCTTGATAACCCTTTCAGTAAAGAAATTTTTCCTAATATCCATCATAAACCTCTCCTGGCACAACTTGAGGCCATTTGCTCTTGTCCTATCGCTTGTTACTTGGGAAAAGAGACTGCCCCCCACCTCTCTACAACCTCCTTTCAGGTAGTTGTAGAGAGCGATAAGGTCTCCCCTCAGCTTCCTTTTCTCCAGGCTAAACAACCCCAGTTCCCTCAGCCACTCCTCATAAGACTTGTTCTCCAGACCCTTCACCAGCTTCATTGCTGATGACCCTGCAGTTGGTCCATGTGTTTTGGCTGCCATGGGGGTTGTGGTCAGCAGCGCCATCCGGGCCCACAGCAGACCCCTGAGCTGGGAAGCACAGCCTTGTCCACAGGGAGGACATCCCCTGGCACCGCAGCTCCCCAGGGGCCCTTGAAAAGCTACCGGCGTGCCTCAGGCACAAGGGGGTCCCCGCTCAGAGCCCAAAGGAAAGCTGCAGTGAAATTCCCCCTTCTCTGAAAGATCATAACCGTATGGCTTTTATTCTTGCGTTTGATGTGACCACTTGCACCTTTATTGATCTTATTAGCAAATGCTACTTCAGGATTCTTGGGAGAAAATTTTTCTCTGCTTTCATTTTCCCAAGACTCCCCGCAGAAATGTCCAAACGTGTAAATGACAGACTGCAACAATAAACTAAAAGGAGGCACAATAACAGTTGGCTCGAAAAGGGAAAGGAATAACCTGTTCTTCATCTCCTCTGTAGACAGGCCATAAACAACATAGGGCTTAAAAAACCTCCGCTTCTTAAATAAGGCAGCAGTAGAGTACACTGCCTATAAAAGTTACAGAGTTATCTGTCACCAGGAATTAACAAATTGCCCAGGAATGACATAGAAACGGGATTTTGTTGTGGACAGGAGAGGCTGTGTAGGGATGGCCCGAGGTCCTTTCCACGCCTGTAGATAATCCATCTTCCTATAAAGATGAGGCTGACGTGATCACACCGCACCAAACCCTCTCCCCAACACTTTTCATCGCCCGTTAGCTTTGGGCAACCCCCCTTTGGTTTGAAAGAAGGGCAGAGGTGTCAGAGGGATGCATTTCCCAGCCTCTGATCTTCCCAGCTCTGACCAGTACGGCTGACACAGCTCAGCCCCTTCTCTGAGCCATCAGGGTAACTGGCTGAGAAGCAACCCATGATGTTTGTGCTACCACTGGCCCATGGAAAACGCTATGCAGTGCTCACCCCGCCGCTTGCCTTTTCCCTATGGAAAGGGCAGCATGCGAGGCCAGGAGCGAGGGAGGGACGGCGCCTCAGGGGCAACTCTTAGGACAAGAGTCCTAAGTACTGCAAGACAAGACTGTGTCCACTAGTCCGCACCCTCAGTTACTGTTTTATGAAAAAAAAAACCTACAGAAGCATCATTAATTTTGAGTGGCACCCAACATCTACAAAATAGTCAGAGATGCTTTTGCTGATTATCCTTTCTTTTGTTCTCTGTTAATGTCTTGGAAAAATAAGAATAACAACCAAAGTCCCGTCTCACCGTGCAGCCTCTTACCGATGATCAAACCCTCCTCCTTTTGTGTATTAAAACGATCCAGGACTACTCCAGACTGGTGCTCCTCCCCACCAGTTTCTTGCTCTGAATGTAGCAGAGTCAGTAACGAAGCAACGTTCAGACCTGGCTGACTGAGGTGAAGGTGGCCATAGCCCATTGCTCTTGTCCTGCTTCTCTGCAGGTCAGCCCTGGTGTTTTCAGAACATGCATGGAGCTAGCTTTAGACTGGGCAAGCTGGTTAAACCCAAGCACACAGGATTTCACAACTTCCCAAGAGACCAACAACATATATCTTAGAGTGTCTTTGACTAACGCATTGCTGCAATTTTTCATAACATTTAAAAACTTGTTCATCTTAAGCAAAAGCATATAAATTGAGTAATATTCCTCAAAACCCTAGGTAAGAATGTTACAAGTAATACCTCGTTTCAGAAATTATTTTGCGTTCCAAATAGCCTTTCAAACAAAGCACGTCACAAACATTTTGTGTAGCTTGAGACCTCAATCACGTTTACAAAGTCAAAAGGTACATGGTCAAGCAAAGTTTGGCTCATAATTAGATATTGTTGAATATTTTTTTCCAAGATTTAGTATCAGCAGCAACGCCTCTGCAGTGAATGGTGGTGTTTGTTATTTTTAAATTCCACTGGAAACAGTTGTGCAGTTTTTGTACAAGTATTTCCCTGCAAACATTTTTGCAACTAAAGTTCGAAAATAGGCAAAATTTCCTTCCAAGTTGAGAAAAAACAGAGACATAGCAAGAAATTAAGGAAAGCCTACTACTCGCTTTTACTCATAATAAAAATGATTTAATTTTGTAAAGATAAATATGCACAAACAAAAACCTGTAAATACTTTCAACACGATCCTCTTAATTAAGAATGGGATAGGTAGGGAGATAATTAATGAGATATATCCCCGGCAAGAGAAGTATCTTGTGCTAAGACCTAACCTCGCCGTGAAGGAGAACCAGGCACGCTCTCCTGCGCGCTGGCGCAACAAGGGCAGCTCCTGCGCCGCAAGCACCAAAACCTCCGGAGGGGAAACCAGTGCTAAATGATCCAGACTTGTTAGACACGGCTGAAGAAATTAATGCCTTCTTTCGCAAACAAATGAGGACCAGGCAAATGGCAATGAAGCGTTTAATTTAGAAGCAGGTACCAGTTTGCGACATGCTGAGCTGGTGCATTGCACATGAGGGGCTCACCTGCTTGTTGTGCCGGGTATAATCCACCCCTTCATCTGAATCCCCGACATAAGATGAGACGTCACTCGGGGTGACAGGGACACTGAGCCTAAGTACAACTGAAAAAAGAAAAAAAGAAGGAAGGGGCATGTTCTTTCTAGCTCCCAGGCAGCCGGCAGCCACAAAGGTTGGAAACACTAGGAGAAAGCGCTGGCACAAAAGGAGCAAAAATAGTGCTGGCACATCATCTTCAGCTTCCCGGGGAGTTAGAAGGAATTTATAGGACAGAGAGGCAAACAGCTCCCAAATCCCCGCAGCGATGGGATTTGGGTTGCAGCTACCTGCCGGCAGGCAGGTGCCGGCCACCTCGCAAAGCAGCACAGGAGCAAGGGGTGAGGGCCAACAAAACATAACGCCTGGCGAGCCCTTAGGGCACTACGTTAGACCTCTCAATGGCAACGGCATGTTTAATAATCGTATAAATGAGAATCCATCTCCAGCGCATCAATGTCGAAGCACTTGCAATTTTCTTAATGCCAGAAAACTAAGGAGGCGATAGGATTCAGCTCTAGTTTCAAGGGAATTTTCGCACAGTAGTACATTTTTGCAAGACGTACAATTAAAAAAAAATAAGCCCTAAGTAAAGCTGACAAAAAGAGCAAGAACACATCCCTTCCGTTTCCCTTCCCACTATTTATTTATTTCCTGGCAGATGCAGAGGAGTGCTGAACCAGCAGCTCTCTTGGCTGGTGGAAGTCGCCAGCTGGAACCAAGGGGAACAAAGAGCAGCGCAGGTGGAACTGCGTGGGAAGAGATGCAGTGGGGCAGGGGTGGGGGGGGCAGAGAGGGGCACAACAATAGCGATACAGAGCAGATACGGAGAGACTCGCCTTCCCCTTCTGCTCTTCCCCACTCCCTATCACAGTAACGTTAAGATGCTGTTCCACAACCATCTTTTATCTCATGCCCACACCACTGTTTAATAACTACATCGGTTCTAATCAGAAGTTGCCTTTGAGCAGCAGAACCGACAAATCCCAACTTTCTCCGGACTCTTCTCTGGAGGTGACACTCCCCAACAGACTCCTTAATGTTTAACATGGGTTGAGTTCACTCTGGGACCTTCCCCTCAGCAGGAAAATTAATAGGGTTTTCTTTTACCAAATTACTTGGGTCTTTCACGTAACCCTTAGGAACTCTGCGAAGTCTCTCAGTTTTCTGTGAAGTTTTGTTGAAATAGTTAACACATTCAGAAGTTATTACTGGGCTGAATTAACACATTATTGCACAAGCCTCATTTCTTTCGAAAACCAGGCCGAAAGAAAACCCCAACCCATGACATGGGAAATTGGCAAATTTTAGATTACATTAAGAAAGAAGTAGAATAAGCAGCGATAATGGAGGCCACCTCATTTTTGTGCTCATTTTTGAGCTGAAACCACACAGCTGTGTAGGAAATGGCAAGACCTTTCAGGAATATAAGCTTGTGGTTAGCCATATAATGATAACAAGAAGACCATTAGTCGGTAGATCATTCCCAGCAGGAGATGAAACTTTGCATTGCACAAAGAGCAGGGCGGTACATTAAGCAAGCCCCTGATGAAGAACCAGAGGAAGGATGCCTTCCCCGTAGCGTACGTTAAACATTCAGAAACTCAACTGTGTCTTCAGCCATTTGACCATTTAATGGTTAACGAGACTGATGGGCATTCACAGAAGGATATAACTAGCTTTCATACTCTGCCTGCAACCTTGGTAATAAATGAGCTACTGCCGCCACGGAGGGGTAAACGGAGTGTTCCTATTGCAAACGAGTACTTCTAGCGTTACGCTGGTAGCAACTCTCCCAGAGGGACCACAAGAAAAGGCTAACCCAACAGAGAACAAAACATATCATAACAAGGTATGAACTGCACAGACCGGCAAATTTCTAACAGAACAGCAACATCAGCAGCAAAGCAAAAGAAACATTTTATATTTCACAGGACTGAAAAGTTATTTTAGGTTAAAATTCTTTAAGCATTCAGTTTGGGAAGTGGTTCGCTATGGCAATGTCTATTAGCTTATGATTCAAACCCACCTTTTCCTTGGAACCACACAACTCCAATACACTCTTTCGTTATAAAGCTATAGCCCTGGCCATTTTACAGCAATAGTGAACTGGTTTTGAAATGGCTTAATGCTCGTCTACAAATGAAAATTTGCCGTACAATGTTGCTTGCAAGATGCATTGCCTTACAATAGCCATCAGGAAGCAAAGCAAAATTTCAAGCATTTAGAGGTGGCCCAAATAATTTCACTGCTCCAAACAAACTAAGTTCTTCTCTGTGCTCTATAGAGTCATGTACAAACCATTCCACTCAACTAGACAGTGCTGTGGAAACTGTAGAAGTGCTGTTCTGGGCAAATGCCAATTAAACCACAGGATGGTCCTACAACTGTCTATTTAAGGCACTGTATATTACCGGAATTCTCCATATGGAAGAGAATCAGGAACATTGAAAACTAGATAGTACTACTCATCCATTTCTTTAAATGTATTTCACATCCACAGCCCTCTACACAGCGTTCCTCTTTCTCTTCATTAAAACGTCAAACACTCATATTTTGAAACTTAACTTACCCTGAGTGACCAAGTCACTAGAAGGAAAACCCAAGTATTACTGTGCCTGTCTCAGTATTAATTTGGTTGTTACTAATATTTGCACTTAGATATTGCCAAATATTTTAAATTATACAATGTGGGGGGAAATCACAAACTTATCCTCCACTTTTGCCATTTCGGATGTTTCCCCTACTCAGAGATATTGACTTTAAGACCTGTCCTTCAGTATCTGAATAGAAGACCTTCACTCCAATTCCAGAGTGCCCTGTTTTGTTGCAGGGCTTAAATTCAGCAGTGCCTTGCTAGACTCAACTTAAAAGCTTTACCTCTAGCATACTTCCCTTGCAATCAAATATGCACGTTAAATAATGCAGTCTAAAAACAGCTAATGAGTATTTCCTAAGGAAAAATATTCCTTTGGAGAATATCCTCCTCAAGGACAGACCTGATTTAGATTAGATCAAATAAAAGATATAATTACTATAATTTGACTGGGGGCGGAGGAGGCGGGGGGGAGAGACATGGACAGAGGGAGAAGGAAAATAAGGGACTGGTAACTGGATGTAAATAACATTAAGAATTATTTTCCTGCCGACAGCAGAAACAGTATCTGTTCTGGCCAGTGACCGTGGGACCTGTCACGCTGTGAGGTACCACCAGGTGCTGTAACATCATCACACCCAAGCTCCCCATCCGGCTTCCTTCCTCTCACAACACTCCAAACATGTCCTAACAGGCACGACTTAACAGCTGTATTATTTTATAAGTATACTACTATACCTTCAAAATAATAATTTAGTGCTGT
The DNA here is from genome assembly GCA_008711295.1 of Anarhynchus alexandrinus. NCBI lineage: Eukaryota > Metazoa > Chordata > Aves > Charadriiformes > Charadriidae > Anarhynchus > Anarhynchus alexandrinus. Next base: position 6,007,543 of record VUYV01000018.1, read on the forward strand.
TTTTTAAAAAGTCCATGGTTAAGCGAGGGTAGCAGCAGGTTACAATACAAGTACAAAAAAACCCCAAGCAGACTATTTATTACAGCGGTACACCCTCCATCACATACCTGGTGTAGAAAACAGAAAGCTGAGGCTCTCTTCATTTCTAACTTTGGTGGCATCTCATGAGAAACTCAGCCTAAAAACCAGATAAGATTTTGGCTCTGTAATTAATTTTTGTTTTGTTTTGGGGAGGTTTTGGTGGTGGTTTATTTGGGGGTGGGTGGGGAGTTACAATTGACAGGCTTTTCATGGGGCTACTCAAGGACTCTGTAGGAAGCTTCAGACATCAGCACAATTTTAAACCTTACATTATCCCTTTTTAAAGGCTACCAGGTTCCCCTTCTATCTACAGCAGGCATTTATATTTATAACCTGCTCATCACCATGGTATCTAAAGCATCTAATAAAAAACAGAAACAAGCAGCTTCCTGGTTCCTGCCTTTTGTTATTCGACAACAGAGAACAGCAGTTAAAAACGTAATTGGGATTTATTTACTTTTTGCTTTCTGATCTTCTCCCAAACCAGATATCCCCAATACACACACTGGCCACCCAGCTGACTCTTTCAAGCTGCTTCTCCAATCTCGTTCACAACCACTGCTTGTAAAGAGATTCACTGCTGTCCCCCTTCTACTACCTCCCAGCTCCCTCATCCTCAGGTAAGGTCTCCACTTGTCTTATGTTCTTAAAATGGGAAAATTTTATGGGAAAGTTTTAGCCTATATGTTCTTTATGCTCCCAACCAGAACCATAAGGGATCCCATATAAGTATCAGAAGCACAAATGCTGCTAGAAGGCAGGAACGTCACAGTTATCAAACCCAGAAAGGAACCCAGCCAGTAACGTAGAAGTCAGCCCGCACTGACACACAGAAATGTACTCTCACTTTGGAATAGCCCTGTATTCAGTTTCTTCCTCTTACTCGGTTTAAGAAAGGAATTACTGTATTTTGGGTCTAAAGGAAAATTTTCAGTACCCCTTTTTACCATTAATACTGAACTCAGCGTTTACAGAAGCGAAGAACAGACAGTCAGGACATATGGGACACGTCCACATAGCTAAACAGGAGAACATCTCTAGCAGCTACAGTTATCTAGGTCTTCCACAACTTCCCACAATGATAGAAAAAACTCATTCTTCAGAGACTTAAACATTTGCTTCTCACTTCTCAGAACGAGAATCAATTACAGACAACTCTGCATGGCAGATCTGACACTTGGTGTCTCCCAGTCCTCATTCTGAAAGCAGTGGCAGAAACTGCTTCAAGATGCTAAAAATCACAGGAGTTAGTATCCAAGAAGTGACAAACACCACATGCGGAAACCCCGACAAATCCTCTCCAGCTAGATGGCAGCCACCAGATCTAGTCATCTTGAACCAGACTAACTGAAAATACTGCAAAATCTTGAGTTTCTTCCTGAAAAAAAAAAACCCAAAAAAACCAAAAAAACCTCAGATTCCAATGAGCCTTTCAAATTCCTGCCAGGAAATGAAATATTTTGTTCCAGGCTGCCTCAACACAAAGGTACCATAGAGTCTCATGGAAGCTGTAGTTGTGATGTTTCACACCCTTGCGGTTCACGTTTCTAAGGCACCACAGTCTCCCTTCTGAACAAGTTGCCTGGCCCCCATCACTGCTATGTGTAACAGCAGAATTAGTCTAATGAATGGAAAGGAACAAGGGATGATGTACATGAACAACCTCTTTCCCAAAATTTACCTATTTAAGACGTCACAATGCTTTAGCACCTCAGCAGTTCAAAACAGAGTGTTTTGATTTAGTTCAATAAAATACAGGTTTTTAAACATTTCCAAAGCAACTTCTCTTGCAAACATTTCTCATAGTTAACTTTGCCCTGGAAAACCAGAAAAAATTCTGACATTTCCCATAAAAATGTAATTCTCGGCTTTGTTCCACTTTGCAGACAAAATGAGACCCAACTAATACAGAAAACAGAGACTCTGTGACATAAGATGTATTTTTGCCACAAACATAAATCTCTTACAGACTTATCGCCCATTTCATCAAAATATTTTTTTTTTGCTAAAAACAAGCTTCTTTCTGCAGTAATTACTGCGATGTGACTTTTTCTAGACTGGCGACCCCAAAAATGCTCCCCGTACCCATCCTATTTTATCACATTGGGCATGTTCCCGAGTTCATTCCCCTAGCGCTTACAACCACAGCAGGCAATGCAGCAAGCACCCAAAACATGATCCTCTACAGTTGTGCAGTTATCCTAATCAGTATCACAAATTAAAATCCTTCTTTACTTGAGAGTTGTGGATTACTTTTATAAGACTGAAGAGGTCTCAAAAGACTTCTTAACCCAAGGTGTACTGTTGTAGCTAACTCCATCGCAGATGGTGTGTGTAGAGACGCCTCCTGCCCTGCCTTGATCTTATACCCCATTTACGTCTGGTTTGAGTCAGCACATCACTTGGAAAAGCAGCTTAAATATTTTCTCTCCCACATCACTAAACACAACCTTAAAATTATCACCATTTCACCCAACATGCTTGCACCTTATGTGTTGAAATGCGTCACACAGCCAGTGAGAACCTACTTGTTTGTGTCTAAACCAAGTGTTCGTCCTCAATCCAGCTAAAGAGCACAGGACTTCAAAGCAGCAACATCAGACAGAGCCAAAGACAACATCGTCTCCAGTGCCCATGCACAGTACACCAGCATTTTATAGCACATCTTCTGTCACGATTTGTATTTGCATTTCTATCTATACATAGTAAAGGAAAGGCAGCCTACATCTATTAAAACATACAGATGTTCTTATAAAGGTAGCAATTATTCAAAGAGAAGGGAAAGAAAAAGAAAGTAAATAAATTCATAAATCACGCTATTGAGTCAGTTTCACCTCCCTTCCCATTTATTTTTATTTTTGGCATTTGAAACCTCCAAGTACTTCACCTTTTACTGCTCCACTGCTGTTACTGTTGGTAACAAAATAATTCTGACTGTATTTGTTAGCCCATTGCAGTCACCCTGTCTTGCAAATGATTAGACACATTGTTTTATTCTGAAAGACCATCATCTTGGCTTCCATAGGACATCATTATGTAAATTATGTCAGAATTAAATAATGCATGAAATGCGAAATGTTACCTATGCCAAAGCTGATCTAATGTTTCTTGGTGTGGAAAGAGAGACTTTAAGAAGAAAGGATTTAAAAAAAAAAAGAAGTAAATTAATTTGAAAGGCTCATGCCAAAAACACTTGAAATTTATAATAATAATAATAAAGCTAGAGGCATTTGCTATTGAAAGTAGAATTCAGCTTCATGACTCATACCATAGTGAGCGAGCAGACACCACGGGCCACGTTCAGACAGCCTAAATTCAAGCTCAGCCAAGTGTTTTCCATTAGCTGACTCCAAAGTTTCAGTGCCACCAAGCCAGCGGGAACGGCGAGGTCCGAATCCAGCATTTCAAGCATGGCCCTGCTCAGAGGAACAGGTGCCCAACACCTGCTCTCAGAGAAGAGGACCAACCGAGGTACACGTTCAGATTGCGGGACTACGCAGATGCAAGGGTAAGGCACTGGAAGAACCATTTGCCGCTTTTTTGGATTTGGGGAGACCACTCAGGGCAGAAAAATAAACCCCACAGAGATCAAAAATAAAGCAGCAGAAGAAAACACTGAAGATGTGCTTTGGTAGTCAGGCTACCTAAAGTTTCTCAAGACCTTGTTTTTATAAAGATATTGGCTGATCGTGCTGCTGTAAGTGGGGCACTCCTGCAGCTCTGCTCAGTAATTTCTACTCCTGAAGGCCACTGAATTGACTCACCCAGGCACAATGAGGATGCAACAGGCAGTGTGTAACCTTGGGGTGGATTTAATCAGGCCTGGTCCCACCTGGAGAGAGCCCACCACATGTGGCAGGGGCACTCTGCACAGGGTGACAACCCGCGGTGGGGGAACATCAGTCGGAGACGGCTTCTTCAGCGCTCCGCTCCAAACACACCACCCAGTCTAAACCAACCGGCATCATCTTAACTTTTGCAAGGCAGACTCACGGGAGAAATAAGTTATTTAAAATAGTATTTAAGTCCAAAGAGATAAGATCCTCGTTTCATTGCTGGTTCACATTGGAATTATCTGGTTACTTTTCTAGATAGAGACGTGTCTCATCAGTTGGTCATCATTGAAGCAAGATTTTTTTTTTAACATGGTAACATTTCTGTTTTCACTAACACATAGCATTTTAAAACATATTTAAGCAACTACATAGCTTAATATACACCTTAATTTTTATTTTGTAAGAAATTTCCTCCTTTATCATCTTTAATAAGAGATACACCGACTTGTGTAGGTACATGTAATATATGCAAAGTTAAATTTAGATGAAAACTGGAACTCATTTAAAAATACACAGACCATCTTCATCTGCTAGAAAACGAAAACCACACATTTCTTCCGTATACAAACAATTGGCAGTTTATAAAAACATGTTTTGTCTTTTAAACACTTTGGTAAATAAACTGAGTATAATTTGCAGTTAGTGATTTAGCTGATTATTTCTGGCCACTGTGTCCTACCAGATGACACGCCGAATGGATCTCACCCCACCACATCCTTCCACCTCGTCATCGTACCTAAACTGCGGGGGCAGGGGGGAAGAGTTCTTCTCAACAGAGTTCTCAACTTTACACAGTGGTCACCAAATAATGCTCCTGAATACAGTGGAAAAAGAAAATACTCCCTCTGTTCGGGAAGAGGGGATTACTATTTGTCCACTGTTGGTTTTCTACTTCAGCAACCTTTTCTAGTTAATTATCCACTAAACCAGCTGTTCAACTGTTTGACTGTCTTCAAAAATTAAACTAGTATATACTGCTCATTAATGTTTTATTTTGCCATACTGTTGGTATGTTTGGATGTTAATACATCAAAGAATCTTGCTTTACAAATATTATATCAAATGTATTTCTCAACTCGTAATATTTTAAATTTAAACAGCTTATTTATTCTGATTCCTTGGCACAGAAATGCTTGTTCCATCTTTCATGAATCCACCTCGGCTAAGTTTCTCAGCTCAACTAAATTCACGTTTTCAGAGTTTATACCAACCCTCTTTTGCAAGGGGTGCCTGTGCTAGATTCACCCACTGAAGTAGGGGAATTCTGTGTATAATGTCTCCTTTGCAGAACAGATTGTGGACAACATCAATCAACCTGTATATAAACGTCACGATACTGACAGCATATTGCTGTACATACATGCATGAGTAGAGGAGGTTACACTCAACTGTTTGGTGAATCCACTGCACTTAGGTAAGTACCACGACAAAACCACTTATTCAAAAAAAATATTAAAAGTCATTTTTCATCATCACTGCTTCACGCTGCAGCAATCTCTCATGAAGAAAGTTATTCGTTTTCATCCCAATGGATCTTTTTCCTCCATCCCTTCAGTAGAGTTATTTTAAATTACTGGCACAGCAAAGCATTATTTTATTGGAAAATAAAATAATTAATTCATGCTTGGTTGTAATGAGTGTTAATTACTGAAAGCTGCAGGCCTTGACCAGGCTAATTCTAACCATCCCACTGAATATCTGTGGCAAGCAGGTCCAGGAGTCTCTGGTTTTACAGCATGATTTGAAATGCACTTGGGAAGGAACAGCTTCTACAAATCTTCTACTGTATATCTTAATGCTGAGGCACTCAAAACTATTAATCTTGTAAGTAGTGACTACTAAATGATAGTTTAAATGATAAACAATAGCTTAAAGATGTACTAGGACCTCAATTTTTTTTTCATGGAATATATCATCAAGATTGCTTCAGGTCAAGTTTCATCTTTTAATTTGGTATAACTTAGTTTTTGGGGTTTTGCTTTTGGTTTTGTTTTCATAAGTACTACTGCTATGTTTTTTACATCTGGATTTTGCATGTTCCTACTTACGTTAACACAGGTTTGCTTGTGACTCTAGAAAGGCAATGACAGTTTGGAGGACTGTGGCCAAAAGTACTGATATTGAAATGTCAGTTTTCCTTTCTTCTTCCTGTTGTACCACTGACATGAAGTTGTACCTCCCTTTTGTTTCTTTTTGACTCTAAGACATCAGTAGGATGTAATTTCTCCACGTCCTCTAACCCAACATCACTTTTTGATGGACTTATTGTTAGTCAGCTAAATTGCATTTCCAGCACTAGCATAATGCCAAATTCTGTCAAGGGGCACAACAGAGCAAGTACTATTTTTTTAATAAAGTAATGGTCAGTCCAAACTTTCCTCACTCAAAAAGTTCCTATTTTAACTGCCACAGTTCTTATTCTTTCCTGCCTGTTTGAGTCAGACAGTTACTCCCACCCCAGCTATCATGCAGGTACTAAGTCATGCTTACAGAATAAAAAAGAAAAAAGTATGGAAAAGCAAACCCTCACTGGCCTTTTTCCAAAGAAGTATCATCTTAGCAATTTTTTTTTTTTTATCTATTCACACTTCTGCTTTTTGAACACAAAAGTACAGTTAACTGTAGAGTTGTAACTATAGAGACAAGTCACGATAAACACAAATTAACTCACGAAACCTGTGGAAGAAAAGCAAGATCGCTGGTCTGCGTTCCCTATTCACACAGAGCTGGAAGGAGAGTCCCAGCTAAAAAAATGCAGCGTCTGTGCAGCTCCAGCATCATACAATTAGTACTTGTCATCCTCGGAGCTCAAAATAACACAGTGTGTTCATTTGCAGAGGAAAGAATGCGTTTTCTTAAGAAAATTGGATCTCTGTGCTGATAGCGCAAGTCCGCAAATAAGATTAAGGTTTATAAAACTGGGAATTAAAGATACCATCAGGCAACCAAGTGAGAATTAATCAAATAAGTCAAAAACTAATAAAGAGAGATAAGCATTTCAGTGTAAATCTTGAGTCCAATCCTGCTCCATAATTTCTCAGACAAAAATCTTCCGAGACCACAGCAACACCCACAGAGTAAAACTGGCACAAGGTACCTCTCCTTTGCTGATCAGTGGGCGATGACTCTATAAAGCACTATTTTATCTGAAATCCACGCAGATATCAGCCCGTTGGCGCCTGGTACCCACAACGGATGCCCTTTGGGGTCCCAGACTCACGGAGCAGAGGCTGCACTCGCTAGCGGCCAGCTTCAAAATGGGGTCACAAATTGACGGCCCGAAAGGAGACATGGCAAACTAGCAATCGTCGACACCTTGGGGCACAGCGGTTGGCGCGGGGGTAATGACATCCCAACACACTCAGGGAGCAAAAATGTAACGAACCGTTACCGACTCGCCAGTCTTGGCTATATTTGTAGAGACCTCCCCCAACAGATCAATGCTGAGCTACGTAACAAAGCACGCTGCGGGACCACCTTTGCTTCGGTGATGTTTTTGTGGCCCCAGTGAGTTCAAAACATTTTTTTTTTTTCACGATGTTCTTTTTTTCTTTGCACAAATTCAGTTCTTCTTCCCTTTATTAGAAGCCAAAACACAGGGAACATCATTTTCAACTTGACCAACATGGGTAAATATAAACCCGGCTGATGCTGTTTGGTTTCTTCTGTTTCTGACAGTCTCCGTAACTGCAGGGCACATGACTAGTCTGTTCCTTCCTCCTTTAACATAAATATTGTAAAAATAAAAATAAAACCAATCCTAGCATGCATCTTTCATGCAAGAGATTATAGACATTTTACAGAGTTACTCTGAAAGCCCCTGGTGAAAGATCTGCCACAGGCTCTGTGCAAGTCTAAATAAAACCTTAATGGTTCTGCCTTTACCCACGCTATATGGCTAGCTGAAGACTTTCAGTATAGGGGGGAAGGTATGATTATACAGGCCACAAAAACCATGCTGTCCTGTCCCTGTTATGCCCTTCTCCATCCTGCAAAGTGTGTGACGTTTTGAATTTTAGTGAATTTTAGCATTTTTCCAGAACTGAAATAACTCTTGCTGAGCTTATTCTTCAATCCCTTCTTTACGGAAAGTTATATACGTACAACCTCGGCTGTACCCTATTGCCCAGCAGAATGGCTGGCGTTAATGAGCCTGGGCGTGATGAATCTGTGTTCAATCACTTCATTCTTAGCAAGACCTGGGACCCTCGGGTGCACACCATCTGCTCCTACTGACCCGGCTGCTCTTGGATTTTTTCCATTTATTCCAGCGTTTCCTCTTTTGGCACACGCTGTCACGTTCCCTACTTGCTCTCTGTTACCTAGCCTCTCTCATCTATATAACCTCTTGGATCAAGCTAACTAATCTTTAACCCAAACCAAGCCTTTGCCTCTTTGCTGTTTGGGAGCACACTTCACTGCTTTTCCCACAGGAATTGCCATATTCAACAGCAATACTCCAGCTGGGATGCACCACCTACCTGATTTTTGCCTAGATCACAAACCCTGCCATTACAGTTAAGGAAGGTGGAAGGAGATTTCCCGTGACACTTGTGAGCATCTTTAAATCTCAAAAGACTGTATAAGGAAAGGCTCCTTCTTTCTCAAAGATTTGACAATTTCCAATTGACAGGCCAAGAGAGTTGCGGTTGTTCAGCCTGGAGAAGAGAAAGCTCCAGGAAGACCTTATAGCGGCCTTCCAGTATCTGAAGGGGCCTACAAGAAAGCTGGAGAGGGACTTTTTACAAGGGCATGTGGTGATAGGACGAAGTGTAATGTCTTCAAACTGGAAAAGGGGAGATTTAGAATATATTAGGAAGAAATTCTTTCCTGTGAGGGTGGTGAGACACTGGAACAGGCTGCCCAGAGAAGTTGTGGAAGCTCCATCCCTGGAGGTATTCAAGGCCAGGTTGGATGGGGCTTTGAGCAGCCTGGTCTAGTGGGAGGTGTCCCTGCCTATGGCAGCGGGGTTGGAACTAGATGATCTTTAAGGTCCCCTCCAACCTAAACCATTCTATGATTTATCCCACTTATTACACAAGTACAAATCCCTCACGACAACAGCACAGGTTCAAGACTTTGCCATGGCACGAAATGCCAGTTCTGGAAGCATACTGATCTGTAAAACCGCTCCTCAATGAAAACCTTGAGAATAAAAATCTGTAAATTGTGCACTGCTTACAAAATGGTCCATAGGTGCCTCTTGTTACAGCCCACACAAGGGCCAGGGAACAGCGCTGAGTACCTTCTGGACTGTGCAGGCTCTGTTTAGTAGAAATCCAGACCTGGTTTTCAATCCAAATCTCCCCATTTCTGACATAGCAAAACTCAGCATGACCATTTCTCAGTCGGTCAGTAAGGATGCCTGCATACTAAGCACTAATTTTGACAGACGGGGATTTTAAAAAGCATTAAAAAAAAAACCCACAACTTTCCTGGTCAACAATTATTTCAAAGAAAACACGTTATCTTAACCCAAACGAGCTGCCTCTGTTTAAAATGGGCGTTCCCTGCACTAGCAGAAAACATACCACGAACCTCTGTACCTTGTTCCCGTAATTGTTAGAATGGTAGGGTTTTTTAAACAGAAACTATTAGATTGCATTTTTGGAGGATGACAAAAGACAAAATATCTCAAACAATGTTGTGGGGCTTTCCCTATCAAAACATCCACACTTCCATTTTTTTTTTTTTTTAAACACATTACGTTAATTCATTTTTTTCCTTAAATCCTGGTAAATGTCAGTAAGAATACCTGACAGCAGTGGGTTTTGAGGACAGGCGCTCTAGCCATAGAGCAGAACGCCACCATGATTAGTGCCATATAAACAAGAGGGGGAGGGCAAGAAGGAGGAAGAGAAACAGCCCCAGATCCCACAGGCCTTATTATCTGAATATTCCTGAAGCCAATTACAGGCTTGTTTCCCAGTAACAGTCTCCTCACAACATAAATATACCTGGAAATAATCTAAAATAGTAAAAAAAACCAGCAAGAACACTAAAAAAAAAAAAAAACCAAACACTTCCAGGCTTAAGTCACACATTACTATCAAAATGACCCCCCAAAACAGACTATGATAATAATATGATAATAAATTTCACTTAAATGATAGGGTAAGGAACTACATGGCAAAAATAAGAGGTTTTTTCCATACTTCTTTGGAAAAGGAAGTGACTAATACCAAAGTCACACAAATTTACTAATAGGGCTTTAACAACTTTCTTAAATATGCCTTCTTATTTGAAATTAAATACCCTCTTCTTCTTCTTTGCGAAAGACCTATTCTCAGTGCTAGATCTGTGCAAAATCTCTACTTTCACTGCTCAATCCACCTGCAAGAAGACCGAGGCCACAGTGCAGCTAAAAATCAAGTAGTACTACAGCCCTCGGTAACATTTTTGTTTCGGAGATCTGGTAAACAGTGCAAGTAAGAGAGGAAAAATAGCCTTGAAATACCATCGTTTTTGTTCAGAATCACCCGTGTAATATGAATTTATACAAGTCACTATGAGACAACCTGACAGCTGTCAGGAAAGCAGTTGAGGAGTTCAGTGCCCTCGGGCGGTGCCCAGGTATAACTATACTTCAGCTCAATTTCAGCATAACTTTTTTCTGCTTGATAAATAAAGACTACTGAAGAACAGAATTCCTGTGAATAAAAAAAAAATAAATAAATAAACAAAACCAGGAATAGCCTACGTCTGTTTAGTTTATTGTCAGAAGTACCGTGCAACTACAGTGCGTTAGTTAAAGTACTAACACACAGGTGGAGAAGACCCCAAGTCCGGGAGACCTGAAGGGCAGCAGGACTGGATGTCGGGAGCCTTCTCACCCCCTGACCGGTTCCTCCTCAGGGCTGAGGAGGGCTTTGCCCCATCGCCTCCGTCGGGGACCTCTTCTGGGACTGTGCTGCTCTGACGCCGCGGGAGTCTTCCCCCCCCCCCTTCAACGTATCCACCCGCACAGACAGACACACAAACACCGCTACCTCATTCCACCTACAGATATTTTTTTTCACTGAAACAACACTTTGAAAGAAAATAACCCAGTGTTAAGCCGGGAATTAAAACGCATCGCATGTCCCTCACAGCCCTGACAGCACCACGGTCGCTGTGACACTCGGGGGGCTCCTTTTTGAGGAAGGCAGTGGCGTTACCGATGCGACGGCGGACGGGGGCCAGAGGGCTGCGGGCAGCCGGACGCCCAGCCCCAGCGGCTCCCCCTCGGCAGCCCGAACCACCGGGAGGAGGACACCGCCTGTCGCCGACACACCGACGACACCCGGGCAGGCAGAGACGGCACGGCGACTCAACGCTGCCCGTACTAGTAGCAGCCGGGCTGGTTAAGAGAAAAGGGGACACCACAGCAGCCCCCCGACACCGCCGCCCGCCCCGCTGCGGGGACAGCCGCGCCGCCGTGCCGCCCCCGACGGAGCCGCCGCTCGCCCCGGCCCCCCCCCCCCCCCCCC
>VUYV01000018.1:6019541-6414308 GCA_008711295.1 Anarhynchus alexandrinus
TTTTTTTTTTTCTTTTCCCGAGTTAATTTGGTTTTGATCTTAATTACCGACCACCGGCGCCCGTCACCAGCCCCGCGACCCCCGTGGGGCAGCGCACCCCCACGGGCGGCCCACGGGGCCCAGCGAGGCCGCCGGGCGGGTGCGGAGGCGTCAAACGCCGGCAGGCGGCTGGGTGGGCCCTCGGGGCCCGGCCTGTGCCCTGGCTGCCCGGTTGCCCGTCCTCGCCGTGGCCCTGCCAGCCCTGCTGGGCTCCCCGCTCCTGGGGGGATGGTGGGGGTCCCCGAGCGCAGCAGTGCTCCTCCCCGGCCCCAGAGGCGGTGGGCCCCGGTCCGTGGTGGTTGCCGGAGTACCAGCGGGCTGCTGATGGCACAGGGTGGGGGCTGCAGTGAGGAAACGCAGTGATGTAGTACCCTGAAGGGGGTCCTCATGGATCAGCCGTGGCGGTTTAACAGAGAAGCATCTCACCGTGTTAGAATCATAGAATCACAGAATAGTTTTGGTTGGAAGGGACTTTTAAAGGTAATCTAATCCACCCCACCCCACCCCACCCCCGCAATGAGCAGGGACACCTTCAACCAGATCAGGCTGCTCAGAGCCCCGTCCAACCTGACCTGGAATGTTTCCAGGGATGGGGCATCTACCACCTCTCTGGGCAACCTGTGCCAGTGTTTCACCACCCTCATTGTAAAAAACTTCTTCTTTATATCTAGTCTAAATCTACCTTCTTTCAGTTTAAAGCTGCCACCCCTTGTCCTATCACAACAGGCCCTGCTAAAAAGTTTATCCCCATCTTTCCTGCAGGCCCCCTTTAAGTACTGGAAGGCTGCAATAAAGTCTCCCTGGAGCCTTCTCTTCCCCAGGCTGAACAACCCCAACTCTCTCAGCCTGTCGTCATAGGAGAGGTGCTCCAGCCCTCTGATCATCTTTGTGGTCCTCCTCTAGACTTGCTCCAACAGTCTTTCCTGTGCTGAGGGCTCCAGAGCTGGACACAGTATGTTCTCTATAGCTTTTGCTTTAACATGAAGGGCAAAGAGCTTCTTGTTTATGGAGACAAGATTCCTCTTTATTACCCCTCTGTCAGTAGTGACACTGTAAATGTTCCCGTCACATGTCAAGCACCATCTTAAAAGTCAGGCAGGTCACAACCCAAGGTGGGAGGGCTGGGTACATGCCGGGGAAGAGGACGTTTGTGGTTCTCACACTGGTTTTCAGAGCCTTTCCTCCCAGAAGTTCTCTGGGGCATTTCAAGGAATAAGGTAATCAACCTGAAGGTGATTCTTACGAATGCCAATGACCCACAGCAGAGCCAACACCTCTCTTCACAGCAGCTTTGGTGCCGAGATAGAGCTTGGCCCAGGAGAAATCAGGTTACCCACTATCTGCTTGCAGTCCTGTACCATTAGCAACACGTGGCTAATGTTGCTAGCCATGTTCCTAAACACAAAACATTTAGAAATTCAGTGTGGTTTAATTTTTATATGCTTGTTTACTAATAATTCTGGCAAAATATAAAATCCAAATGTAATTTTACATAATGTTTTTACTAGAAAATAATAGGTTTGGGTTACTGCAGTTAAAATTGCTATCAGTTTAAATTTATGGTCTGTAAAGTGAAAAGAAAAAAAATTACTGGCTCTTCACCTCTGTCCTTATTAACCAAGACCTGTTATCTCTTTTAAAAATCCTTTTACAACTACTTTACCCTCTCCATACCATGCATCTGTGCCTCCTTCTCACCTGCACAAAACATGCAAACCTTTAATTCCACTAATCTGAAATGAAGATCTGTGCCTGTCTTCTCAATGTGGGGAACGCTGAATGGGTTGATAGTCGCAGTTTTGGGCGGGTGAATAATTGATGATTGTGTTTAAAGATGGAGTGTTACGGAGAAATCTTTCCTCCTTTAGGCATAGTGGATTGTCATGGTATTTTCTCATTTTGAAATGCACTGTTTGAAAGGAGGGCCAGTATTTTTCACAAACTGAATCTTGTAGCCTGACGTAAAGCAGCAAAGACCTGCAGTAGCTCAGAAAAATTCTGTGAGTCCTCTTGAGAAGGCTCTGCAGAGCCCTCAACCACTAGGTTCTTCACCTGGAGGGTCCTGAGATGTCACTGAACCTTTTCTATATCTTCAGTCAGGTACGAGATACTAATCAGAGGACATGGCACCAGCAATGTGGAGATGATGTAGGGCTTTACCTAACTATTGCCATATTTAATTATATGACTATCATGAAAATAGAATAATATCTCCAAACTAACTCATGGAAGAACAGCTGTCTTACAGCTGAACTTGAACAAGACAGATGTTATGCTGACAAGCAAAGGAAAATACTGTCAACAATTTATGCTAATTATGCATTTTCCTGTGCCTGAAGATGCTCACTGATAACTGACCAGCTCAGTACTGGTGATGCTAATGTCTCATCACAACAAATACTCTCTTCCCCAACACCCCAGCAGACACCGTTTGACCTTTGTTGATGTGTCAGCCTCGGTTTTTCTAAGTATTTCTGAAGTGGACCATGGCAGGAAGATACTGGAAACACCCACTGTCCCAGAACACAATAGTCTGTCTTACCAGCAACATCTCTTACTGCAAACAAACACAGCTGCTTTTTTTGGTTTGGTTTGGTTTTTTTCCTTTGGACAATTTTCTCTTCTTTCTTGACCTGTAAAACTTGCATTCCTCTCTCCATATTACCCACTTCATCAGAAAAGACAGAAGTCTGTGTTCAACATCATTCTACCCTGGTATTGTAGTCTCCAATGTGTCACCTCCAAGACACTAAAGAGGTGAACCCCCACAAGCTGAGGGAGGAGACAGGGAAATCCATGCCTCTTACTTCTGCAAAATACGTGTGAGCGTATAGGTGCAATAGGTGTGACCTGAACACCCTGTGGGCATGAGCACAGAATCACAGCATGGTAGCAGTTGGAAGGGACCTTGGAGATCATCCAGTCCAACTCCCCTGCCAGAGCAGGGTCACCTAGAATGGGTTGCACAGGATGGCACCCAGGTGGGTTTTGAATATCTCCAGAGAAGGAGACTCCACCACCTCTCTGGGCAGCCTATTCCAGTGCTCTGCCACCCTCAAAGTAAAGAAGTTTTTCCTCATGTTCAGATGGAATTTCCTGTGTTCCAATTTGTGCCTGTTTCCCCTTGTCCTGTCGCTGGACACCACTGAATAGAGTCTGGCCCCATCCTCTTGACCCCCACCCTTTAGATATTTACAGGCATTGGTGAGATCCCCTCTCAGTCTTCTCTTCTCCAGGCTAAACAGACCCAGGTCTCTCAGCCTTTCCTCATAAGAGAGATGCTCCAGTCACTTGATCATCTTTGTAGCCCTCCGCTGGGCTCTCTCCATTAGTTCTTGAACAGCACACCTCTGGGGAACACAGGGAGTGCTCAGGTCTCTGCCTGCCACCTCTGCATTGCAGGTGTCCTTCAGCACTTAACAGTGCCAACCACACCGACTTTACTCTTCTGAACCCAGTACTTATGGGAGCTTTAATCCACCCTGGGTGCCTAAGCCACTTTCTGTACAGCCCAGTGTGCCTTGTGCAATGCCAATTGGCGGTCCTTGCGTGCTTTAAAGTTCTTGTGAGGGTACAATAGTTCAGACCGAGAGGCACTTCATGACAACAGAAGCCATACAAGTATCGTAGGAAGAGTTTCAAACTTCCTGTTTACAGGGAAGCCGTGATGCCATTATAGGTTACAAAACTTCCCTATGACTAAGAAATGCTACATATCAGAATATCAAAACAATTCAAGTATTTATTGTTTGCTGGGAAAAAAAAAAAGTAAGCCAGTAATGTAAACTGGATTGAAATCTGACTTATCAAATATAGCTCAGATCTGTGTGTGGTCCTCCTTTCCTCCTTCCCTCCCCACCCAAATAATAATGCAATGACTTACTCTAAACCCAGCCAGCAGCAGTCCTGCAAACAATTGTGTGATCACATGTGGGAGGGAGACTGAAGTCATAGCAAAAAAAAATAATAAATACTACTTCCAAAGACATGCTAGTAGGAATAGTAGTAATATGTATGATGGGTATATCTTTCTTCAATATGAAATCAACTGTATAAATTGTTAGGTATCGTATATCACACAACACATAATCACCGGTAAAAAATCCCTCCCAAAATTTTAGTATTTAGGGGATCCTGGAAACTATTTTTATTTGAGCAGTAGAGCCAAGGACCAGTCACTTAAATTTGTACATTAATTCACTTGCCTTAGGGTTCAGATCATGCCAAACTTGCCCTGGCCCAAAAGCCATGAGACCTGTCTGGCAGCTGCTTCCCATTGACGGTGAAAACACCCCATGTACCACCCAGTGAGGCTGTGGAAACACAGGCAAATGGTTGGCTGGAAAACCATAATGTAGCTTTTTCCAAATCAGTTCGTGTGAATCTTACCCGTCATTCCTAATAACAACTCATTTACTCTCTTTGCAAAATCAAAGAAGACTTTGATGACAAATGACTGGTGGGGCAAGTTTCCCAGCTGTGGCTTCAGGCATGCTTGCAATATAATTGACAAGCTTGTAGTTTCATGTATCGATTCAGTGTGCAAATACTCTTATTATTCTTTGCATCGTTGCTTGCATGAAGATACTCCATCTCTAAGAAAAACAGGAGAAATTGTTGGTGAACGGTAAAATTTGATTTCCTGTTTTCCAGCTTGTTAACACCTCTAATGCATGAAAAAAAACCCAAGAAATAGTAGCTGCTTCCTTGCTCTGACCTATTCATTGTTTTCAAAAATTAGATGGCATCGTAGGTGAAAACTGACTTCTCTGAGCAGATTGTGGAAGATGCAGTTTATGTCAGTTTTTTCTGTAAGTAACTGAGTACATAACAGAGAATAACAGTGTCATAAAATATTTGACAAATATCCATATATTTCTTATTTGTGCGGGAAGGAAAGGAGGACCACACACAGATCTAAAATATCCTTTCATAAGTTGAATTTCAATCCAGTTTACATAACTGAAATTATTTTGCTAGCCAACATTAAATACTTGAATTGTTTTGATTTACTGGCATGTACAGTTTCTTAGTTATAGCATATTTTTATAACTTATAATGATATCACAACTAGTTTTGTTTAGAGGAGTCTTTTTATGAAGTCCTTTCACAAAAGTAGTGTAGCGTGAGCTTTATGGCCTGTGGCTACACCCATGCACACACCTTTGTAAGAGCAAGGCCAAAAATAGTATACTGCTTTTTAGGTAACTTTCCAGGACAGTACAGACTCATTTCCATTGATTTCCATCAAAGCCCCTGGCAGTTTATTTCTTTTAAAATAGTGGCTTCATGTGAAATTGAAAAAAAAAAAAAACGTAGGTGCACATTTGTTATTTTTTTAGGTTTTGTTTTGAAAGATTATCCACTTACTTTTATATTCCATAGATGCAAAAGGTCAATCAACAAACCAAGCATTAGAAAAAGTAATTCCTCCGTCAATTGTGCTGTAACTTAGGAATTTCACAAAGCCTTCAGCAACTATCCAAACACCTGGTTTCAACCAGAATACACCCAACCTTACTGTATTGCAGGGCAATAAGGTCATATCATCATAAAGGTCATATCATCAGCACACCTGAAAGCCTGAACCAAGAAATGCTGCCAGGGGAAGATCTACTTGATCCTGGAAGTCACATGCAGGAAAAAATAAAAATTTTAAATTAATTAATTCATTAATTAATTAAAAGAGGGATCTATGATTGTCTTCTCCCACAGACACAAGTTAAAAGATAGATCTTGTAGTATATCCTGGAAGTTAATTGTATTCTCATGGACATGGAGGGAAATGCATGTTAGGCAGAAGGGATTATTACAAGAGCACCTACCATAATTAAAGAAAATTGCTTAGTGCTTAGTGCTTGGTGGGGTGGCTAGTGTTCCATCACTTGTTTCTTTTAACAACTGTTACTGGCAACCACAGCCTTAAGTGAAAAATAATCACAGAAAGGCACAGAGACATTAATCATTACAATGAAGCCATTAATGCAAAGCAAAATGCATATTTTCCATTTGAAGAAATAACAATTAAGTAAAAAATCACTGCACGTTCACTCTTCTGTGTGTCCTTCAGCTCATTTGCCTTTCAAAAATTTTGCCTTCAGACTTGGAAAACAATTCTAAGAAGTGCTTGGTTATGAGATAACCTACTGACCAAAAAGGGCTTTCAATGCTGCTACTGCAATCTCATGCTTTGTGTGCAGTTTTAACCTAAATAGGTTCCCTTTAAGGCAAATAGTATGCCCTTATGCCATTTTCCTAGTTACATTTTAACACAGCAAATGGTCCACCTTGTCCTCTAGTTAATTCATGAACTCGATATAAAACACAAACAATTCAGCTGCAATACACTACGGCTTCTGCTGTTAGCACACACGGTGGAGATACACCAACAATAAATTCTATTTATGACTGATTTTCCCAGACCAAATACAGCTACAACAATGTCATCGCAATTGCAGAAAGTATCATTGCGGGCATTTTCTGCAGGAACATGCTCAGTGCCATAAAGCTTGTAATCTGCACGTGACAAAGCTTTTCATTCAGCATCAGTTTGAGCAGGGCTCTACTTTCACTGCGTGCCTCGTTATGCAAAAGCCGCTGTAACTGAAGCCTGGTTTGCAATGTGAGAGCAACCTCAGATCTCACGTGCAACAACTGACAAACATACAGCTGGATCGTATTCCCCAGCGCCCAGAGCTGCCTCTCCCTCATCTGCAGCACCACACCATGGCCTCTCTACCTCTTCATAACCTCTCTCACAAGGTAGGGTTTGTCCGGAGCTGGGTAGCTGCGCCTGGCGCAGGGTGGTGGAGCGAGCGCTCAGGCAGCAGGGATGGGCTGGGTGGCCCAGCCTGGACATGTGCCAGCCGCAGCCTGGTTGCACAGCTACTACACTACCATAGAATCATAGAATACCAGGTTGGGAGGGACCTCAAGGATCATCTGGTTCAACCTTTCTTGGCAAAAGCACAGTCTAGACAAGACGGCCCAGCACCCTGTCCATCTTAAAAGTGCCCAATGTTGGGGAATCCACCGCTTCTCTGGGGAGATTATTGCAATGGCTGATTGTTCTCATTGTGAAAAAGTTTCCTCTTGTGTCCAGTCGGACTCTGCCCAGGAATAACTTGTACCCATCACCCCTCGTCCTTTCCATGTAACTCCTTGTAAAAAGGGAGTCTCCATCTTCTTTGTAGCCACCCTTTAAATACTGGAACATGGTGATAAGGTCTCCCCTAAGGCTTCTTTTCTTAAGACTACACAAACCCAGTTCTCTCAGCCTTTCCTCATACAGCAGGCTTCCCAGCCATTTGATCACTTTTGTGGCCCTTCTCTGGACCCTCTCCAGCCTGTCCACATTGTTTTTGTATAGAGGGGACAAAAACTGAACACAGTATTCCAGGTGTGGCCTGACAAGCACTGAGTAGAGTGGGATAATGACTTCTTTATCTCTGCTGGTGATGCCCTTGTTGATGCAGCCCCGCATCCTGTTGGCTTTCTTTGACCCAGCAGCACACTGCTCACTCATATTGAGCTTATTCTTCACCAGGACCCTCAGGTCCCTTTCCACAGTGCTGCTCCCCAGCTGGGTAGACCCCAGTCTGTGCTGCACTCCTGGATTATGTTTTCCCAGGGGCAAGACCTTACGCTTGTCCTTGTTGAACTTCATAAGGTTCTTGTTAGCCCACTCTTCCAGACTATCTAAGTCTTCCTGCAGGGTGGTTCTCCCTTCCAAAGTGTCCACTTCCCCATCCAGTTTGGTGTCATCAGTGAACTTTGTTAGGGTACACTTGATCCTATCATCCAGATCACTTATGAAGATATTAAACAGTCTTGGGCCCAGTATCAACCTGTGACAGGTTGCCAGTTTGAAAATGAGCTATTTACCACGTGGGGATCTCCTTTCCCTTCTCCCACTCCTCCAAGCTCACAACAGACACTTAGGATATCGCTTTCAAAGAAAAGAAACCTGAGAGACCTGAGTGGTGTCGGTTTGGGTCGGGCGTTGTTTCTCAGCAGCACAGGAGAAGATCTCATTTTCTGGTAAAGCCCTCCTATAGCAGGGATAGCCTCTGACTGTCAGAACCCCTGAAGCCACAAACAGGAGACTGCACAGGAAAAATAACACAGACCGCAGCTGGACTCTTCATTAAGTCACTGCTAGATCAAACATCATCGCTGGCCTGTCCATGGTCAGCAATCAGCAAGCAGGGGAAAGGCCCACAGAGGTCATTTATTGCCCTTCTCTCATGTAGAAGGCAGAACTGCAGAGCTGAACACAGGAGAGCCCACACGGATTAGAGAGCTTCACCTGGGCCACAATAAAGACAGAGCACAAGATGGTTTACAGCATGTCCCCAGGAACTGCTCTCCCCTTGGAGCCTCTTGCAACGCAGAGCAAGATGCTCTTCCCAGAGCCCTCTTCCAGCTTTGTTTCCTGCTTGCAGACTTCAGGAGGTCATAGGGCTGGCTGACCACCTCCTCACAGAGTACTGCCACCTTGTTTCCTCACTCGCTGCCCTTTGCTGGTGCCACAGCAGCTTCACCAAAGTTACTCTTCATTTACAGCAGTGTGAGAAAAGAAACAGCTTGTATTCTTCGCAACTCAATGTGGTTAAAGTCTTTTATAGGTTTGCTGTTGAGGTCTAAAGCCAGGATTTGAAATCCGAATAGTATCAGGCCTAAAATAAAGGTTAGTCTGTGCATATGTACATACATTTTATGTTATTGAGCCAACATCATGTCCGTTATTATATAAAATTATACATTTTTAGTTACATGTGTTCACATTGCCAGTATTGACTGGCAAAGACTAAATATTGTTAGAATACTATCTCGTGTTCTTCATTTTTTCCCCCATGCAAGAATTCCAGTCAGTTGACAGCTGAGATATTATTATTCGGTATGGAGATCGGATATTAAATCTCATCACGATGGAGAGGGAAGGTGCATGTAAGGAAGATAAATTACAGTCTTGTGACTGAGGAGTGTATCTTAGTGAGACCCAGAAAAATCTGGCACTGCCCCTACCTTCGCTACATTTGCCATGCGGCCCTGCAGACGTTCTTTGTTAGTAGTACAAAGAAAATATTTTCTAATCGTACAGCGGTGTTGTGAGATACAGGCAATGTTTGTAGGGCATTCAGGTACTCTGAAAGGGTAATAGGGAGCAAATAAACTCAGTGAAGGGCTTGCAATCAGGACTGACTTTGGTGCGACTTGTGGTGTGAAGACAGTGACTAACAGGAACTGAGTTGGTAAAATGCAGGATTTGATTACATGGTTCAGAAGTTATTTCTGTTTTCTGTGCAGACAACCAGGCTCCACAGTACAGTTCAGTTCAGAGATCCCATGCAGGAGCCAGACCCGCGAACCTGTAAATCAAACTAGTACAGCTGCCCAGGCCTAAGCTGACAAGCTCCGGTGAAGGCTAATGGCAAAGTCACCCTTCTGGAGTCCAAACTACCACCTGTGAACGGCACTGGGCTGGGCTGTGATGGCATACCAGCTCTTTGGTGCTAGCTACAGGATTTTCAGTATGTCACACAGAGGTGCATCAGGAGTAGATGGCACATGGGAGAAGCTTCCTATGGAGCTTCCCATGGAGAAGCATGGGAACACAACACCTACAAGAAGAGCTCTAGATGGAAGAATGATCAGTGGCACAGTAAAAAGGAGACATCAGGTTTTAGAAGCATCTTTCAAATAAAAGAAGTAAAGAGCATCTCTCAAGCTGCCTCTGCCCTATTTCACCCCCCTTCTTTGAGTGATCCCACTTTTCCCTGCCCCTGGCTGTGGGTGACCTGAGACCCTTCCTGTCATCCCTCTCTCATCCTCCTTGCCAGTGATTTACCACTGTGTTCCCTGTCTTCCCTTGCTGTGTCTGCCCCTGCAAGGTGCCTCCCCTCCTCTCCCCTCTCTTTGCAAGTGTTAGAGGACTCTCTTCACTTCTGTCAGACGATACAGCCTCCTCGACTAGAAAATCATGCTTCTATGCCTGAGTGCATCATGTCTACAACTACCTGAAAGGAGGTTGTAGAGAGGTGGGGGTTGGTCTCTTCTCTCTAGTAACAAGCAATAGGACAAGAGGAAATGGCCTCAAGTTATGCCAGGGGAGGTTTAGATTGGATATTAGGAAAAAGTTCTTCACAGAAAGGGTTGTTAAGCATTGGAACAGGCTGCCCAGGGAAGTGGTGGAGTCACCGTCCCTGGAGGTATTTAAAAGACAGGTAGATGTGGTGCTGAGGGACATGGTTTAGTGGTGGTTTTGGCAGTGATAGGTTGATAGTTGGACTTGTTGATCTTTAAGGTCCCTTCCAACCTAGACAATTCTATGTTTCTATGATTTGGAATCTATGACTGATGCGACCTTTGAATATTCAACTCTAAATTGCAGCAAATTTGTAACACTGGAGATCAGCCAGGACAGGGAAGGAAAGAGAGAAGGAAAGAAGGAAGGAGGTGGGGGGCAGGGGGAGAGAGAGAGAGAGAGAGGGAAAGAAAGAAAGAAAGAAAGAAAGAAAGAAAGAAAGAAAGATAAATAGAGAAAGAAAGAGAAAGAGAGAGAAAAGGAGAGGAAGGGAGAGAAAGAAAGAAAGAAAAAGGAAGAAAGAAAAAAGAAAGAAAGAAAAAAGAAAGAGAAAGAAAAAGAAAGAAAAAGAAAGAAGAGAATGAATGGCAGAGGTCTGTCTGAAAGGACATCTACATAAAGAGGTGCAGGCGGCGCTCAGGCTCCCTGCCTTTCCCCTGATTAGCTGGGCACGAGGTAGTTGGTATCAGGGAGCTGTATAGGTGCAATGGTGCATCCATCCTCCTGTCCGCTGTCTCGGCCAGCTCTGAGGACGGCACAGAAGAAGAGGTGACGCCTGCCTGCATGGATCCGCCTGGATGTACGCTGTGTCCCTCCTCGTCACGCAGCGCTGCAGAACAAAGCCATGGATGCAGCCTTTCCTGTTTACTCCTCTGGGTGTGGTGCATCAACCCCTCCTGGCCCTAATATTAGCAAAACAATCAGAGCTGGGCCACAGGATGTGTAGCTACTGTCTTGTGCTTGGTCAGTTAGACGTTTTACAAGTATTTCCTACAACAATGCTCCAATTCTGCTGATAGCTGTTATTGCAATCCCGGCTGTTTGGGGGTGAGAACATGGCAGCGAAACGCAGGCTTAGTCTGTCCTAAAAAAGCACAGCTAGAGACAAAAGGTTTTACAAAATATTGCCATTCTAAATTAAAACTCCTGGGGATGTCTGGTGGTTTTATTTTAACATATGAACTGATTAAATGGTGTCTATGTCTTGTAGCCTTGGGGAAGCAGTAAAGGGATCTGGTGAAGCCACAGAAGAACCATTTTGAACTAGGACTCTTCAAAAACGATGCCCTCGCTACTAGAACCCCTGGGTTCCTAACAAATATGTACCCTCTTTTTTCTTTAGCAAGCAGACAAGCATTTTTGAACAGTTGCACTTTTGAACACTGTTGTACTTTCCACATAGTTTAAATAATATACATTTGGCAAGTCTTGCCTTCTTTAAAACTATGGATAGCTTAAGGGAGGAACGCTTCCAGTGTGTCTGTTATAATTTAATGAGTGTTCTTATTTAAAGTGTAATTGATTTGAAGCAGTAAGAATTGCTCAGAGAGGTCCTGGGTTGTTTTTTTTTTTCTTCTTTTTTGGTTGCTAATTTATTTTTCTTTTGCTCATTCAAGGTAAGCAAGATTATTTTTTATGAAGTCTATATCCTACTGTAGTTACAGAGGAGTGTGTTCATTTCTAGAAAAGCTTATGCTATCAGTGTCATATTTATTAACTTGCAATATTGTGATAAAACAATATGAAAAAGTTCATAAAGTATGAAGATCTACAGTCAAAACCAGAGTATGGCTATACTGAGTTATGGGGGTAATTTTACTATTCTCTGTAGCATAACTGAGTCTTCCTTGTGCTAACTCTTGCTACAATAAACACAGCCAGGTAATCCCATACCCCGAGGGCCAGATCTCCTTGTACGTGCTTAACTTTAACATCCATGAAAGAATGCTGAATTTACACAGGGCTACCCACTGTTGCAAAGTTACGTGTGTGCAGAATAATGGCCTAAAAATTTACTGAAAGATAGATAGCACTGCAAAGATTTGCAATAAATGAGCGTGCCAGATGAGGCCTGATCTCAAACATTAAAATATAATTTTCTATTTTAGTGAATTGTCATTGAAGCTTTAATGGAAGAGAGCATCCTGAGCAAGGATCTAAATGAAACTTCATCATCTAAAAAGTCAAACAACTTTTCCAGTTACAAGAAATGGTATGGAAAGAAAATTAAATACAAAGAAAAAAGAAAGCTAAAAAGAATAGCTAAGCAGGATGACTGAGTATGAGCTTTGCAAAATCCTTCAAGATTTAAATATATATGTAGGAATTTATCAGCTTTCACACAAATATACTTCCTCTAAATTATCCACATCAAAAACATTTCAGCAAGGGGAGCAAAGATGCTGGTATTGCACTGTAGTATTAGAGATGCTTGAAATTTGCAGTACAAAACCAGCCTCTCCGGGACATTCAGTGAACAGATGTTCAGAGGCAGTCTGCTGCTTACAAATCAAGATGGTATGAGAAACGTTATAGCTGCTGGTGTTGACAAGAAGGACAGATTCTTTTTTGTGGATTTTTTTAATGTCAGCTCTAGTAATCCTTGATGATCCTATAGATTCAGAGAAATCCTAATGACTTATTCTGAGAAAACTCAGAAGAGATATGCAGATGGAAAGCAATTTAGTTATCAGCATTCCTAATAAAAAAAATAATTGTGAGAAGCAGGGTTCCTGAAGCGTGGTTTTCCCACAGTTCTCTCTTGTATGGATACTTGGGTGCCCACAAGGGGTTAAAGGAACACCGCAGACTGTCCCCAGTGAGGGCACTATTTTGGTCTGTCTCTACCTTCACAACACTGGCAGATAGCCTGAGACAAAAAGGTTCTTCTCTTCTGAGGACTTGAAGGTATTGGCATTACCTTTTACTTGGTGCAGTCCCTCAAGCCAGCGCACAGCAATCTCATAACATCATTACTGGAACGTTTTTTTCTTCCTTGATAGATCCATCAGTTTTCTTTTGCTTTTTGCAGTCCAGATGACCACCGATGGAAAAGAACTGGCTCATTGATCCCTCTTTCCTTTCCTGAAGTTTTGTCCCACAAGCCGGGCAGATGCGTATTGCCCAAATTCAAGAAGCACTTGCTTGTAGCTTCTTCTGATCATCTGTGAAATTTAGCATCATGTGTAATGGGGAGAAAAGGCACTACAGCTGCCATACAGCTATTAGCCAAATCATATGTTATCAGTTAAATTAAAACTGAGAAAAAAACTTCATGCTCAGGAGGAAGAAATTAGCATCCAGTTGGCAAGGCAGCTATATTAAACCAGATACCAATCTCAGCAGCACCAGAATTAATTAGGAGTAATTGCAATCTACTTCTGCACTGAAGAGAGTGTTTTTTTAATGATTATGTATTTTCTTATCTTTATGTTTGAGCCTTTAAGATTATGATCACATTTTGAAATGTTACTTTGGTTTGATAACCGAAGATGGTATCTGAGGATAGACACCATTGTATTAGGACTGTTCTAGATAAAACATCCTACACAAAAATAAATATTAAGATTAAAAAATAAAGTGCCCCAAAATTAGGGAATATCACAAGTAAGATAGCCAACACAATGTTATTTCTCTCCTGTTATGGGCACAGAGGCTAATAAATGAAAGGTAAAAATGAATTCTTTAATATTCAGCTATATTTGCTAAATAGTGATGGAATGTAGCAGATTATCTTCTATTTGATAGATGCGACCTTACTCTGTAAAAATATGCATAGGCACAGAGGTGTGCTTTCTTTATGATTAAATGACTGTGAGAAAATACTTAGCAATAAGACTGCAAAGAAGAAGAGGTGAAAGTGTAAATCATGGTAACTTGTCTTTTAAACCAGAACTCTCTCCGCAAGGTCGAAGGATGCAGCTGCTGAAATAAAGGGCAAAAGCTTGCAGTGCGCCTGCTCTCACAAGCCTCTGGAGCGCTATAGCAAGTTCAGCAAGCTGCTTACGTGTAGTCTGGGCTGATTTCTAAGGATATGGTGATTTTTTAACTGTATTTCTAAATAGAGCTTACTTGTACTTCCACAATACTAAACTACCAGCAAGGAAAAAAAATCAACTTTTCTTTTGTGTCGCTTTTGCACATCTGTGCAAATTCAAATAAATCTGTAGTCAGTGAAGGAAAAGTAAGGTCCACAGTTGCTGCAGTGAATTCTACTCTCTAATTGAATGAGCGTATGTGCCTCTCGGCTCTGAAATTAGATGAAATGCAAAGACTGTTGTGTTCAGGTATAGCCGTGCTGACTATATTGGTTTCCTCATGAGTAAAGATACATATCAGCATGCTGCGCTAATGGCAGAGCTGCTCTGTAATGATGTACCTGGCAGTAAAGAACAGTCACATGTTAAAGAAAGGGGAATATAGAAGGCAAAAAAGCTCAGCTGCTCCATTTTCCCAATACTGCTCAAGACATTAATTGCAGAAAATGAGGCACCTAAAAATATCTGAATATAGATTTCCTCACAGTGCTGATGTTATCAGTTATGCTGGTTTCTCTCCAGTGTATCTGTTTGCCCACTTCTGTGGGTCTTTTACTTCTGCCACTTGACAGCAGAAGCTGCGGCTGTTACTGTCTCCCAGTATTAGTTGGTAAACAGATGCTTTTCAAAGCAACAGCTGCACTTCAACAGAAAAACTTCAATTTACTTTTCCAATTTTACAATGAGATAAAGCAGCTGGAATGCTTTGGCAATAAAGGAACTTATGAATAATTCACTTGACACCTTTATACTGAAGTATGGCTGTCTTCATTAAATAAAATTGCCTCCTGTCAAGGCCAGTGAGAGGGTCTGAGGAGGACGGCGAAGTTGTTTCCACTTGAGACCCCAGTAATGATACTTGGTGGCAAGGCGGAAATTAATGTCGGTATCATTTTGCAACTTTTTGTTTATCGTTACCCTTTAGATCATTTCAATATAAAAATCACCTGGGTTCAATACTCTGGAAAGTAATGCAAAGGAAAAAACTTCAGCAGGTATGTAGATTACAAATGCTCATGGCCAGCAAAAAAGTCATCACACAGATGGCTAAAATCCTTTTTTTTTTTTAGTAAGAGGTGGTGCTGGACACCCTCCCCAGTGTGCTTGGGGAGGCCCTGCCGGTGGCCTGGGGTCCCCCAGAGCTCGACCAGTGTCCTGGGGGGGTGCATCTCGGGAGCTGTGGGTTGCAAGCAGCTGCCTGAGCAGGGCTTTGTTAGGAGCCAGCCGGATCCTTGGCATTCTTGTTCCTTCCCCCGGTGGCAGAGCATAAACTGCAGGCATTTATCGCCCTTGTTGCTGTCTCATAGTGCTGGCAGCATTATGAGAGATGCCACTTGGGTTAATTACCGCTGAGCAGGAGTGCCAGTCGGGCTCTGGGTAGCACGGTACAGGGATGGAAGGTGTGGGGTCTTCCTCTGGAGGTGGAAGAAGGCTGCGGGGATCTGAAGTGAGCTAAGATCTGCTGCTCTCCTCCAAAATACCAGCCTGCTCAGACCCAGGAACAGATTTCAGCTCTCAAGCAAGCCCCTAAAGCTCATCTAGCACAGGAATGTTATTGCTGGCAGGTGTAAGGGAGCAGGCAGATGTCTTAATTGGGCACCAAATGATGTATCTAATAAATTGCACAGACGGAAAAGCTGGGACAGGGCCTACAGCAAAGAATGGTCCAGCAGAAGAGGCACAGCCCTTCAGTCAGGGTCTGCCAAGAGGGAGATACATGGAGGAAGCCATATCAAGATATTTACGAAGAAACGAAAAAGTTTCGGGGAACTGGTTGAGAAGTAACAGTGAGCTACCTCCTTCCAACCAGGGAACCTGCAAATGAGTCTGGAGTAAACCAGGGAGAATCTGCAGGCTAGTTCTTCAGAGGAACTCCATGTGTGGACAACGACTACTACAGAATTATGAATGCCTTGCTAATGTTGTATTACTCACCAGCAAAGCTGAATAAACTAATGCAGAAAAGGGCACTCTTTGTTCCACACATCATTTCAGAAGAATCCTGTGTCAATAGAGTCCCCTGTGGAGAGGATATAAAATCCTCATGAACAAATAATTTCTAATCGCCAGTCAACTCCGATGAACTCATAGAGAGCTTGACCACTGAAAGTACTGAGTAAAATAGAATATGTGCCCAAACTGCAATCAGTATATGACTGCAGCTTGCAGGGACAGCCTGGAGTTAATTTATGGGCAGATGATCTGGAGAAAGATGTTGTAGCAGCTTGGCGTGGCCGGCTATACAAGCTTTTACCTGGATACTTAAATAGGCTTTGCAGCCTCTACTGACCTGTGTGGCAACACCTTTTATAGTCTCCCTAGCTAGCCCCAAGCTAGCTTCAATATATCTACTTAAGTTATGTTTATGTCTTTGCCTTCAGAGTAGAGGTGCCATGAGCTATGTCACCTGACCATGCTCCCATGGCTGGTGAAAGAAAGGTGAATACAGTGACTACAGCACCACTAGGAATCTCCTACTGAATAGTTTTTCCCATTTCCACCCTTGATGGTGTGTACTTGTGCATATTCCAAATAACTGCAGCCTCCCAGACAAGGCTACTGTATCAAAAAGAGAACTCTACTATCTACCCCAGCTAGATAAAACAAGCATAGTTCTTCACACTGAGCAGCTTTTGGCAGCCTCAATGATACCTCTTCTACTTGCAGACACTTTCTGATGTCAGGGCATCGCTGCTATTTTGAGTCCTCTGGAGCTTGGCGCACTGTAAAGAATTTTGCTCGCAGTGATTCAGCTGCACTGTTGTTAGCAGTTTTAGCATGGACAGTGCTGCCAGCAGAAACCTCAGGAGCAAGGATAACTGACATGATACCGAGAGCAATGCAAAGCTGTTGACAAATACATCTCTTAGTACCACTGGCTGCACTAAACAAGGATGGAAAACTTCCTTGCAGCTTCCTTGGGACAAGTGTGAGTGCAAAGTCATTCCTTGGGTTTTCAGATTGTCTGGTCGAAGCAAAGAATGCTATAGGAGGCTGCTGAGTGATGCTGTCTGGCAGTGCTCCCATGCTAAAAATACAGTGGAAGATAACTTTTTTAAAGGAGAGTTTTCTCCTCAGTTTTCTGTGGATTTTATGCTGTGCGTATATAGTGCTGAATGGGAAGTATAGCACCTCTGTTTTTTCACTCCAGCTCAAAACTTCTTTAGTCTGGTCCCTTTTTGTTGGTGAATGGTTTTGCTCCTAGCTGCATTTCTGTGAAGGTGTTTCATGGCCTTAGGATGCTGTCAATTGCAATTTATTAAATCCTAGGGAGGCCTTTACACATTCTTCTACCTCTCACTGAGAACAATTGACAATTTTGGGGAGAAAAAAATAGCACCTGTCAAATTTTGGAATCAGTGAACTTCTAGCCTTGCATTCTTCACACAGATTTCCTAACGCAACATTTTGAAAGCTGCCTTTCAAGGCAAAAATCAAAAGGTATCTCCTTTTCGATACAGTGGAAAAGCCAAACTTTTTCTTAAAATGTCTCCTGAGTGACTAATGGCCATACTTTTGGAACAAATGTAGAGTGAGCAGCCCATCTATTCTGAACATTCTTATCAGCACTTCCAAGGGGTTTGTAAAGGACAAAAAAAAAGCCATGGTAATTACTGTGATGGCAGACTAGAATTCCAAGGCTGGTGTGCTTTTTCATTGAAGAAACAGTTGCAGCGATTTAAGAAGTTGCCAATCCCTACTCCCCTCCCTGCCCAGCCCCAGTTATCTTTTCCAAATCTCTTGCAAGTGATATTTAAGCATTCCTAAGCCAAAATCTGGAAGCTCAGCATCTATCGCCTCTCACAGTAATTTGGGTTCGGTTGCTAGACTATTAGATTTCACACCAAACTGGCTGAAGGACCATTTTGCTTCACTGGTTCAAGAGGGGAGGATGTGGAAAATGTGTTTTTGTTCACCTATGGCAGAAGGACAACAACAAAGAGCTGGTCAATAACAACGTATATTGTTGCAGCTATTTCTTTACTGAATGTGTATCTAAGACCTAAACTACAATTTTGCAATGCCAAAGGGAATAAATCCAGAGTTAAGCTCTGCAGCTGATCACCAAATTAGTTAGTGCACAAACATTTTTTTGAGTGCTATGTAATTTTGGTGACTACTAACTGGTTGCAAGCCACTCTAATAAATCTAATCAAATAAACCAATAATTTGTAAGACTCACAAAACAAAAACTATTCTTTTTGGCTCCACAGTCCTCCATTCATTACTTGGCTAGATGCATTTGCTGAAGACAGAGCTCTGCTAGACTGATTCAAACCAGGATGACAAATTCCATATTCCAGATGACAACATATTTTTCATCAGGCAAAGAAATTAAAAAAAAAAAAAAAGAAAAAAAGATTATTATTATTACCTTTCAGAGATATATCTCTTCCATATTGGTGACTCCAGTCTTGTGACTACAATTTATTGGAATTTGAACTGAATGCTCTATTTTCAGAGTGTTGGTTTGAGCTTGTCAGTAACCTGTAATATCTGAAAAAGCGTCAATACCTAGTGTGCTTAATGTTAGGAGAAAATAAAAAAGGATAGATTTTAGAAGGTCATTATCAAAATTTCTTCACACAGACTAAAATTGGACAATTTGGAAAAAGGTATGAAAGGTTTCGTTTTATTCTGCAGATGACCTGACATAGTACATCTGCACCCCTAACTACATGAAGTAAGGAGAAACATCTTGGCATACCAAGTATTTGCAAGACTTATGTTAATCATCATTAAAGCGGCTTTGTACCCTAAGTCACCTGCTGAAAGAACTTTGAGCTTGAATGTTTGTCTTTTCTTTCCCTGTTACACTAATAAAAAGTATTGCTTTTTCATATAAGCTTTGTATCTTCACAGAAGCTGTGAGGCATTCCCCAAATTCATTGTGATATAGGGAGGAATAGTGGTTGGCAAGCAGGGTCAAAGGCACATATCCAGGTATATGAAATGACCTTCAGCTGACTTCATTGCAGAGTGATAATTATTTATGCTCAAATGATGTCCCTTGAGGTAACGCACTTGAAAGCAACACTGGCATGCAGCACCAAAATTTCTGGGGTCATACCCCCAGTACTCTAATAAGCTGAAATGTACTGTGAGTTTCGTTACAGTGAATGGTGGAAAAACTTGTTTGCCATTACAGGGTGTAAGCGAAAGTTTGGTTAGAGGGGGTACAGCACTGTGTGTCACTCAGTGGTCCAGAATGGACAGAAATGACACGGTCACAGTACTGATTCTGGTGGTACTGTTACTGATAAAAGCCATTATACTCTATATTTAAGGTGAAAAGATTGCACCTGATTTAGCTCATGGGAAGTATAAACTTCACATTTTTAAGCTAATTCTTCATTTCATTTCTCTTTGCATTGTCAAAACAAGGAGCAACTTCATCTGCGAGTCCCTAAGTAAAGGAGCACCCCTTAATGTCTAATTAAAGGTGCTGAAGGACAGAGAGTCCCTGGATGTAGCTGAAACCACCTGACAGAACCAGGGAGGGAAGAGTCCTTACTGAAAGGTATGTAGAGAAGAACAAGAGGAGAAGACCAAGAGGAAATGAACTAACTGTATCAATTGTCGACAACCTGACAGACAGCATCTGCAGTGGATATCATTTGCTTCAACATCAGACCCCCAGTACTGTTGGTCCCTGTTGCAGGATAAGTCATGAAGAGGATAACCTTTGCTGGCCTGAAAGCTACCAAACAAGATGCCTGGGAAAAAATGCAGTGATTACATCAATCTCTTGCCTCATCTTTCTGCTACACTGCTTTCCTCCCTCTGTTTACTAATCTAAATGCTGGTAGGAAGCATTGCTGTCCTTCACTGTGCAATATTGTGTTACGGACTTATTTAGTGGGTTTGTCTTTTCTTGAGCAAAATGGCACAGAGATTCTCTCCCAGTTCACCCTTCAGCAAACAAACCATAACTTGGGGCATCACAAGAGACAGCATCTTTTAGCTATGGGAGCTGTGTTTCTTCCACATTCCTTTACTTGTTCTTTCCACATCTGCTTCTTTTGGGGGAGAAATGGACAATTTTGGTGGAAAGCAATGCATACACACGCACAAACACAGATAATCCATATCTTAAAAAAATCTAGAAATATAGCAAATTGCCCACTTCCACAGAACTCCACAGCACTTGCTGGTGTAAAACTTGGTCAGGTATGTCTTGACCCAACTGCAGGAGGCACAGATATACTCTAAGTGCTTCTAGCCTTCATTTTCCCATGAGAAAATTAGTTTGCAGCATGTAACCCCTATGTGTATTTCAGCATTACTCTATGCAATAAATGAAATGTTAGTTGCTATGCAGCATATTTACTAACATTTGTAAAGAACCTCCTCTTCTTTTTCTTTTCTCTTAGCACAGCAGCAGCAACTGTCCCAAAAAGGGATTTGGGTTTTTTCCTCTTTTAACACAAATTCTTTTTGCTGATTAGAATTTCTGAAGTGAACAAACACGACCCTGTTAGCAGAGGTTGGGTCCAAGGCCCATTGGAAGTCTGTGGCTTGTGTGGAAAGATCACCTCATAGTCATTATCTAGGTCCTGCTGCATTCTGAACACAAAGAAATGAGAATCTTGAATAGTATTGCGCCTTCCTCTACCGCAACAACCCCCAAACCAGCTTGCTGCCCAGCACTTGCAAGACTTCAGTGGGAGCACCTGATCACTTGCTTTCCTCTGAGCCAGTAGCTACTACAGCACTTCTTCAGGCTTCCTGCAAGCTGCTGTTATCCCGGAAAAAAAGGGGCAAGCTGATGTCAGAAAAAAAACGGCATCATGGCATATTGCCACATGCTGCCCTACCCCACTTGGAACAGGTCTTTACACAGACTTAGTTTTGTATTGTTACGTGAACAACACACTAATGCCACTATCAGTTGCTTAGAAAAATACTACTCAAATGTAATGTATTTTGAGGATTCTATTCTATTAAAATAGGTTTATTGTCTTCATAGCACATTTTTTAAGTCCTTTTAAGAATGAATTACAAGTGTGACCTGACACTTGTAACACGCAGTTTAGTATTCTTTTATCCCTTCTTAGGGGAAGGGGTTTGTGCTTTTAATTTTAGCATGACTTTTTTTTTTTTTCCCTTGCTATTAAGTGCCTATGTTGCTACTTATTTATATTGTATTACAAAGGCTTTGCTGAATATATGTGCCTGGGATTTGTGGTGACAGGTGGTGAAATCGATTGCCCTTAATTCTTGTAGGAGTTCATTCCCAATGAAACCGGGATTCTTCTGTGACCACCCTCTCTGACCACCACCTCACACATATATAAGCTCCAATACACAGCACTACAGGAGAGGCTGTGGGTAGCTGTACCAGTCCAAGGGAAGTCTGAGGGAAGAACCAGGTTTCACCTCTCTGGGGCCCTCCTTTTCCCTGTGGTTGATCGTGAGAGTGTGTTACATTACCCCTTAACAACTTGTGGTAAATTCTTCCCTTCCCTCTCCCTGAGTGTATGGAGACAGGGGAATGTTTCCACATTTCTGCCCACTACTTCATCTCTTTGTGTTCCACATGTTACCAGAATATTTCTCTTCTGAACTCTTCCGTGGGATCTGAAAATGTACTAGGCCTTAATAAAACACATATAAGATCAACAGTATACTGCCCCTAGATATTTCCATTGCGGAGCCAAGTAAGTGGGGAGGAGAGACTGTTGAATGACTCTATGGCCACACATGGGAAAGAGGGAAAAGTGTTTCCAAATGTTCTGTTAAAACCTGTAACATATTTTTTAAAATTCTCACATTTCAAGTCAAAATCCCCTGAGACAGAATTGCTGACCTTCACTATCTTTAACTGTTTGTTTCCATATGTGCCACTGCCAAAATGCTGAGTAGGCATTTGAGATTTACCTTCAATATGCCATTTTAGCTTACAAGATGCTTACAGTGAATCTAGGAACTTTGTCCTGAAATAGGTGCATTTTCACTGCAAATACTAAGCAAAGCATATAATGCTACCTGAGCAAATGCCACTGAGTTGTTACAGATGATAGGATATCAGCATGCTTAAGAAATATAAGCAAAACCCACTTGCAAGTCTATCAAAAAGCTGTATTCCTTTCAAAAAAAAACTTTAAAGAAACAAGATAATTTACGTCTACACTGGCAAGTAGTACCATGTAATAGGAGTGGATCTGTAGATTAAAGCAATTGGTTTCGAGGACCTTGACTCCATGCTAAATATATTTGTAGGTGTTTTTAAAATTATTTTAGATTATCTCTTGTCTGATTCTATACCTCTGACCCCCTCATTTGCAGATGGAACATATTTCTGATTTAGTTTCACTCAAAAAGAATCCAGTTCATGCGCTCTGTGACCAGTCTGCGGTGTAAACCAATGTGCACTAAGTGGGGACAACCAGAAGGTTTGCTTCAAACATTCAGTCCTGGTCCAAACTAAAATGCTAATGTTCACCCCAGAGGACTTACAATCAGGGTTCTGGAGCAACTCTTTTGGGAGGTAACGTAAAATAAAAATTTAAAAAAAGCATTATCTGAGAAGTTATCCATCACTTTTTTTCTTACTTGCTTGTTTCACCTGGGCCCAGTTCTCTCATAAGCATTCACAAAGCCACTTTGTGTCTCTTTCAAATTCTCTTTCTATATTATCCCAGCTACCAGGGAGAATGCAACCACGAGAACCGGTTATTTTGCTCACCGATAATTGTGACCTTGCACAGTCCCATCTTCCTCTATGCAACTGTCTCATTCTCAAAATCTGAGAGGAAGACAGATCTTCCAGGTCAACAACTGACGTCTTCCTATGGTGTCTGCAGAGTGCTGACAGATTTAGGTGCTGACCTGTGCCTGTGGTATGCAGATGTAATGATAACACAGAACTAATAACAAAGTTGTCCTGACATCCAACGTGCTGCATCTCCGTCACTCTTCCAAAAAAGAAACCAGGTTATTCACACCCTCCTTAACCTCCCATGTGCAATGTTTTTTAAAGTGAGGGATAGCCAAAAATGACTTCTCACACAGAAATATGTTATCATGTAGTCTGTACTTGTCTCCCTAAGCTTCAGCAAAAACCATGTCCTTCTTAAGAAATAGGGCAGAGGTGTTATGTTAACAGTCTTCACTGCTCTACTGTTCCCCCAATGTACCTCACAGCAGAGACTAAAGGAAAAACAGAAAACAATAAAGTCAAATGTTAGTATTCCGGGCATGTGGCTAGAAACTTGAGCTAGGATTAGCAGTCAGCAGTTCTGATTCCCTAAGTTACTTTGGCCAAGTCGCTTAGGCCCTGTTTACATTACATTTCTAGCTGTATGGAGAAATAGCTCAAATATGAAAGCCTAGATTTTTCTAAAGCCCCTAGTGTTAGGGATTTCCTCAGTTGATGGATGCTCAGTCTCAGACACCTTTTAAAAAGGCTTTCTGCAGTATCTCAAATCACAAGATGCTTTTAAAATTCAGGTTATATTTAATTTGATCCAGTTCCGCTGCCTCTCAGCAAAGGAGCAATTTTGTTAAAACCTTTTTCCTTTAAAAAACCTCTTTGAAGAATATTTTAAATGCATGTCAAATAAGGTCTCAATGGTGTCCCATGATACTGTGAGTTCCTGTACTCATGTTTAGCTCAGTTGCCTCCCAGTGAAGTCCTAGTTATATATCCCATTTATACCAGTAACTAAGTAGAAATATTAAAGCTTTCTTCCCATGCCAGCAAATAAAAGCGTGCGAGTGGGGTGTTCACCTTTTTTCTCAGTTTCCTCATCTGCAGAAGACAGACAAGTGGCAGAGAGGTAATACTACTACCTGGCTCTTCAGGGAACCGAACCCTCCAGACACGGCAGTGAACTAGCAGTAAAGTGCTAACACTATTGACTTGTTGGTGCACTCTCACAATTAGCACAAACTTCTTTGAAACCAAAGCCTGAACGGAGCCATCCCTGCTCTTGTGTTTGGCCATGTGCTCCCCTTCATGCCAGGTGTAAGAGCAGGAAGACAGGCAGTGAGTATGCTCAGCTTCATCATCTGGCTGAAAACCAACTCTGCTAAAAAAAAATATAAATCAGCTAGACTGGGGACGTTGCTCCCCGTTGACCATGTGAATGTTATCGCTGACACAAAGGCAGGGGCAGAAGAGTGGCTAGCAAGAGGGGAGACGAGGTCTACTCCTTTTAGCATTATTATGGTCTTAGACCAGCTTCAGCTGTGCATAAAAACATACTCTGAAATGTATTGCAAAATGACATTAACAGCATGATGAACTTTGAATGGGCACACAGGGAACATAAGACAGACTGCTAATTGCAGAACATGTTCATGTACAGTTCTGACTCGAGAGGGCAGTGCTGCTATCTTTCTTTTCTCCCATTTCTGAACATGTGGCTATGCCGCTTTATCTGCAGACACCACTGGAAGTAACTAGCATAAACAGCAGCAAAGTTTATTTACTGGATACTCCAAAGACACTTGGGTACCCACCAGGTTAAGAACTGACTGCAGAAATGTAAGCAGGCACCAACCCGGTCTCAGCAGATCTTCTATTTGCCTCTTCCTTCTTCCCTTATATGATGTCCCTAACACACTGTGAATCCACAGTTAATCTTGTCCCAGCCTCTGCCTCCCAAAGTAAAAAGCTGTACAGCCCTCTGACACAACACCTATCCATTACTACATACTCTGTGCAGTACTGTGGTTCTCAGTATTCAAAACACTTGGAAAGAAGAGAGCATATAAAATTCAAGATCTCTAGAGCTTCCGAAGACTGCACCTGAGGGTGTCCTGCCATAATGACTGAGTAAATCAAACAGAACAAACAAAAATCTTTGTTACCACAGAAATTGATCAGTGAGCTGAAACTGCTTGGCACGGTTCCTCAGTGGATTCACCTCTGAGATATCCAGAACCTTGAAGATAATGCCGTTATTAATTGCTTCAAGTCTCAAAAGAGTAAGAGTGAAGAACAAAGAAAGAAACCATATGGTGACCTCAGAGAAGTCTCTGAAAAAAAAAAGGCCAGGCAGCTCAGGTGGGGAGAGACATTCCCAAAGATTCGAAGGCAACAGCAGAGATCACTTTCCTTCACTGAAAACTTCTAGAGGCTTTTAAGCCCTAGAGTGGAAGATGAAGAGGAAATGGATTATAATAAACATCTGCCTTTCACCTTCTTTGGCACGGAAGGCGTAGTCTTCCCTGTGCTTTACAATACTTCAGCACATTGTTGAGAGCAGCAGTTTGCTTTGACTCCATATAACTGAAACCAGCAGCTTCTGGATTACAGTCTCCTCTGGTTCCTGTGACCCAAACACAGGCTTGGAACTACCCCATTCCTGCTCCCCAAGTTCCTCCAAGACCACAAGCAGGGAGGCCAGAGCAGCAGGCAAAGAGGAACTCCACTGAGCCAAATGCTGGAAGCTTCAGATGTCTCCTTCCATTTTATTGAAAATCCCCCTGTTGGCACTCATTTAAGCATTTGTACCTTTAGGATAATAGATTGTTTGTTGAACAAATTTGCATGTCTGTTACTTCTGTCAAAAAGCCAAAGTATTTTCTGCTGAGCAAAATATTCTCTGCCATGTCTTTTAATATCCTACAGGTCTGAAAACTCCACATATGGGCAATAATCTGTCCAGGCCAGTAGTCTGCAGAACTACAGCAAGCTATACAATGAAAGCATATCTGACATCCTCTTGGAAACGTGTAGCATGCAAAGCAGCACGTGTTGCAGCACTGATTCATAAGATGACCTGTTAAAAACTACTCACATATTCCCCTGCTCCTCAGCAATTCCACCAGTTCCTCTATTCTGTGCAAAATTAATACCAAGCCAGTTACGTAAACGTTGATATCTACGTCTCAAATAATTTACCTGACATTCTACATAGAATTATTAAAAAAATGCATAGAAAATGCTAAGCAAGTGCTGCAGAGCACAAAAATAGCCCAGCAAGCCTAGGTGTTGAGGGAATGCTGCCATGTCCATGGCAAGCAACAAAAAGGTGTTCACCAGGGCTGGATTTATTAGTCTGGGACTAGTGCAGTGTTAATGTTATTTCAGGAGGGGAAGGGGAGGGCTTGTTATATGAGAACAAGCTTAGTTTGTATGTTCCAACATAAACATATTCTACATCAAAGGTACTGTATGTTCCCGAACACTGAAGGAATGCACAAGACTGCCATAAGATTCCTCCTCATTTGCAGCATGAAGTTCAACACAATCTACAATAGTTAGCTGGAAGTGGGATAAAACGGTGCTAGCTACCCAAAACATGCAGATCGTGACCACTACAGCACCCCAACAGTGGGAACAATCCCACCTAGAAGGTGCAAGAGGAGTATTTGTCTACAATGCTGGATATAATCCGAGTGGGTCATGCATTCCCCTAAGTACTGACATTCCTACAAATGTACTTTATTCGCTGCAAAGCGAGAGCTATCATTTGCCCACGGCTATGCACCATACATACGTTGCATATCAGGACAAAACACAGCCAAGCCTATTTAGAAGTGAACCGCCAGAGACATGCTGTCATTAGACAAGTCCCAAACTGCATGCCACAGAGAGCAAGAAAGTCCAAGACACTGCTACACTGCTACAGCTCAAGATTTTCTGCGACAGCAGGGTATTGGTTAGGTGTGATTTATACTGGGATGATAATAATTGCTAGGAAAATACAAAGAAATATTGGATGAGCATGGGGAAAATAAACATGGTCACATTTCAAGAAATCCTGAATGGATGTTTGCATCAATGAAATTGCGGTGTGCTTTTCTTATCTGCATGTTTGATGAAAATGATGCTTTATTCCAAACAGGCTACTGAGACTATGCAATGATAACAAATATATTAAAGAATAATAAATGTTGAGACTGCTACTTTACTTTTCCAATGGGCAGTTTTGAGTTTTTATGCTGTCCATAGTTTCAGCTGGGATGGAGTTGACTTTCTCGCTGGCAGCCGGTACAGTGCTGTGTTTTGGATTTGGGATGAGAACAGCATTGATATTGCATTGGTGTTTTTAGTTGTTGCTAAGCAGTCAAGATCTTTTCTGCTCCTCACAACACCCCACCAGCGAGGAGGCTGGGGGTGCACAAGATGTTGGGAGGGGACACAGCTGGGACAGCTGACCCCAACTGACCAAAGGGATATTCCATGCCACATGATGTCATGCTCAGTATATAAAGCTGGAGGAAGAAGGAGGAAGGGGGGACATTCGGAGTGATGGCATTTATCTTCCCAAGTAACCGTTACAAGTGATGGAGCCCTGCTTTCCTGGAGATGGCTGAACACCTGCCTGCCCATGGGAAGCAGTGAACAAATTCCTCATTTTGCTTTGCTTGTGTGCACGGTTTTTACTTTACTTATTAAACTGTCTTTATTTCAACCCATGAGTTTTCCTTATTTTTCTAGTTCTCCCCATCCCACTGGGGAGGGGGAGAAGTGAGTGAGTGGCTGCGTGGTCCTATTTGCTGGCTGGGGTTAAACCACAACGTGCAAACTTGATTTTCTTTAAACAACTTTCTGATCGAGATGGTCATTCACAGTAATACCTACACCTGCTTGCTGAGTTGTGCTATGAACATCCATCAGCTCTGCATAATGTATAACAGACATAAGCATCAGCAAGCCAGCTAATTCTTTGCAGGGTAATAAATCAGCATACGTCTTCAAGCCGAAAATTAATAAGTGCATATAAATCTTCATAAGTGTATCAGGCAATTTGAAGCATGATGCGGCACATACAATTGAGGATGCAGGAGACAGACTTTTTTTTTACTGAAATGAAATTGCAGTATTTCATGCTTAGGTTTGAAGGAACTACAGCTTAATAAAATAAAGCTTGTGATTCAAGTCACTCTTTTACTTCAAAACTAATTTATCATACATTTTCCACATACTGCAAGTGATGAACAACGGCCTTGGATAATTACTTTCCTTACAAAGTGTGGGCATCAAAGGATATGTTTTAGATGTGTGGTCACAGATATGACCATGCTGATGAATTGCAAATAACCAACCTAAGAGTTGATGATGTGCCTTCTTTGATAGCTGTATTGTTTATAAATTGTCTTTTCCATTACAATCTCAATGGGAGAAAAGCACTTAATAATTGGATTTTTTTTGTGTGGATTTAAATTCAAACAAAATTTGCCTGTGTGCAAGTATAACTGCTAGCAAGAAGAAAAGAACTGTGCTGGTCACTTACCAAATATTTTGATATATAGGCGTGACAGGTTTTGTTCACCAAAGCTAGTACTAGTCCTGGCAGCCCATTAGAATCCAATGCGATTTGCAGATCCTGAAAAGAGCCTGCAAACATTTGTGGAGGGTCAGGGAGCAATTCCTCTCTTCACTTACAGTTCAGCCAAGCCCTCCATGACATCACTGAAGGACAATTTTGTTTATCATTTTCCAAAATTAAATCACATTTCCCCCATCATATTCCAGGTAAGCTGTGGCAAAAAAAAAAAAATACTGCTGTTTACAGCAAAAGGCACAAAGAGCAGCCCGCCCAAATGCTCATGCAGCCTTGATCCTTCAAAGGGCCATGTAATCACCCTTCAGTGAAAGCTAACAGAGGTCACTTAAAGCCAGGAAGCCTGACAGAGATTTCCTTTATGCAATATCTGAGGTTTAATTGATTAACGCTCTGTAACAACACACAGACTCTGAAAGGTTCAGTCTTCACTCTCCAACATTTTAGGAAGGCCTCAGCACTTTGCAGGAGTAGACACATACTTGGCAGCATATACCAAAACAACTAGTAAGCGTTGCCAAAGGCAAGCTGGTAAAACATCTTGTATGATCAAGGCTGTGTTAACACACTCGTGCACTCCTATGTGGTGGATTATTTCACAGCTTCCAATTAATTTAACAAGACTCCCGTTTGGAATAAGTAAGCCATGCATAACTTTAATTCCAATTTGTGCAGGTTTGAGAGGCAGATTAATATATTTATATAGGCATAAATATAAAGAAATAAATTAAATATATATATTTAGCTTCTTCACCAAAAGACTTCTGTTTTTCAGCACTCTGGCCAAAAAAGCAACAGTCCATTAAGGAAGGCTGCCTGTTTGAGGAGCTGGCTGCCTACCTCAGCCTTCTTCCCCAGTTCCCATGCTGCAACCTTCAGCTGCTATTACCAGCCGCTGACTCTCCAGCCTCTCCTAGACATAAACATTTTCCA
The DNA here is from genome assembly GCA_008711295.1 of Anarhynchus alexandrinus. Lineage (NCBI taxonomy): Eukaryota > Metazoa > Chordata > Aves > Charadriiformes > Charadriidae > Anarhynchus > Anarhynchus alexandrinus. The sequence continues at coordinate 6,048,881 of VUYV01000018.1, forward strand.
TAACTGGATTCCTTGTTTGAAAAACTGAGTCCAGACCGTAGAAGGCTCAGCCCATGAAGAGTGTCCTCACAGAGGGAAATTTAAAAATGCTGGCTCTTATTTGGCTGCATGTTCCCCTCTCTCCTGCCACTATCTCTAGCTGAGCACAGTGAGCTCCACTATGGATCTAATTTCCTCCCCTTCTGGGACTCAAGGCATATGAGCCTTAGTGATACAGGATTCAGCTCCCTGAGTTTAATACTGAAGCAAGAATTCATCTGAAGACTCCAAATCACAACACGCTAAGAAACCCCATGCAATTTCAAGGAAAAAGTTCCTTTGAATGTTTAGGGGGATTCAGGAGAATCTCACCTGATTCCTAACTGCCTCTATTTCCATTATTCTGCTGGAAAGTGTCATCAGCTGCCAGAAAGATCTACCCTGATTAAGGCTGTGGCAAGCACTGTTCATTCAAGTTGAATAGAAAGCAGTTAAATTAAATGGTCTTGCAGTTAATGATAGCTGAAACAGAGAAGAACAGAAAGGCTGGGCGGGCATGGTGGCAAAGCCACACGTTTGATTTTCCTGTGACTGCTTAAAAGAAGCTGTGCTGTTCACCACAGTAGTCAGACAATACCAGTGACCCTATTAGACAACAATAGGATTTAAAACTTCTGTTAAGACCGACTGATATTATGTGACTGAGGATTCAGTAATGCAGTTCAGTGTCTTCCATGCCCTAATCGCAACTAACAGAGTTCAAACATGCATTTATTCTAGAAAGTTAAGCAACATTCTGTTATTTTTAGCAACATTGCCGAAAAATATTAACTATTCAGCTGTTGCCTCTGTAACCATTTTTACTTACAGATCTCTTCACTCTGAGTGTGGTGAGGCACTGGAACAGGTTGCCCAGGGAAGTTGTGGATGCCCCATCCCTGGAAGTGTTCGAGGCCAGGCTGGATGGGGCTTTGAGCAACCTGGTCTAGTGGGAGGTGTCCCTGCCCATGGCAGGGGGGTTGGAACTAGATGATCTTTAAGGTCCCTTCCAACCTAAACCATTCTATGATTTTATGATTTCTAGTTGTAAAGTGGGATTAATAGCTGTTTTTAATATAATTTAGGGTTTATTAGTTAAGACACAATAAATACAGTTCAACTGTAATTCGTTGCTGTAAACCTAAGATTGTATCAAATGCAGACAGGCTGCCTGGTAGCTGCTGGATGGCCAAGAAATTTCTATTTTACTGCCCAAGCCCCAAACCTCCATCTACTGCGGAGCGCAGCTGAGAGAGACAGGCTGCGGCGGTGAGAGCCTGCGCAGCCCCTGCGCCGGGGGCTGAGCACAGCCCTGCACTGCGCAGCTCTCCCCGCAGCCCACGGCCGGCTGCCCAGCACCCCAGCAGCCCTGCACAGCCGGCTGCGGCACCACTCCTCCCTGCTCTCCCTGGGTTCTCCCACATCCCCTGAGCGTAGCTGCCTCCGCTTGTTTCCAGGAGGCTGATCTCTAGTCTTCATTCGTGCCGGCATCATTTTTTAACTGATGTCAAAGATGTGGGCTGTTCTCCTCTCCTTTAATGGGTGAATTATTGTAATTTCTGATTGGTGGCAAGGGATATCTTACATTTTGTATTTCGGACGTTTCTGTAGAAAAAAGGAATTTGTTCTCATTTCCCTCTTGCTGACTGCACTATCCCTCCTTTCTGAATGTATCCTGCGTTCTGTTCATGAAAACTAATGAATGATTTAATACTACTACTCCTCCTGTTTCCCAATTTCTACTTCCGACGCACAATGACTGATGCCCTATTTGGTAAATCTGCCTTAGAGCAGCAGTAATGAGTAGGATAGTTGTAACACAATAACAAGAGGAGGGCCAGAAGAATAGTTTTGTTCTTCACTCACTCCTGAGTGTTTGGGGGGATTTTATTTAACACCTCTTGAATTTTCGTTTTATCCCTCTGCAAGGAAGAAGAGCATAAAGGATGCTCGTGGGTAGCGTTTTGGTATTCTGATCTTCCCCAGCAGTATTGACAGGAGTGCCTCCCAGTTTGGCTTGTGTCATTAATTACTGGGGGACAGCAGAAGCGCCGGTGCTCTCTGCGGTGACCGTGCCTGTCCCCGAGGGCACGGTCCAAGCAGAGAAACTGGTTATTAACACCCCCGCGGTGTGCGTGGCTCCGCGCAGCTCGTGTAGCGGCCTCTCGGCCCCACTGACCCTCGGCCCCTACGCTGGGATTTTGGGGCAACGGCAAAATTTCGGTGAGCAGCTCGGGCTCGTCAAACCCGGACGCCTAAAGCCTACCCGGCGCTTGAGCCTCCGCGGTACGAGCTGAGCTCCCACCGGCTGCCGTGAGGCGCTTTCTGCAACGGGCTCCCGGGCTGAGGCAGCACCAAGCCCGCCTGCTGCCTCCCACCCCGCTCCCCTCGCTGGAGCCGCCTTACCCACAGCCCCACCTCGCGGCACCAACGCGCCCAGGCCGGCCGGCCGCCTCGCCTTCCCCCTGCCCGCCAACCGCCCGCCTCTGCGCCCGCCTTGGCTCCTCCTCGCCCCCTCCGCTCCGCCCCGCCCCGCGATCCCGGAGCCGCCGCACGGACGCCCCCGAGCATCGCGTCAGCCCCCTGGGGGCCGATGCCGGGCGCTCCCGGGGCGGGGAAGGCCCCGCCGCCGTTGCTCTCAGGGGGCTCCCGCGCGCTCCCGGCCGTTAGGGCGGCCCCGCTCCGCGTCAGCTCTGCGCGCGCCAGCGCCTGATTGGAGCGCCCTGCTGGTGCTTCGCCCCCCCACCCCCTGTTTCGCGCGCGCTCTCCGCGGCCCTTCCGTCCCCTCCATTGGCTGCCGTTGTGGGCGGGGCCGCCGTGGGGGCCCCGCTGGCGGCGCATGCGCGGCGGCGCGAGGCGCGCGGTGGAAGTGGGCGGGCCGCGCCGCGCGTGGCGGGGTGGCGGCGGTGGGGGTAGCGGCGTCGGGGCACTTATCGGCGGCCCTCCTGCCCGTCCGCCCGCCCGTTCTCTCTACTTCTCTCCCCTCGGCGCCGTTCGTCGTTGCTTCCTGCGCCGCGTCGCGCCTGTGCGCGCACACCCCCCCCCAAAATGGCGAGCAAGGAAGGTAGGAGGCCCTCTCTTCCCTCTCTCCAGCGGGGCGAGGACGCGTATGCCTGAGGGGGAGTAGGGGGGAGACTGAGGCCCTCCCGGGGTTCCTCTCCAAGGAACTTCCGACGGGATAGTGGTGGGGGGGTGGGGGCGGTTGCAGTTGTCCCCCCGGCGGCCGCCCCTGAAGGCGCTTCGGGACCCCCCTCTCCTACACCGCCGCCTCCCTGGTATAGCCCCGGGCGGGCCCCTGGTTCATCTCCCTCCCTTCCCGCAGTGCTGGAGGATACGGTGGAGGAGCGCGTCATCAGCGAGGAGTACAAGATCTGGAAGAAAAACACCCCCTTCTTGTATGACCTGGTGATGACACATGCTCTGGAGTGGCCCAGCCTCACCGTGCAGTGGTTGCCTGATGTGACCAGGTGAGAGAAGGGAAGAGAGGCCTGGAAGGTGCCAGGGAGGCGCAGGGCTCAGCTGCTGGTTTGCTTAGTTTGCAAAGCAGGAGCTGAGGCAGTGTGCAATTGCTTGTTCCATTGCTCTTTCTGTCTCTGCTAACCATGTCTGCTAAGTAATGTGAGGATAAAAAACATGCAAGACGAGAATAATTTGGGTTAGGCTGCTCTTTGTGAGCTTATAACACTTTTATTTTGCTTGCAACTTTAAAAACCCTTTGGGTATGCAGAAGCTTTGAGGTAAAAAATCACAGGTTGATGCTTTACAGAACTCTAGCTTAGCCTAGCAGAAGATGTCATGAGGTGTGAGGAGAGAAATCTTTCTCAATTTATTGATATATAAGAGACCTAACGCTCTTCTGTAGTTAATTCTGATCAGAGAAATCTATGTACCAAATTAGCTTTTTCTTGAAGATTGTTTTTCCTTATGTGCACTACAGATTACTATTCTGTAGGAGCTATAGTATCTGTCTCCGATTCTCTTTATTTATTTTTCTAAGTCTGGACTTATTTAAGAGAGTATTGTTCTAAGACTGGTGCTTCATGTCCTGGTTCTGTCCCTGGCTCACTGTTGACTTCACATATTTTAATTTTTCCATTCTTCCGCCTCCCCCTGAAAATTGTGGGCTCACTGGTTAATTTCTTAAAGAATTTTGAAGATGGGGATAGATTCTGTTCATGTGCCAGCTACTATAGAACTTAAATTGTCGCAGTAACCACTCAGGGCTCCATTGAGGTAGTGGACAAGAACTGGGTCCCTCCTGTTGTTGTAAACTGGACACAGCTAGGTTTTAAAATATCTTATGTGTAAAGTTCATGAAATAATCAGAGGATGGTCTCTTTCTTTAAAATTCCACCTTACATCTGTGATGTTACACTTGGTGGTTAGATGATCACTTAATTTTATATACTAGAATGTTTGGGGAAGATCCTGAGAGATGTGAGCTAACTAGTCATGGCATGGAGAAAATGAAGTGGGGATGTGAGGGTGTGGAGCCCTTATGAGGAACACTTCTGCTTGCCTCGTATTTTGCAGATTGACTTAATATTCAATTTAAAACCTGGTATTTCCAATTATCCAGTGTCAAAATATGTAAGCCATTTAAGGCAAGGACTGTCTCTTTCTATGGCACCTGGCATGATGGGACACCTGTTCCTGATGCAAGTAAGTGTGTGTGCATTGTGTGTTTTTTATTTTGTTTTGTAATTTTCTTTCCCCCTCAAAATGTATGATCATGCCTTGGAAGTGGTGTAGTCATACCTGTGGTGGTTTATGATTGCCCAAATGATTTGCTTGGATTTAGACAGCATAATTAGTTTGTTGTTTTCAAGAATGCAGAAGTTGCTTGGCTTTAACTGTTCAAATTTTTCTTTTCAGAGATAAATGGCAGTGTCCATCCAGCCTTTTACTTATTACTAAATGTTGCATTTAACCACCAGAAGAGAAATTTGATTCTAGTTAGTTAGAATTTGTGCAGTGTTTAAAAATGAGCTTCTGAAATAAAATAATAACTGGTAGAAGCTTCTAAGAGAAGTAACTAAAATAGGTTGCCACTTGTCAATATTTGTGTTTCATAGAAAGTAGTATTGATTTTTTTCTAATTCAATACTGTGGAACTGCCAGGGGAATTAAAGACAGAAGTAGGCATTAGTGTCACCTTTAACTACTGTGCAAATTGTAATTGTCCCTTTCAAGCCATAGTGGCAGTGTTTACTGACTTGTATTGTCACTCTAGTCATGCTGGTTGTATCTTTGGCTTGCTTATGTCAGAGTCTAGTTCACTTTATTGCACAAGTCTCTTGTGACAAAGAAAGAATCGCTTACGTGAGTCTCTCTTTTCTAGCTCCCTGAAGAAGTTTGGATCTTGAGTGTTATTGATGCTAGCTATCAAACTGCTGGAACCGAGCACATAATTTTATTCCATGCATTTATTACTCTAAACAGGCCAGAAGGAAAGGATTATGCTCTACACTGGCTGGTTTTGGGAACACACACGTCTGATGAACAGAACCACCTGGTTGTTGCAAGAGTCCAGATTCCCAATGATGATCAGTTTGATGCTTCGCAATATGACAGTGAGAAAGGAGGTGGGCTGTGCATGCATTCTTAGATTATGTTTTAGAAGTAGCATTATTAATAAGTGTTCTGTCTAATGATATTCTGACTTTGTTACTGTCATACTAAAGCTGACATATACTTAGCAATTTACATTAATTCTAGATCATTAATTGTGACTAAAAAGAGGAAACTTAAAAGAACTTGGGTAACATTATGATGTACAATCCTTGTAGCATTTCTACCAGCTCTGTCAGTTGTGGTGAAAACTGATAAGCATCTACCTCAAATAGAGATTAAAGCTCTGAAAGAGTTTGTATCATAGAGGAACCAAAATATCTGAAGTGTTAATGCTGTTGTATCACGTGGTGCTAGTCTTTCATAAGCTTCATGATAAGATTCTTACCACTGTTTCTTGGAGTGGGGGAGATGACATGAAATGCTGTTTCACCTGTTTAAAATAATTGATATGATAAACTGACCTTTTTCTGACAAATGTAGAATTTGGTGGCTTTGGATCTGTGACGGGAAAAATTGAGACGGAGATCAAAATTAACCATGAAGGTGAAGTAAATCGTGCTCGTTACATGCCGCAGAATCCCTGCATCATTGCTACAAAAACTCCGTCTGCTGATGTGTTGGTATTTGATTACACTAAACATCCATCAAAACCAGGTGGGTCAAAGTCCTTGAATTTAAGCAAAATGTCTCTTGTCGTTGAGGGGTAAACTTGTATTTAACTGCAGTTGGGAGGAGAGGTGATGGGCTCTGGAATCCAAATAAGGTCCGTATCTTTGGTGACTTTAATTGCCTGGTTATACACAATATCATATGAGAATCTTGATAGAAGATCTCTTCTAAGAGGCTGTTGTATAAAATACGATTATTGCAATGGAAACAAAGTTCTTAAGTGATAATGATACTCTTATGGATTGATGTGCAAGGTGAAACTAAATGAAAAGAATTTCCTCTCTTTCAGACCCAAGTGGAGAGTGTAATCCTGACCTTAGATTAAGAGGGCACCAGAAGGAAGGCTATGGATTATCATGGAACTCAAATTTGAGTGGACATCTTCTCAGTGCATCAGATGATCATGTAAAAACCACATCTTTTCCCCTGTTTAAAAAAAAAACAAAAAAAAAACAACCAAACAACCCCTCCTAATTTATGCTGTAATAGATAATTAGAGAAAAACTAGGTTAGTGTAGCTGTATACTGTTATGTGGGGAAGCTCTAACATATTGTAATTATAGTTCTAAAGGCTGTCAGTTGACTTTAGGCTGTAATCAACAACTAGTTCTTTGTAACGTTCTTGATTAAGAACAGAATGTTTTTATAGTTGTCTGCTGGAAGAAGTTGTTGTATAACAACCCTTTAAACTGGCTTGGGTCTGAGACCACAAATTAGTAAGACTCTCAAAGATCAATTAAACTAATAGCTTATAAATTTCTTTGTGGGCTTTAAAAGTATAAATTGCTTTTGTGACCTTGTAAATAATCCTTGGTCCTTGAATTTGCAGAAAACTAATTGATAACTTAGCTCACTTCTCATGGCATATTAAATGTTCCTATTCAAAACCAAAGAACTGTTTCAGGAGTGTCATCTCTCTGTTTATATGTAGAATGTGATTATGTATTTATTTGAAAGATAATACGGTCAAAGTCCGCGTAACAATAGAATATGACTCTTATTTATAGACTGTGTGCTTATGGGATGTAAGTGCTGGACCAAAAGAAGGCAAAATTGTTGATGCGAAAGCAATCTTTACTGGACACTCTGCAGTAGTAGAAGATGTGGCATGGCATCTGCTCCATGAATCTCTGTTTGGATCTGTGGCGGATGACCAGAAGCTTATGATGTAAGTTGGGGTTAAGCAGTTTCTGGATAGTGTCTGCTGTGTGCTGTCTGTGGACCAGTCCAGAGCACTTGGATAAAAAAATCTGAACTATGGAATGGTCTAAAGTAGCGCTCTAGTGCAATCAACTATAGCAGTGCTGCAGAATCACTGAAATCTGCATGTCATTTAATGTGTTCACAGGATTTGAAAATAAGATGTAATTAATATGTATGTGAGCTTTCTGGTGCAAACTGCTCACGTACCACAGGCATAACACGCTGAAAGGTTATGGAATAAAAACTGTAGCTTCAGACTTAGGTTTAGTAATAATGTAGTCTCTTAAACTAATATGTAGTGTAGTGAAAAAGAACCTCCTGTGAAAATTTGTGTGTTCACTCTTGCTTTCTCTTCCCTGCCTCTCACCCTCCCCCAAACCCTTCATTGCAACAGTTGGGACACAAGATCTAACACCACGTCCAAGCCAAGTCATTCAGTAGATGCTCATACAGCCGAGGTCAACTGTCTGTCCTTCAATCCTTACAGCGAGTTCATTCTAGCGACTGGTTCTGCTGACAAGGTTTTTACTTGCATATACTTTAAATTCATAAGTATTCTAGATGATAATTCTATAGGCATTATAGTAAAAACAATTTCTTGTTACTTCTCCCAGACGGTGGCTCTATGGGATCTTCGAAACTTAAAATTGAAACTCCACTCTTTTGAGTCACATAAAGATGAAATTTTTCAGGTGGGTAAACTTTTCTCACAAGCTGTAGAAAAAAACTAGGAGAGTGCAGACTTGGATGAGAACATGTAGATTTTCATATGGTGACACACCACAATAAGTCTGTTCAACATTAAATAGTGAATTTTGGTTCAACAAATACAGACGGTACCACATAGTTTCTTTCTACCTTTCTCCACTTGACTCTGAAGCAAGTAGTGAGCTTAGTGCTAAAAATATACTCGCAAGTACCTTCAGTACAAGTAGAAGGTTTCTCTAAAATGTCCTGCTGTAGAGAGGCCTTGGGATCAAATATAATATTGTGAACTCTGCCTATTTAGTAGGTGCAAGTAACAGTGAATTTTAGACAATTCAATTTCATTATATGGTAAATCTGTAATAGTGAAATAATGTTGGCTGTTCAATTTGAGAAATCTTAAGACTTTAAAGTGCTCTATTTGAGCTATAGGATGTCCTTTGCACTGGAAGAAACTTGATGTATTGAGTATAGTTGTTGAAAATTAGTGGCCAGGTGCTGGTGACGGTTATTCAGGATATGCTTCTAGAAATCAGTAACTGTGCTCCAGTCAAGTTGTTTTCTTTCAATAGGTTCACTGGTCTCCTCATAATGAAACAATTCTTGCCTCAAGTGGTACCGATCGTCGGCTTAATGTATGGGATCTGAGGTGAAAAACATTTCCTTTTTTTAGTATATATAGTTGGTTTTTTTTAAAAAAAAAAAAAAAGGCTGCAGACCTGCTTTATTTGGTAGACTGTATTTGTGCTGTTCTGTAGCCTTCCTTGCTCGCTTAACTCAGACCTGGTTCTTCTGGGTATACAATAGAAGCAGCACAGTGCTCCTAATGTTACTCCTCTGCAAGGGTTTCTTGCTAATAGAGTTGTTTTCTGCTTTCTTTAGTAATAAGTGATTTTTGCCTCCTTGTGCTTCACAAGTTAGATTCCATTTCAGGAAAGATAACGCCAAACAGTTGATTTTTTTTATACCTGAGGCTTGTAGTTACTTGACAATTAGAAAAACCAATAGCAAAAGTAAATACTGGAAACAAAGGCTAGGAATTGTTAAGTTAAGCTGATACAGGATGCAATTTTCATTATTAATAAAAAGTACAAACTACTTTCTTACAGTAAAATTGGAGAAGAGCAGTCTGCAGAGGACGCAGAAGATGGGCCTCCTGAGCTGCTGGTATGCTGTTGTTCAGGTTTCAATATGCTGATGTGTGATATGGCAGTATGATGCCTTATGGCTGTGCTACTAAAACTGCAGCAGTTTTTAAATCTTTTCACGTCCCCAGTTTTTAGTCCATTGCTCTAGCTTGGCAGTAGGCTTCCTCTCTTCAGTTCTGAAGGCAGTGACTTTTTTCAAAGCTGTTCTGGGCATGATTTACACATCTTTATTGTCAAAAGTATTTACAGTTCAGCGGTATGCTTCTATAACTAAATGCGTGTAAAGCCAAGGCCTCACATTGTTTATCTTGCATTAGACCAGTTAGGTCCCATATAACTAACCTACTGATGTAGAAAGTACAAAGGCTTATGTTTTGTTTTGCTTCCTTAGGAAACAAACAATTAAAAATGCTTATAGTTTGGTTTCTCTGTTTCCTGTGTAACTGTGTAAGAGCTCATATAATTAGATGAGGTAATGGGTATAAAATATGGCTGGATTTCACAGGCCAACCATGTGTGAAGTAGCACCATTTTGAGGATGTCAGTCAGTTGTTGCTATAATAAGATGAACTGTTGGCTTAAATGCTGTCTCAGCAATTGCATCCATGTCCATAAGTGATGAGTGGAATACAGTTTCGCACACACCTTCTTTACGTCTGTGTTGTGACTCTCTAGTAGCAAGCTTTTCTTCTTTGTGTAGTCATCAGCACGATCAATTTAACTTCTGAATCCCGGGTTTTAACAGATTTCTCTCTAGAGGTGAAGTGGCTTACTGGAGCTTGTGGCTTTTTTAACAGTTTATTCATGGAGGACACACTGCCAAAATTTCGGACTTCAGTTGGAATCCTAATGAGCCTTGGGTAATCTGTTCTGTATCAGAGGACAACATAATGCAGATATGGCAAATGGTGAGTGTCACAACAGCTCTTGAGTTACTCTGAAGCTTGTTGCATAAAAGAACCTGAAATGGCTTGTTCTTCTTAGGGCAGCTTCTGAGGACAGCTTAACCTGTCCCCTGTACTTCTTACACTGTTAGATTGGAGAGTAGGGCTTTCAAAAGAAAACAAAGACTAAAACAACCTGAATAGATGTAACTGCTAGCTATTTCTTGACTCCAAGTCTTAGGTGTGAGTTAATAGTAAGAATAAATGTGGCAGTTGCGAGCTTCTGTCCAATACTAGCCAAGACTTACTGTTTTTTACTTCCGCCCCTGTTGACTGTAAAGCAGGATGCCTTTTAACTCTCCAGTTAGTTCATATTATGTTACATTACAGGAATTTGATCAGTTATCTTATAAATGTGGAATAAAATCACTTGGGAATAACAAGTTAAAAAATGTACGAGACTTAAATGTGTGTCACAAGTCAGGCTTTCAGTTTTTAATACCTATTCTTTAACTTGTTTTGTGTGTTCAGACTGAGGTTGAGATAGGTCCAAATAACAGAATGTTCATGGTAAGGAATTAAATGGCTAAGGCATATCCTGCTGAAATAAAAAAACGTGAGAAGACACTGCTGCTGTGTGCACATGCCTAAATTTGGCTGCCCTTTAAGAAAAGGCAGGGAGAGGGTCCCTTTGAGGAGGGGATGATGTCTGTGCCTTCTTGGTATTATTATGGTTTTTTTATATAAAGTGTAGAAGATTGTTTAAAAGCAATTGTGTCTACCACTTGTAATATTTTGTGTCTTTAGGCAGAAAACATTTACAATGATGAAGAACCAGATATAGCGGCAGCCGAACTGGAAGGTCAAGGAACATAACTTCTTCCTTAAGGAAATACAGGGTGTGACATATAATTTGACTACTGTATACATTTAAGGGAGGGAAGAGTGGAAAAAAAAAAATCCAAAACACAAAAAAAGTCCTGTCCCCCCCCCCAAGAAACCCCAACCCAAACCAAAAAAAAACCAACCCAAAACAAAACCAAGCACTGGGCAGAAGCATTACATCACAAAACAAGAATATTCTTAATTGGGCAGGAAAAGCATGTATATTCAACTTATCATGGGATACCCTTGATTATCTGGGCACTTTGAGCTATTGTATACTGTACAGCAATTAGCTTTTAGGGAAAATAAGAATGACTTAGTACCTATGTCTATTTTTTAAACAAACTTAGTGGGTTCCTGTAAATAAAACAGTCAAATCCTCACTTTTCTCACACTGAAAGTGTGCAAAAAAAAAAACCACAAAGTTTTTATTAATATGTAAAAAGAGCTTTTCACTTTTACACAACACTTTTGGATTGGCTTTGCATAAATAAAATTTATTAAATAAAATGTTTGGTGTGTTTTATTATTGTCCATTGACATAAGGTGAATGCCTTCTTGCCTGAATAGAATTTAATTTCTGCATGGTAATAAAGATGTGTAGTTTTTAGTCCTCAAACCAGGACAGTAACTTACCCCACAGTTAAAGGTCTGAGGACATGAGAGTTGTCTTAGTGCAAAAAAATTGGAATAGAGACCTTGGATCCTTCACAAACAGAATGAGGTTTGGGGAATACATGGGGATGACCAGTAAGATTCCTGTAAAGTTCCAGTATAAATCTTGAGCAGACTCAAGTAACTGCTGAGTTTGGTTTTGGATGTGTTTTGCCAAGATGGCAGTGTGGTGTCAGTGAATTGGTATCACCTGTGTTTAGTTAGAGCCCTCCTCTAGCTTTTTTTGAATAAACTGATATGAGGCAATCAAGCAGGTGTCTAAAATGCATTAATATCTGAACAAATACAAGACAAACACACAGTTTGCTTCTAGACCTCTGGCAGACTGAAAAAGCTGGAGACTTTGGACCAGGTAGAGGTAAGATATCTCCATATTTATCATGGTTCTACAGACAAGTTATGGATCACCTTGGGAGATGTCAGTCAGACAAATCTAAGTTGGTGTCTAACTTGAGTTTAAATGAAAGTTTTTAGTTACTGAAGACAGGCCTCAATTAAATGAATTGTTGGCTGTCCTTATCTTTCTGCTCAAACTGAAAAAAGATAGACGACTTTGGTGACTGGTACTGAAAGTGTGGTTTTTTGGGAGGTAGAAAATATTACCTCCGTTGATGAGTAACTTGCTCTTGTTTTTACTTGACTTTAACAAGTTGGTAGGTTACTGGGCTCAAGCTGTGGATCTTAAGCTACCTGTATTGGGTCTGGCTGGGATGGAGTTTGCTTCCATTGAAGAAGCGGATATGGTGCTGTGTTTTGGATTTATGGCTGGAAGGGTGTTGATAATGCACCTGTGTTTTCTGCCCCTCTACTCTGCTCTGGTGAGACCGCACCTGGAGTACTGCGTCCAGCTCTGCTGAGTCCTCAGCACAGGAAAGACATGGATCTGTTTGAGCGGGTCCAGAGGAGGCCCACAAAAATGATGAGAGGGCTGGAACACCTCTCCTATAAGGACAGGCTGAGAGAGTTGGGGTTGTTCAGCCTGGAGAAGAGAAGGCTCCAAGCAGACCTTATTGCAGCCTTCCAGTACTTAAAGGGGACCTACAGGAAAGATGAGGATAAACTTTTTAGCAGGGCCGGTTGTGATAGGACAAGGGGTACTGGCTTTAAACTGAAAGAAAGTAGATTTAGAGTAGATATAAAGAAGAAATTTTCTGTGCTGGGGGTGGTGAAACACTGGCACAGGTTGCCCAGAGAGGTGGTAGATGCCCTATCCCTGGAAACATTCCAGGTCAGGTTGGATGGGGCTCTGAGCAGCCTGATCTGGTTGAAGATATCCCTGCTCATTACAGGGCGGTTGGACTAGATGACCTTTAAAGGTCCCTTCCAACCCAAACCATTCTATGATTCTAGTAGACCAGTGTAATGGGACGTCCCATTCTTAAAAGCAGTGATACTTGAGAGTGGGGTAGGAACGAACAAAAGATGGTTTTGACAAGGGAGGTAATTCACTTTCATGAGACTGGTACCATGTACTAGTACTGTAGTACTGATTAATGTTCAGCCAAAGCTAACCCCTTCCAGGACAGAGGTGGCAGTTGGTAGCTGGAACTTGACTCTAGATGTCTGTAGTTTGGCTTTTGGTTCCTAAAGAAGGTGCTCACCTGTGTGCCATTGAGAGAAACAACTTCCTTCCAGCACGCACCCTCTGGTCACCATCTGCAGCAGATTATCCCTGTGCTGGCGCTGTGAGGGAATGGCAGTGAAGCCGTAGAGCAAAGATTGCTAACTTTCCTGTTTGGGTAATAATAGTCATTCAGCCAAACGACGTCTGTTGACAAGGTCTTGGTACGTCTAAGCAGGTGTCCTGGTTTGAGTGACACAGGACTAATTTTTCTTCTAATACTTGGGAAAACTGCACTTTTAGAAGATTCCAGTGTCTGAATTGGTGAAAATATTTACTTTACAGCCAGCTATGGTGTGTGGGTCTCAAGGTCTCGGTGTTTTCGAGCTAGCCAGGTGCAGGGATGAGGAGGAGCGAGACCTGGGCACTTGACCCAAGCTGGCCAACAGGATTATTTCATACCATCAACGTCACATTCACTATAAATTAGAAAGTTTGCTGCGAAGTTCTCTCTCTCCCTTGATGGCTGCCATCCTGAGAACTTCGTGCCCTGGTGCCGGACCCCTGAGGCCTTCCCTTCCTCCTGAAGTGCTCGCAGTGTCCAACATTTGCTGTCCACTGCTGGGAGTGCACAGCTTCCTACTGATAGAATTGGCTGAGTGTAATCCGTGCATATTCTGTGTCAGGATCAATATCGGTTCTTTAGTGCTGTTAATGTTAATTATCTAATCTTACTCTATTAAATCTGTTTATACTTCAGCTCCCGGGTTTCCTTGTTTTTCCTGATTCACTTGCCTGGGTGGGGAGGGGTCATCAGGTGATAGAATGATTGTCTAAACGGCAATAAATTGTTATGGGCCTTTCAAACCATAACGCAGGCCAGCAGCCTTCCTTGCCTCACAGGAAGACCCCTGCAGTGATATCTAAAGGGAACTCTGGCTGCTCTGGATGCCAATTTAATTTGCAAGTGGCAGCAAATGATAAGCATTAAACATACTGAACTCGGGGACGGTTTTTGGTCAGGTCCTACTTCCTTTTGACGTTCTTTCTGACATAGGTGGCTTTTGAAAAATAGGAAATGAAGAGGTCAATGGCCGGACTGATTGATTGTCACTGGGAAAAACAAAAGTGCTTCCCAGAGAGCGCGGTGGCGGCTCTTCCTGGCACCGATGCGGCCGTGGGCTGTCGGACCAGCCCTGCCAGTGCTCCTCAGCGCTTACTTCAAGGAGACCCACTGGCTGCTTTGCACCAGCGTGTGGGGTGCGATTCACGCCTACCGCGAGTCCTTTCAGCTTCGTGTGTCTGTTACGGTTGGGCTGTTAACGCTGAAGTTTTCTTGCTGCCTCACTAACGAGATGACAGAGGGGGAAGGAGGGGCAAACTGCTCATTGCAGCTCTTTTTGCGTTGCTCTTCTTATGCTGTTTGTTTGTAATTCCTGGCCTGCTGTTAACCAGGAACACCCCGTGTTGTAGGCACTGGGTCATCACGCGTAGACGCGTCTCCTTCCACACCTTTTTCCAGACTGGTTCCTCGAAAAGTGATGCAGGGAGGTGCAAAAGCGCTTGAATGTTCCTGTGGAAGGCAGAGATGCTGCCAGCGTTCGGCAGGTGGCAGCTGGAGATACCCTGTGCTAAACAGCGTGAAAGCTGCTGAAGGACAGCTAGGCCGTTACCCAGTTAACCATGCTTCGGTCTCGCTGGTGTTCACGGGGGTAAAAAACACTAAAATGCCGAATCCAGGCAAAGGAGATGAACACGTTCTCTAAGTGTGGTTTTGGTCTGACTCAGATTGGCACTGGGGGGATCTGCTGCTGGAGCCATCTGGCCTGAGACAGCCGATGCAGCTGCTGGGCAGGCAGCTTCTGTCCCCGGCCGTCCAACTTGCTAACCGGCTCCAGAAACGTCTCAGGCCCCTCAGGAAGCTGAAAAGTGTTAGAGAAAGCCTCGGTGTTAGAGGCTCTTATGATAGACTGTCCCTGTCACTTTTACTTCAGAGTCTCCAAATTCATTCCTGTTGGACACAGGGTCTCCTCCTGCAGGATGCAGAACACTTGCCGAAGCACCGCCGTGTCTGGCAGGACCCAGACAGAGCACCACTTGGTCACTTGAAAAAGCCTTAAAGCCATTTTGGTTTTTTAATGACCTTGTTTTGCATCCTGGTTAACTGGATAAAGGTAAATTATTGCAAAAGCATACCTGTCTGATTGATTAGTGGCATACTGTCAAGAGAAGTTTCAGCGCCGATACAATGCTGTTGTACAGACCCATCTATCTTGTAAAAAAAAAATAAATGGTTGTCAGTGTCCCTGATTTCCTTTGCTGAAATGCCAAGAGCTCCAAGCTGGAGCTCTATGAGTCACTGGTGGGTATCTTCAATGTCCCTCAAAGCACTCAGCACCCACTCTCGTACAGTTGAAAGGCAGCAGGATGGGGTAATTTATTATGGAACAACAGAACAGTATAATTTCATTATCTTTAATATACTTGTAGTTCAAAGTGCTCCAGTGCTGATTTCTTTTCCCCGAGTCTGAATTGTCTTTCATGGTGTACGTGTCCACACATAGAATCATAGAATGGTTTAGGTTGGAAAGGACCTTGAAGATCATCTAGTTCCAACCCCCCTGCCATAGGCAGGGACACCTCCCACTAGACCAGGCTGCCCAANTTGAACACCTCCAGGGATGGGGCCTCAACAACCTCTCTGGGCAACCTGTTCCAGTGCCTTACCACCCTTTCCTTACATACTTTCCTTCAGTGGTGGCAACCTTGCACAAGCCTTACTTCAGTAAGCTTGCACCCACAGCCAGGTCACAGGGCCGGTATTCAATTTACAACTTAGCCTGCGCCTTGCAGACTTAAACATCTGCATTACTGAGTGAGAATGTGCTGCTGTGGGACCATTATGTTTTTTAATTTGCAAGTCCTATACATTTTTTTATGGCCCAAGTGGAATGTTTGTGAAGCATTGGAAGGCCGTCATTTTTAAGCCTCTTGGTCTATCAGATTGCCTTAATATTTTGATTTTAAAAACTGGTGCCCTCCATAGTAGGTAGACACTGCTTATGTACTGCAGTTAGTAGTAAAAATAATGGAATTTGAAGTTTAAAAAAAAAGTAAGCCATAAAATAGTCAACCCAAACAACGGCTACACCAAGATATTTATTTATTGCATTAAACAATAGTTACTTCAGGTGTACTTACACAGTACTTATAGAGCATACTTAATGCACTAAGTTACTCCTGCAGGTTGGTACCTGCTGGGGGGAGGAAAAAAACAGAGAACTTTCCATCTATGGCCTTTATTTTAGAGGGAACTGTGTACAGAGTTTTGAGACCTACCTTTTTTTGTGTTAGTTATTTCCAGAAGCGCAGGCATAACAAAAACTAGAGAAGATAATTTAAAGTGAAAAATTGCCATTTTAGGGCAAATTCCTTGTTTGTTCTCAACACCTACATATTTGATGCAATTTTTCAGTGTAAAGGGTATCTTCTGTCGCTAAGGTTTTCAGTCTGCACCAATGAAACCTAAATTCTTTCATCTTCATACTGAAATAAAACATGAATGGCAGTGGAACTGTAAACTACATTGAAAAAACTGCTATTTTATTGCAACAGACCTGTGTTTCCAGAAGTTGAATGACAAAGCCTTCAGCCATGCTACCTCATCGGGGCACTTGAGCGCTTCAGAAGAGTGGTGGAGAGCAGCACTCGCACGCTTCCAGCGCCACCTTGTAGTGGTGCTTCATTACTGATAAGGCCAACGCACGTTACTGGTGTGCATCATAAATTTTTGTTCCTGCTATTTACTTCTCTAAGACCGTGATGGGCTGCCTCACCAGCTCCTCCGAGTGTAAACTTGAACAACAGAAATATCTCTGTGAGGAGGTGGAAGTGGTTAAGCGTAATTGATACCGAAGTATTTTGAAACACTGATACAACAGCAAAACTCCGAGTGTGTAACTTTCCTGCATTTTGCTTCAATGAGACAAGAAGCACCGTCAGGGTTTTTCCTTTGCTGTGTATGAAGAACTGCATTTTCTTTACTTGCACTACTGTTGTTGTTGCATGCGAGGCCCTTCAGGATATCAACTGTTGGATGCCAGGCAATTTTTGTCATTTGTTTTATGCCCTTATCCATACACTTTCTTAGAGTATGGCAGTTGCACTGGATGATCTTTGTAGGTCCCTTCCAACTGAAATATTCTATTCTGTTATTGGTGTGTGTGCTGGACATTCTCACTTCAGCACTGAAATAGCTGAACAAAAGCGCTCGTTAGCTGTGTAAACTCCCCACACAGGATAAGAAGTACTTCGTCAACACTCACTTTGACCTTTTGCTTTCCGGCCACTAAGAAGTCCAATGGCATCGATTCTCTTCATTCTCTCAGAACTTCAGATAAATGACTTTCAAACCCAAAGCTTCCCCCAGTTCTGGCATGGCCAAACCTGCATAACAAATGGTAACCTGATTGACTGAGACATGAAAACGTGTTTGAGAGTTGTGTAACTACTATTCCCCTTGAAAAGGCAACGATTTTCTGCTTTAAACATCAAGCCTGCATAAGAACTGTATCCTGGAGAAAAGGGTTAGGAGAAGAGTCAGTAACCTTCTGGTAGGAAATAGCAGAAGTGCAGTCAAAGCCAGCAAAAGCTTTGATGAACAGGATTTATAAAAATAGGCACTATGACCAAGATCAAATGGTTTTATATAAATACCAGTGGTGGGGAAAAAACATCCAAACAACCCCAACCCTGACAAATTACCTGGATTAAATACCAGTAACATATCTTGGACTTGGCAGAACTGAGGTTGTTATTTTGACTCTTAACACCAGGACATAAAGTTGGTGGAAGTGTCAGCGAATTACATCAGTATGCAATATCTATCATGTGGCTGTAGTTAGAACAAGGGTAAAAATGAGGGACTTGAATTCATTTCCTCAGTTTGAGAAAATATCACAAGATATAACAGGGTATTTAATTTTTTAGATGCTGCAAGTGATTACTTTCTTGAAGTAGAGCTTTAGGAGCGGTATTCTTGGCACAGTCTTGAAATATGCGCAATTACGCCTGCTTCAAGGCTCAACTGTGGCAGCCCATAAGGTCGGCAAACCCCAAATCCTCGTTTGAGCAGGAAATCCAAAACAGCATGCAACCTCAAAGCTGAAAGGTAACAAATGGTTTTAAAGGAACTTAAAATGAAGTCTTTGCAAGCAGCACAATATTCTTAAATTACTTAGAGGTAGATTACTTAGATGGGCGGCAGTCAGTCAGATCAATAAAAGCTAGCATAGTTAGATGA
Organism: Anarhynchus alexandrinus; assembly: GCA_008711295.1. Lineage (NCBI taxonomy): Eukaryota > Metazoa > Chordata > Aves > Charadriiformes > Charadriidae > Anarhynchus > Anarhynchus alexandrinus. Next base: position 6,067,505 of record VUYV01000018.1, read on the forward strand.
GGCTGAGTTAGGCTGTTAGAAAATCCATCCTTTGTTCAAGAAGACATGTCTAAACAGGAGCAAAAAGGTGGGTAATGGGAAATTTAAACGTAAGAAAAAAAATTCAGAAAGGAGCAGAAAAAAAAAGTACCTATGAGGAATAACTTACTAAAGGCCTAAAAGCAAATACCTTTTTCAAGTACATCAAACACACTTGCCATCTGCCAGGGAGATGAAGCCGTAGCCACGATGGGCTGAAGGGCTCGGAATGCAGCTGGTGAAAGAGGTTCTCACATCAGAGCTACTCTTCACAAGAAAAGAGTTAAGTACAGCCTCAAATGTGTACGTACATGTGTGCATACACACATACATTAACAGAAGAGACAGCACCTAACAACAAAAAAACCTTTAAAAATGGGCAAAATTCCTCAGCTATTAAACTGTGAGGTATAACCAAATTTCTCTCTAGCAAAAGCTTTCAAATCTGACCAGTTTTTGTAAGGAATTTGGGAAGACTGGGGAGACCCACGGAACCACTATCAGTAGATTTGGCTTCTGTACCAGTATGCACCATAAGAAAGGACAGAAACAGTAGAGATGCTTATATAGGGGCAGAGGCAGCACCTTTTGTGGAGACAAGTCTCGGATGTGAGACAATACTTTGAAAGAGCAAACAAGTACAGCAGGGATGGCAAGCGAGACCAGGAAATGCACTCGGATTTCCAAAATACCTGGCACAGCTCTCTAAAAGGCTCAGGGGTAGGACCTAGATTGCTCAGCCTTTATGAAATGGGTATCTTCTAACAAGTAAAGATATTTTTTTTTTTTTCAACAAAAAAAAATTAATACTATCTTTGAAGTGTCACAGAGGACATCATAGTATATTGTAAAAAAAATTCTATGTGCTACCTAGAAAAAAGTATACGTAAAGGAAAATTGAACTCAAAACCAGTTCTCATAAATCTAGGGAAGTTGCCAAACGTTAGGGAATATGCCAAAAAAGGCAAGCAGAACACTTAGTATTATTAGGAAACCGGAAGACTTGTACATCAGTAACAAATGACCCCACATCATACGACAGAATGGGAAGCACTCGAAGTTACTAGACAACCTGATTTTTAAGAGAAAAACCCCACATTTTTCACACTGCACCCAACTCAGCTATGGTCGATAATTTTTTGGCAACAGAAGGCATGAGCAGAATTCAAAGCAGGCAGCCCCAGGTTCAGCCAAAGCTCCTGCTCTCTGTGGTCCCACATGCCCTCCACCTTATGATGCCCCCGACCTGCAGCCTGTGGGGCGAGCGTGGTGGGTACAGCACTTTTCTTACCGTACACTGCCTGCGTGGCTTGTACTGGCCACCACCAGCGACACGCAAGTCATCGCCACAACCCTGTAGAACCACCCTTCTTAGGGCATTTCACTTGAACAACACACTTGAACTCAAATTTCACATCTTTTAATTTTCGTTCTCGAGTTTTCAAACAGATACAATGAGCTCTGTAGATCCAGTCAGAAGACACGAACAGGACGTTAAAGAAAAACTCAGAGGCCAATATATTAAGCATACTTATTTACTTAATCTATACAGAATCGAGTAGATAAAATTTCAGATTCACATTAGTGAAAAATCTCTACAAAATGTTTTTGAAAAGCAAAACAAAAACTGCCTGTTCATTTATAATTTCTCGTCATGAAAGCAGACATGGGTTGTAAAAATAAAGCAGTGTGTTTAGCACAAACTAGATTTCTGCATCACTTTTTTCACAGTTATTTCCATCTACAGTCCAAAGAGGTAGATTTTCTTCAACACCTGAGAATTGAACTGTAACGTAACCAGGTGTAATGAAAGGAAGGACAAAACATTAGAGATACAGCCCTAATTTACTTGTGTGTGTATACACATATTTGGGTCTTGCATCACATATAATTTAGCTTTTTGCAGCTTAATCGTGGTGAAACTGTCAATCAGGCCCCAGAGTTTTGACAATTAGACATACTTATTTCAGGCTACATCAGTTTACAGCCCAGGCTAAACAGTTTATGGTAGTGGGAGAAAGGCATTAACACAAGTTTACTTAAAAACCCTACTGGAGCCAATTTGGCTGCAGACTGGCAGTGCAAGAGCCTGCTGTATGGCAGATCAGTTAGAGTGTGGAGCTTATCCCTTATGTAAATTTGTATTTTATTTTTTTTTTTTTAAAAAGAACACTCTTTAAGCAATGCATGGAACTGTATTGACTGGTTTCAGGAAGCAAAGTACAGCTCACCTCGGCCAGATAAATTGATATGATATGGGTATGTTAAGGGTAGGAAAGAGAAAAGATATCCCCATTTTAAAAGCCTTTCACTTGGGCCGTTCTGCTTCATTTACATATTATGTCAGTAGCAAATATATTTGTATTGCTGTTCTACACATCTGTCACATCTCTAAAAGCCCTTTAAAATATTCCTGCAGCAGGGTCCAAAAAGTCGCTCTTGCCTCCATATAGAACAAGCACTATAGAAAGAATTGTTAAAGATACAAACGTCCAAATAATGAATTGTAAAAATAGAAAACGGCATGTCCTACCTTGCCAAGGGTATGATGCATCAGGTACAAAGTTTTTCACTTTTCCTCAGGAAAATTACTTCATGCTTAGTCTTAGCTGAAAACCAGTTCTCGCAACAACTATTTTTTAAACAGTTTGATTCTACAAAGCAAGTCCTTTGAAAAGCAAGTCTGAAATACTTCTTTCCAGTATTTTTTTTATGCCATATGGTTAGCATGTTTAACATTTCAAAGCTCTGAGTCTAACCTGACTGACTGCTCATTGCTACCTTCTTTTCATTCCTGCATTGTGCTTGGGCCACAAACACAAAACCCGCGCAAATCTAGGAGAAAGATGGCCAGCTTCCCCTGTGCTCCACCATTTCAGAAATGTCAGTTTTGCACAGTTCCTCTCAGTGGTATGAGCTAAAACACATTTATCAGGCCTTACTTAACCTTACTCTCTTTCAGAGACAGCTACATTATTTCAATGTACATCACTACAGGAAAAGGATCAGGAGCTCAGTGCAGCCTGAACATTCAAGTAATTTAGCCACTAAACTGTCAGGGGCAATGAGGGCGGGAAGCTCATGGAGAGATGCGCTCGATTCACAAATCCCCTCCCAAGTAAGTGCAAAGAACTTTAAGTACCAGAAAAGGCTACACGTGTTTGCATTTCTTAAAATGACAGCAACCAAAACTAGAAAGTAAGTACGTGGGAGCTGAAGTTAAGGGTAGCTTGTAGTTACTTCACACATTGTCTTGCCAAAAAATAAATGTTGGTCCTAGCTTCTCTCAGGAAAAGAAGTCAAAATGCTGATATCAAATTTTCTAGGAAAAGACTATGTGGTTTATGGTTAAGAAGGGAGCTTTGCTTGTGGTATGTTACTGTAAGAATCTGAAGTACCATCTTTACCAGATAACCTAACTGGGAAGGCACTCTGCCGACTGGTACAGCTTCAAGGCTGAATGTGCAAGAAATTCCACGTTGTACTTTAGGAAAAGTATTTCAATCTACATGTTCAATTATAACCACTATATGCTTAACTAACGCTTAAATACAATGCATACAAGGCTATTAGAAAAAGCCCGTATGCCACACACTCATGTCTTCCACACCTACAGCAGTAAATGTCTATTTTCCAGCCCTTCAGATAATCCAGAGATTTGTCTAGACAGTCATGGATTTCTCCAGTCAGGATAACCATGTGATGGACACACTGCAGCTGAGAGGGAAGAACGTGACCAACACCTGTGCAATCTGCTACACAACTGCAAAATTCCGTTGCTGCACATTTTCTCACACATTTATATTTAACATGTTCACAGGTAGGGCAAATAGTCCAAACTAACCTTTACAACACAACCCTGAGAAGTCTGCAAAAAGTTGTACACCCTGTTTCACCAGCTGCAAATCAATGGATTTCAAAGGTGTTTTTTCATACCACAAAGTACATAAAACCCTTTAAACATATCTTTTACTATATTCTGGACCTTTACTTTTGCATTCATATGTATGAAAACATACTAGAGGGGAAAGCTGACTTTTACTGGCCATTAGACATCTTTATGTAGATAAATTTACTGGAAAAATTGGTAATCTTTAGTACACCGAGTGTCAAATCAATGAATGAAACCAGAATGCTGTTCTTTAAACCAATGAAGCGACATGCTGTCACTACCTTCCCCGGAACGATGTTGTATCTGTACACGGTCTTCCACGACAGTGATTTGTGTTGTGGGGAGGAAACGCACATGCATCCTTTTATGGAAAAATATTTTCTTTTAAAAAAATGAGGCAGATGTGCAACACAGTTGTGGAAAATTTATAGTTTAAGCTATTTAAAGCTGCTATGCAGCTTCCTGTACCACATAAGTCCAGTAGTTCTAAGAAAATACAGATATGGTAGAAAAAGTAAGAAAATTTTCACCACAAAACCAAATAGTTACCACCAACAGAGAAAGTTATACACAAAATATATCTCTCAATACAGTGTTTACACTTCATTTTAGTCTACAGATTCAGTGCCAGGAACAGGACTTGTTGAGACAGTCTTTTCAGAATTATTTGCCGCACATGATTCCACATCAGGTTGGATTCCTGGTTCCGTGTCAGTGGGAGTTCCCAGCTCCTCGTGGAAATTGAGCGTGCAGGACTGCAACACCTGCACAGCTAGATCCACATCTGCTTCTCTGAGAGAAACCTGCTCCTTAAGGACTTCCACCTTCTCATTCAGCTCGTTCCTTTCTGTCTGAAGAGCCCTGCATAGCTTCTCCAAACGCTCCAGTTTTATTTGAAAGCCCTTGTATTCTTTATCTCTTACTGTTTTCTGAAGGACAAAACAAAATAAAAGCTCTGTGATCCAACTGATTTTTTTTTCTTAAAGAATCAGCACATTTTAATCCTGAATATTAAGTCCTAATGAATCTAGTAGGTCAAATTCCAGCTGCACTACAGCAAATTTGCTCAGCATACTTGACCACTACACTTCAGATGGTCTAAGCTGGAGTGGCAACAGGCACCTTCAGAAACAAGCAATGAGCAAGCAATGAGAACTATATAACTACATAATGCTAACTGTAAGTGAGGGCTGAGTATCAGAGAGGTTCCTGATACAAAGTCCCATAAAGCAGTCAATTACAACCCAAATAATGGCAACTACAGGGAGCAGAAAGGCATACAAGTGGGAAATCTACAATCCAGCAGCAGAATCTAGGTCAGAAGGTACCATACTCACGGCTTTCCTAACTAGCTCCTTACACGAACAGAGAAAGATAAGCAGTGCTATCGCAGAACCTGTATGACCTAGCATGGTTTAGCAAGATCATACCTAATAGACTTGAACTAGATATTAGACAGTGTAGGCAGAACTGTATGCCTGTGACCTGTGTGGAAATTGTTTCAGCTCCTCTCTACAATTAAGTAATGGCACCTTGTGGCCTCAAAAGCAGCAGCATTGCAGAAATGTAATTGATCCCTTATCACAGGTTGTTTCCTTGATATCAGTCCTGTACATTTAAAATAGACTTCTATTGCAGCACTGATTGAACTTTGCTCAGCATATTAAAATACATTCAATTCATTCAGCTTGTACGATTTCATCCACATTATCCCACCAATTAAACAGTAAGCAAGGAAAGATGAGGCTGAGTTTGTTGTGCATCATGAGTTTAGATTTATATAGCAGCTTTTTAGTTTCCATGCCTGAGGAGAACAGTACCACTCACTTACAAAACAGAAAACATAAGGCAGACAATCCAAGAAGAGGCTACTGCGTAATATTTCCAGTTCTCTAAAAACTGAAAGACTGTATGACGTTCTCTAGGACACAGACTCTTATTTAGCCATAATGCTGTTTAAAAGATAATTACCTCTTCAGCCATTTGCAGAAGAGCCTTGTTGTTGTTTTCCCATTTTGTACGCCACACTATGGTTTCCTTTTCCAGTTTCTTAATCTTCTTCGTCATCTACAAAACATAAATAGAAGACTTAATTGTGGCCTGCATTGCAACACTTGGAAAACGGTGTTACTTTCCAAGCCCAGTTTGAACATGTTATTTCACAGAAAAGTCTTTCTGCACAAAATCAACCCCACAAACACAGATTACGCATTCAAAGAAAACAAGATTGATTGTTGAAGGTTGCTAGTCTGTTTCTTTTAAGTACAACTAATAAAAAGCTCCAAGAAAATAAGTTTTAAAACATAAGCACAGCCAAAAAGACCAAGTAGTATTGTATGCCTCTGATAAAACACAGAAATTGGGATTTAGCCATTATGCAAGTACATCAAAAACCAGAAAAAAATTACATTTCTCTTCTATATGACAAATTCTTATGCCCCATCTTATGATCCAAATTAAATGTCAAAATACTCCATGTATTTTCAGAAGGCAAACACTGTTATAAAATCTAAAATGCATCCCACTGACATCACACATTTTGGTACCTTCTCCATTTCTTGCCTGAAGGTTGTAAAGAGTTCATTACTTTTTGCCATGGTGGTCTGGAATTCTTCAAACTTATCCATGTAAAGAGAAAGCTGTTGGGACAGAGGCAGGAACATTAATCTGAACAACTGTATATAAATACAAAAAATAGAGGTACAAGGGAAAATTAAAATAGCAGAAGATTAACTTCTTTTTATCTTTTTTTATACTATCCTATGGTTTCCATTTGAGGAGCGTGCATGTCTGAAAACATGCTATTGAAATTATATATGAAAGGAGAGTTCTATGTTTATAGAACAGCAATATATTCTAAAGAAAAATATATTCTATGTTTAATAAAATTTTGGAAGACACCACAGTTCATCACGATCTCATTTTTGCTTCCCCACTAAAAAACATAAAAAAACTAAATATCTGTGGTATTTAATACACAGGAAATTCAGCACATGGTTAGTGAAATTAAACTTAGAAAAGACCTACCTTTCCACCTTAACCAGCCAAAGTTAAAAACCAATTGGGGCTGGGACAAAATAAACATGATTGAAATCAAAATAGATATTCACAACCTATGAAATCTGCTTAGTGATCAAAAATCATGGAAAGCGAATATTGACAAGGAATTAATTTAACAGTGAAAAGTGTTACTTTTTAAACAAGTGAAGGGCATTAACATTCGATGACAGAAAATTTTCTTGCCCTGCACCACAAGGTCAATCATCAAGAACAAACTGCAAAACATCTTAATTAACATAGTTTTTCCACAAAAAACATGAGGTTATGCTTCTTATTAAAAGAACTTATACTACCAGTGTTGTGATTTGATGTTGATGTTCTGAGAATACGTGACCATTTACTAGGAACTTCTTTACCTGAAGAGTAATCAGTTCTCTCAATTCTTATATTGCGGGTTGCAGGACAATTCAATTCAGAGCACAGAAATATTGTATTTTCCTCTAATAACAGAGGAAATTTCGTAACAAGAATTAGCCTACCTTGTCAACAGTGGATCATGACTCTCTGCCATTATTGTGACTGAACTTTCTAGATCATCTTATACTACAAAAAAATCTGTTGGCCCCAGGAAATCACAAACCATACCCATTGTTACTATTAAAAAGCATAACAAAAAGACAGTGGGATTTTAAATAAAGGGTAACCAACTTGAAAAAAAAATCATAAAAGTCTAAGTGTGGCAAAAAACTGCTTGGGAGAATCTGTATATTAATGACTCCAAGTCATTGGACACCCTGGGGGGAGGGTGTGTGTGTGTATGATTACATTTAACTACCCGTATACACACACACACACACTTTAAATGTAACTGTTGGAATGCCTGGAAAAGGTTTAGGTACACTAAACATGGAAAAAAAGGCATGAAACAGAGCTTGCAAGGAGACTTAACAAAAAACCTCACAAAACTGAAGCAGTAAGAGGTATACAATAAAAGGAATAGCTACTCCTTCTCAGATGCTATGTTAGCTTAACCTATAATTTCCCTTACGTGCTGAGCTCACGTGCAGCCAATGACTGCAGGTGATGCAGAACCACAGCACAAAAAATGGAGACCATCTCTCCACTCTCAGAGAGGATTTTGCTGTAGCATTTACAGCAAGAAAACAATTTGAAGATAGTAATTGTTTGTGGACAGAGTCACTCAGTTTTAGGTTACTAAATCTCTGTCATGGTTTAACCCCAGCCAGCAACTAGAACCACGCAGCCGCTTGCTCACCCCACCGTAGGGCAAGGAGAAGAAGGATAAAAGGGGGGAGGGGGGGGGAAGGGGACAGCCCCTCCCCCATGGGTTGAGATAAAGACAGTTTAATAGAACAGTAAACTGAAGAGGAAAAGAACAGTAATAATATTAATGGTAAAACAATATACAAAAAAAACCGATGCAATACAATTGCTCACCACCCAGTGATCGATTGCCCAGCCCGTCCTGAGTTGTGATCCCAGATTCCTGCCCCCATTTATACACTGAGCATGACGTCTATGGTATGGAATACTCCTTTGGCCAGCTTGTCCTATCTACACTCCCTCTCAGCTTCTGTGAGAAGCTGAAAGAGTCCTTCACTAATGAAAACATCACTTCACAACAACAAAACCAGTATGTGTTATCAAATTATTCTCATAGTAAATCCAAACACAGCAGCTACTAGGGAAAAAAAATATTAACTCTATCCCAGCTGAAACAAGGACAGCCTCAGTAACAACAAGGATAAACATAACACTGCTTGCTCCACAACAGGATGGGATGGTAACATTAAGGAACAAATTCTAAAACTTGCATGGGTAAAAATCCCCACCCAACTCTTTACAGTCACAAAGGCCTCTCTGGTCCTGAACAGCTATAAAAAAAGATAAAAATACCTTTGGAAGAGAGAACAACAGTTTCAGAGAAGCCAAGGAATGGTAAAGAAGTAGCCACAGTGAACAGATTCTTAAGCTTTCATATATTGTATTATTTGTAATATTAACACTGTTAATTTAAAAGGATACTAACTCCAGCAATTCAATGTTTAGCACCTTCCAGTAACAGTACTCTCCAGATGTATTAAACAGCAAGTACAAAATGTCAAGTCGTTACAATTTACATTTCACACTGCGCTATTGAAGAGTTACTAACTGGAAATGAAATTTAAGACTTAATTAAAATACCAAGTGCTTTTCACAAGTAGTATATTGCATCTGATGAATCATAACATGTAGTTCACTACCATCACAAATCTCTCGGTACTTTCTTTTCAGAACAACTGTTACTGAAGAGCACTCCCTTAAAAAACAAAAAAATACCTGCTGCTTCAGCTGAGCTTCCTGTTGCTTCATCTGTTCACATTTGTGTCTGGACTCAGTAGCTTCTTTTAGCAGCTAAAAAAAAAATATGCAGAAAGCCACATAATGAAGAAAGTACTTCTAAGAATGGCTTAAAGAACTTTATCTATGATGAAAAATGAACAAAGGTTAACATCACCTAAGGGCCATTCAACCATGTTTTCTCACATGGATTTTCATTACTATACGACTATACTTTCATAAACACTATTTAAGGCATGTGCTGGCATGCAGAAATTATTTCTCTTGAAACATTTTTCTAATTGGCAGCGTGAGTCAATGTTTCTATTTCTGTAGCAAGTTTGAACCACTACACTTATATGGCTAGTTCATTAAAGAACTGTATGTAATTTATACCTGTTTTGTAACCTCTCTAATTTATTTTCCACCTCCATTTTTCCAGTCACTAGTACCACCTTTACAAACTAGTTCAATTTTGTTTCAACTTGACACCATTTTACAGATTCATCTTTGAAGAGATTTTTGTCAGCTTATGATTCCAAAACTATGTTTTCATAATACAGAACAAGCCAACAATGGATGATCATTTTAAGATTCTAGGCAAAAGCCTTGCTTTTCCTGTATAAGTTACAGATCCATAAAGAACATAAAAGAAATCTTCACTTAGGTATTATTTTTAAATTGGAAGCTAACTTCTTGGAAGACTGCAAGTAAATTGTTGACCATCAGCATACAAATAAAACATCAAGCATAGTTTTGGGGACAGAAAGATAAGAAGAGCATATGCCTTATTCTGCTTTTGTTATTTCTTGTAGCGTAAAACCAGAAGCTACAACTACAAGACAGCAAGAAAGTACCTTTGGTATTTCAGGTCAAGGTATTTCCTAGTCTAAGAAAAATCTAAATGATATCCAGCACATTTGCTGAGAAAATGCAAACAGTAACAATGCTTGCCTGTGAATACAGACATTAATATTGTAGGCATCATATACACATACACAAAACAAATCTCAGTCTTGATGTTGAAATCTAGCCTAACTTTCAAAAGACGGTCCTCTCATTTTGCTTTATATCATGAAAAATCTGTTTTGGTGGATTTTATTTCTTTTAACACAGAATTCACTTACAAACTCCCTTTCTCGCTGATGTTTTTCCTCTGCTTCTTTAATAAGATGGGTAGTTTGCTGAAGTTTGGCATCCACAAGTTGCTGCTGCAGTTCTTTATGTTTGAACACTTTATCAATATGCTAGAGAAAGAAAATCCTATTAGTCAAATATAAACAATGCACTGGTCAATTAAGGTAAGTGTAGGTGTATGGGGGGATGTATATTGTTTAGAAGTTTCATGCAAAAGAAAAAGCAGCAGAAGATTCTTTTACATGCTTTTTTTCCTCCTGTTATTGCCATACATTATAGCTACACAGTTTTTGTCTTTCACGGAAGCCAGATGCATATTTTAAACCAGTACAATACTGTCAGTCACTTCACACCAGGCATTTCAAAAATCCTGTAACAAGTAACGTACATCCTTTCTTCTGAAGTCGGTGTATCTACCTCTAATCCTAATTGTACTTTGTTACATCTAAAAGCTCTAGTCCTCATCATTTAAAAAAAGCTCAAAATAAACTATCATTGCAAATCTTGCTCATTTGGCTGACGGAATTCCACAAATCATTGAATTTTGCAGTCTTCCATCTGTAAAGTAGCACAAGGCAGCTTCCTACCTTTTTCTTTCCCAAAATACAAATATTCCATGAGTGCAAAAACTGAAGAACTGGAGTCTACAGAGAGCTTTCTAACTGATCCAGATTTAAAAAAAAAAAGAAAAAGAACAAAACCAGTTGAAAAATAATATTCCAAACCTATGCCAACTAACTACGCTGTAGAACTCCTTGAAGCTTAGTTCTCTCTTTGACAAGGAGAATTGGCTGTTTTCCATTACTGTAGTTTAAACTGGCTAGCTCACATATTGGTGCCAATTAAAGCCAGCTCAGTTAGCCCGAAAATACAGTCATTTCCATGACACCAGTCCAAATATATTCTTAAAGCGTGATAGCTTATTTTGATTCTATGCCAACAAGAGCTACATACACAAATGAGCTTGCCAAAACCCCCCAACCTTAATGAACCAAAACAAATAAGATAGAGAATAACTCATATACCCCCTCCCAGTATACTGTGAAATTGTAATTTAGAAGAACTTCAAATATTAATATATATTTATGTTGGAAATAACCTTTGGACACCATTTAGTCCACTCAAACTAGGGTCAACTTCAAAGTCTGATCAGGTTGCTCACACCGTGCCCAGTTGAGTTCTGAATATCTCTCAAGACAGATTACACAATCTCTGGACAACTTATTTCTATTCGACTGCTTTCACTGTGAAGATTTTTTTTTCAATACATCTTGAATCCACATACGCAAAACCAGACAGGAAAGGCAAGTAGTGTGCCAAACAGCTACTTAATTTTTCACAGTAGTGAGGTAAAAAGAATAATTTAATACATATACACACGATGGCTGTAAAATATTATGTTTTTTTCTTCCCCTTTAAATAATTATCTGATCCTTACAGTCAAAGAACTAACAGAATCCCATTAAAAGCATAATGCAAGCACCTCTTCTCGCAATGCATACTGCTCAATGAGTTTCTTCAGTTTTTCCCCCAGTTCAATATTTTCCTGACGGAGCTTGGCATTATGCATATCATGCTGTTCCAGTTGAGCCTGAATTTCATTCAGCGTAATCTGGAAGTGTGCAGTTCCTTCTTTCCGTTTTTCTTCATATTCACGTGCTTGCCGCATGTTGTCTTCCTTTTATGAGAGAATATTAACGTGTTCAAGACAAACCATGCACTTTTTTCATATTTTTGAGTCAGAAACAATGGTAATCATTTACTTGCGTACAGTTTCAAGTTCTATAGCAGTAGAGTTAACATAAGCCACAATCATAATATGCTATGCTGACTACCCATATAAAGTGCACAGAACAAAGAATCTAGAAATTCCAAAACTTTTAGAGAATCTTGTCCTTAGCACTACCAACAATACATAGGGGTTGGTATTATAAGATGCTACACGAATACCTTTGCAAATGTAAGAATTACCCAGGTGTTAGAAACAGCACTGATGAAATTAATGACATTTCCTACAGTGATCACAGATAAGAACCTCTTGGCTCTCTTCCATTTCATTCCCATTCATTATATTCTGACAGAATTAAGCCTTTTTTGATACCCTGCCATTTCACACTGCTGTTATTTCACTTGTGCTATTTTTTCCAACTGTCATCAGCACTGCTCCCAGAAACAAACATGGCAAGATCACATACTGCAAGTAATACGATCTATGAACCAGTTTGAGGGGGGAAAAAAATAGTGAGTTGAACTATCCCCATGTTCTTTACCTTAAAATCAGGTACACATGTCCCATGCCACATGTACCTGCAGAAGGCAGGTACAGCTAATGGACAAAGCGGAAAGTAAAAAGCAGCAGTCCTGATTTTAAGCAGTAATCAGTAAGATTTCCACCCCTACTGGCACTGTAATTTATGTAAATAAACTAACCTTCAAAGTCTTGTTATGACGCTGAAGCTCCCGACAGAGAGATTCCAGTTTGCTACGTGCCAAAATGGCCTTGCCATGCTCACTCTGCAAGTGGACTTTCTCCTTCACAACTTGTGCTTGCTTCTTCTGCAGTATCTTCATCTGCTTTTGAACATTCCGGCTCTCCTCCAACTAACGTTAGAGAGTATATTTATTAAACAAACATAGGTGAAACTATCTTTATGCATCCAGATGAGCAGACTGAACAAACTTTTAAACATTTCAGATGAAAGCAAGGAAGTCAATAATTTCATTAAGATCCCCAAGTTGATCTTAAAGAGAAACTCCCATCATCCTACAGACAATTCAAAATGTGTAAGGACAGAAGATGAAAATATACAAATTGCAACTTAACAAACATTTGCCTTTGAGGAACAGGGACCATGGACCTGTCAGCCATGGGCTATCAGGTTCTATTCAGCTATAGGTATAGGACTAGCCTTGAAAAGGGAGGATGTGACAAGCTGACTAAGACTGGCTTCTCAACAAGTCACAACTTCTTCCACTCTCTTATCTGTAAGGTACACACAGCAGTAAAAATAAGGCATGTTGGATAAACTATCAAAAAAGAAAACCCCACATGACTGTGTACAGAGTTCTTTCTTGTCAGCAGGAGCTCCTACCAAAGGAAACAGTAATTTATACAAGTTTTTAAAATGCTAAAGTATTTCAGAAAGGAACAGATACTACTAGCAGCCCTGACAAGACAAGTCAAATACTATTAAAGCTGCACAGCCCAGACTTTGATGACTTAAGAGCTCTGTAGTCTCAACCATTTGAAGCAAAACTTTTATTTTATTTCCTTTAGGCTGTTTAGATCATAGATGACAGCGTTAAACTTTGTATACAGTGCTGACTTCAAAATCTATTCTATGAATACCCAGTGCATACAAGTTTCTTGTGTTAATATCTAGTTGAGATTAAGTTCTATTGTACATGATTTTTGGGCTCCCTGAGAAACCATGTTATATAGAGTCTGTTCTATTGCAAAGAAGGTAACAATGGTACGTGCAACATTGCTCCTTAGATAGTGCCTCAGCCTTAGGACACCACAGGAAAAGAAGGCTGGCAACAAGGAACATCACCATGACAGAGAAGAAAACAATGCTGGTTTTCTGAAAGAGCTCAAAATAATGCTGAAGCACAGAAGAAAGAATAAAGTTAAGGACCTCCGTGACAACAGTAAATTAAATGTACATTTAATCTAGTTCAGAGAAAAGGAATGTTAAGGAAGTATTTGATATCCAGACATAAAAAGCTTTTTTCTTGGGTGGCCATAAAAAACACTTCAAGTGGCTGTGCTGTTTGCATACCTATGAAACTTCAGGCCCGTAAAACTACGCCAGTGTGAGACATCACCAAGGATGCAAACTATTCTGCATCACAAATTGATCTCCTGATAGATTCCAAATTAGGAAAAAAAAAATTGTGGAAGATCTTTTGCCAGGAGAGAGGCATTCCTACCTTTATTGTACAGTCCTTTTCATGAGACACCACTGAAAAACCTGACAGTGAGCTTTAAAGATGAATCTTTAAAAAAAGAAAAAAAGCATTGTAGGTGCACTGTCATAAACAGTTCAAACCTCTGATGGCATTAGAGCTGACACCTATGCCAGTGGTTCACCACCACTACCATGAAGAAGAGAATGCATCTTAAAAGGAACACAACAATCAGATAGAACCTAAACTTTCTAAGGGGAGCAGAGTACCTTTAAGACTCACTCAGCTAAAACAGAGCTACTGTTACACCCGGGTAAGCTCCCGCCCAACTTCCCAGCAGTTCTGAGCATCACGGGGAAAGCAACTGGTTTTCTAGAATGGTGGTTATCTGTGGACTGTGAATGCTTACTCTATCCGTAGACTACAGATCCTCTCCTGGCAGGGGAAAAAACGTAATGTCAACACATCTCTCCTGATTGCCAAGCTTCTTGAAGGAAATTACAATTCATTTGGTCTAGTTGTTACCTAATTGTTTTGAGATCTTTCCTTCAACAGGAAAATTCAAGCGAAGATGGTGCGGACTGTTTTCTTTCTGCAGAAGCAAGGAATTCATGCCAACCTACCTCCTCATGCAGGCCATAATGATCACCACTGGCTTGACATAGGAGCTGTTCACTCAAATAGACTTTTCTAATAGACATGCACAAGCAATTGCTTATAAGAACTAACTCATTTACTGTACTTCTCTCACATTATCAAAGTTTATTATTAGGTGGGCTCCCATTCCTGAGTTGCACTATGGAAGTATTATTGTTGCTCATTTAAATGAAAGTGACTTCTTAGAGAAGCTGCTGGTTTTGAAGGAAATTGACTCACGTGAACAAGAGCATGCATGTGAGAAAGCACAAGGAAAAAAAAAAAAGCAAAAACATAACAGACCTCCAAGGAGCACTCAGGATTTCCTAAACAGAACTAATCTAAATCTATTCTTCATAATTAGTATTGCCTCTTGTGAGTAAAAAGACTACCTGCTAGCTCATCCTCAAAGCTCTGGAGACATTAATAATATCAAAGGAAAAATAAATTTATTTCAGAAGAGTCATGCCATATTGTGCAGCCATTATGTCATTTTCATAAACATTTTCATATATATAATACACTTGACATCTACAGAAGGCAAACATGCTTTTTTTCCCAAGACATTGTTATCTCTTCAGTTTTGCATTCATTTTAAATCTACAAATACGGTGGGAAAACATATACAGAGAGTATTTCTAGTCTTTCCATTCTTGTCTGTCCCTGTCTCAAGGTGAGCAAATGAAGCATTTTTGTCTCCAGGCACATTCTGAAAAGTCAATGTATGAGCCTTCCCCCCCCCCCAATTTTGCCATCAATTAATTCATAGAATAAAATATCATTTCTCCTTCTTGGGGTTGGAATACACTTTATAATTACTGCTAACATTTTTCTTTTTTTTTTTTTTTACTGAAGAAATGTGTATTTTTCTATCCATTCCTTTCCATGATCAGAAAGCACATAGCAAAATTAAACCTAGATCTTTCCAAATTCCCCTACCCCCCAAAAAAATCACTAAAGAGTTAAGTATAACTGACCTTTTTTTCTAATCTCATTATCACAGTATGTTCTTTCCCTTTATCCTAAAGGATATAAATTATAAAATGCTAGCAAAAAAGCACTATCAACAGACAAAAACTAAGAAAATAATTACTCCCAAAAGAAACTCTTAGCTTTTCTGTTAATCCTAATGTTATGCTTCAGCACCAAGTTATCAAAAAGTTATCATAACCTATTTTTTCTTTGGATTTAGGCAGTCATGTAGAAGTGAAATCACAACATGCAAGTTTGGCTGAAGCAATACTCATAATAAGCCTGAGCGTTTGGTTTTGTTTGGGGTTTTTTTTTTTTCTTCCTACCAACACTGTGAAACACTCAAAATCATTAACTGTCCATTATTAGCAGTTCCTGCATTCCACAGTTAATATTAACACATGAATAACTCCTGCTATCTTTACAAATTACTTACCAGATCAGCATACTTCTTGCACAAAGCTGCCAGCTTTTCCTCTGGAGTAGAAAGTGTGTTCAAGGCTTTCATTAATAACAGCACTTCTTTTCCTATGAATTGGATGAAAGACAACCATATTGAGAAAAAGTATAGCAGAAAAGCAGCCTGTCTTTAGAAGTAAAATATAGAACCATGAGAAAGTGTGAGTTAAGTTGTTCTTTGGTTTGATAGCTGCATAATCCTAACAGATGACAAATGGGAAGTCATCACAGTAAGAATAAATTTGTCTCGCCTATGTGCCATTACACAACTTGGATAGCAAGTTACTTTAAACTTAAAACCACAAAAATATTGTTTTCTAATTTATAATAGCACAGATAAAAAGAAAAATGTGAAAGAGTGAAGTTTAAAAGGTTAAGTTTTGCTAATAAAGGATATTCACACAAGTGTTTTTAATAAGCCTTTGGAATTTAAATATCAGCACTGGTTTGGCAGCATTGAACACCACAACTCCAAATTTAAAAGTTAATCCAACAACCGTAAAGTTAAAAAAGCTGATTAGTAATTAACACATTATTATTATTAAAGTTCCTGTAAGAATAGTGTTACCAGCAGAAGGATTCTTACATATGCAATAAGAACTATCTTTTCCTAAGCAGAAGTACCTATTTTCTCAGAACATCCCGTTAAAGATGACAAGTTTTGGCTACAAAGTAAACTTGAGACAAAGACAGAAAATGCGTATCTATTTTATGAAAATATTAAAACCATTTAAAAATCAAAATACTAAAGAGAACATACCCAAAGTTTTCTCTTTGTGTTTTTCACTCTCTGGATCTTGTTGGCCATCAGGTGGGTCAGTACGGGCTTCTTCTCTCCCAGGAGTCTCCTCACGAGACTCCTGAGAGCAGCATATGGACCCCGGGTGCTTTCTGTTCTTTGTGATATACTCAGCTTCTTCCAAGGTGCCCGTGTTTTCCAGGCTGTAACAGTTGGACTGCGCATGCTGCAATGCTGTATCGGACAATTCATTGCACTTGTTGTTCACCAGCTCATCCAGCTGATCCTGGTTATTCATTCCCATCTCATAAGATTCAGCTTCTTCCATTGCACCACCAACCAACTTCA
This sequence comes from Anarhynchus alexandrinus, assembly GCA_008711295.1. Taxonomy (NCBI): domain Eukaryota; kingdom Metazoa; phylum Chordata; class Aves; order Charadriiformes; family Charadriidae; genus Anarhynchus; species Anarhynchus alexandrinus. The sequence goes on from VUYV01000018.1 coordinate 6,084,955, forward strand.
AAAAGGAAAGGAAGAAGTTGAGGTGAACAGTCAAGCAACTGTATTTAAAATGAAAACTTCCACTTTTTTTTTTGCATGGACAAATAAGAGTAAAATTCCACAGTTATTCAAGCTAATCGAGTTGATACTAACTGTTGTTAAGACAAGTATGTAAATAAGTGTACAGAGAATAAGTCTAAAGAGCGATGAAGAAAACAGCACATGCAACAGCTCAAAATATTAATTACTGTATTATGAAACAACTTGGATACCTTGTCACTGCAAAAATGTTTCTACTCTAGAAATTAAAAAGTTCACACAGAAATCTGTTCTAAAAACTCCAAAAGTATCAACTCAGCTGTTAAAGCACGTAATCTCAAATGAAAACTTTTCTCCTTCATAGGTCTTAAAAATGGATTCTCACAAATCATCGCTAAGTATAATAAATCTAAAACTCAGCAAGAGTTTAACTAGCTTTATGTACTGTTATTTGAAAAATAAGGTACAGAAATTGAGACAGAAGGACACCATTATAAAAGCCAAATTTATTACACGTTAGTTTCAGAAAACTGAAAGATATCCGTCTTAAAATAATTAGAGAGACATACTTCAAGAAAGAGGGGGAAAAAAAATTAACCTACTAGGAAGTCTAAAGAAATCTACAGAAATATATATTGTTTTGATAACATAGAGGGTACAAGTTTAAACTACTTCACTCAGAACACCAAATACAATTGTCAGGTCATGACTGAATATATTCTGCTATAACAAGAATGATAAACAGGATGAGGGGCAGATCAATTTTTGAAATGTTAAAATTCACATCTATGAAATCATCATGAAAGTTAATACTAACTGGCTTCAGATTTGGAGTCCTATTACCTATGATTTTTAACAATACATCATTTCTGCTCAATTAAACAGAACTTTCTTGAAAGATTTCTTAAAACCCCCTAATGTTTAATCATTTAACTAAGAAGTTAAACATCACCAGTTGTTTTAACACTGCAGTGATATGCCCACATTTTGGAGCAGAACAGCTGATATATCACTGATATATATACACTGATATACAGCTGATATACCACTCTATAGCTTATTAAGGAGCTACGCCAACAGACTCCCCTCTCAATCACCAGAACAACATTCTCAATTTCTAGAAACAATTCTGATGAGAAGTTCAAGCGTGCCTGGTTGGGTGTTTTCTTTGCTTTGTTACACTAGAGGGGCTAGGACTCAGGACAATACTTGGAAGCAACTGGGTATTGTTTTGCTGTCCATTTGCAATGCTACTACACAACATACATAGTTAAAAGCAGGTAAGTAGAGTTGAATTCACTCTCCTGCTAAAGTAACATGATCATTCTCATTGATTTATTTTCCATGAACTGAAGTAAATTTCCTTAAAAAGTCTCAAGAAATTATAAAAACAGGGCTTGTTTATATTCACAGTTATGCTGTTTAAGCACAAATTAATTTCAGATTATCTTATATTTTAATATTAAGAATGCACTAATTCTTAAAGCCAGGAGTTTTATATGCTGCACAGATGGACTGTTCTCCTCTTCAAAAGGAATCAGCCGACACCAAAGGAACACAGCCAACACTAATAATATATTGTGAGATATATTTCAACTCCCAATTTGTTCAGCATGTTTGGAAGAATTAGTTAATGATTTTTAAACAAATACGCATTAATATCGTAAAAAAAAAAATACATAACAGCTTAGTTTTCCTCCATACTGAAACCAAGGCTACTGCTTTACACCTTTATCTCAAGGCAGAGTCATTCTTGAGAAGATGGAATTCATATAATACCTTTCACAAAGGACAATAAAGCTTTTTAGCTGAAAATAATCTGTATAGTCATTAAGAAGCAACTTTTGACTTATTAAGGAAAATTCACTTTGCACTGCTCTTTACAAGTGTGGAAATGATGTAGGTGCTTTATGGAAAAATATAAACGCACTGCAGTTTTATCATTCCCCAATCATGTTAGCCAATATACTTGACAAATACCTTGCAAACATAATGCAGTAATAGAATAGCTACAAATAACCAAGCCCAACATTTAACAGTTGGCTTTTTAGACCTGTAAAATGCTGAGTTTTTTCCTTAGATTGCCTTAAACTGTGGAGCTTCCATTGGCACGGGAAAGACTTACCCCTCCAAGTTTAGGGTCAGCTAAACAAACAAGAGGTGCTTCTTCAAAAAGGAAGAGATGTGAAAACAGAAGAGCTCGCTTAACCTTTCTGTAGGTACCAATAGTTGAAACCATGGTACAGAACTTCTCTAAAAAACAGGATTCATACAGAAGTTGAAGATACTGTGTCACATTACATTGACAAGACAGGAAAGATCAGAGGTACCTGAACACATCATGACACCGAAGTAGAACTGCAGTACCAACACAACAGCTGAAGCTTGCAGGTTTTCCATCACATAGAACGTGAATTTCTAATTCAGATTCTTGTGCCTACGAAGCCTGGCAAAAGGTAGGGAAAGTCTGCTCTAAACTCAAATTTTCTGGGTTTGCACAGTATTTGCAGACTTACTGAAATCCATAAACAGACTCAATTTTCTTTCTGAAAGCAGAGCACAAAATTGCCAGGAACTCCAACAAGTAGCTGGGAAGGCCTGACTGGCCACGGCTGTAGTTACACATTGAACAGCAGTGCTGCCCAAACAGCTCTCTTGCTATCATTTCATTCCCCTTTTTCACACCCGCCTCTGTTGTGCTAGCAACAACATTGGTGCAACTTGTTCTAACGCAGTTTATAGCCAGATCAGTACCTCAGCCCAGTTCACTGCACAGCAACAGGCAATCCTGCCAACCAGAAGTGCTAGCACGATGGTTGGAAAGAAGCCAAAGCACGAGAGTCACTAAAAAAAAAAAAAGTCAGCCTAATCACAGCCAGAGCACAAGGAACTAAACAAAAAAATACCTTATCCTAACCACAAGTACCTAGCTAACATTGACTACTGAGGTACCGAAACACTGTTAGCATGACAATGTTCATGAGAAGCACTGCTTCAAATTTAGGCAACCCAGAGATTTTTCGCTGGTTTTCATCTGAGAAAGTTCCGCTGTTTCCGTGGAAAAAAGAACAACTACTGGCAAGAGCATACACATGACCAATAAGTTGCAAAATGCCCATCTCTACTAGCAAACCATCACAGTAACCTAAACACCTGTCAATTCAGAGCTGGCTCTTAACATGCACGTTCCAAAGCACGTGGAAGTTTCACAGAGTGAACACTACCATCTCATTAATTCAGCAGAGCTTTTTGTAGAAGTCAAATTAGGTGTCAGTCCAACTCTTTACTGACAATAATTTCTCAACTCTAAGTATTCTCTATCCTTTGCCAAAAAACCCACAAGGATTTTCAGAACTTTAGATGTCGGAGAATGAGTCTGACAGAGAAGGCAGAAATACCCTATCAGAATACTGAATTGAAGAAAAAGGTTTGTGTAGAAGTGTCTTGCACATCTCAAATATATTTGAAAATAATAGCGATAGTGAAAAAAACTACAGAACTTGTCAACCTTCTTTTGGTTTTCCAGTGAACATGGAACAAATCCAAGCTTACTGACAAGCAAGCATGCCCCCTGCAAAACTAAAGTATAGTGTGGCAGTAGACAGTTTTTGTAACAATATCTAATTTTCTTAGCTTAAATACAATTAAAAATTGGTGACCACAGGCTGGAATACCATATTCAAAGAAGTGGTTCTATCAGCAGCTAGAACCACCTGGTAACATACAAAAATAACTTCAAAAGCCCCTATCAAGTTGTAGTCCATAAGTTCTAGCAAAACTGACAGTAGTGGCATGACATACCAAAATTCTAATGTATTTAACCTAGATTAGAAAGTGTTTGTTTTTCATTTTAAACAGAGAAGTCTGCTATTGCTTGACAGGGGCCACAAACACTAATGGCTAGATGACATCCTGATTATGATTAAGAATTTTCTACACTAGCTGTCACTTTAGATATTAAAAACATAACCAGAAAGTCTAAACAGCCTTCTTACACTCAATTTTATTCTTAAAACTCTTTAACTACAGACAGTTACAGATCAAATCTGTAACAAGCTTCTAGTTGGAGTATAGCAATAATAAACATCACATTGAGAATAGTAAGTACTAAACCATATTAGTATCACTGAAATTGCCCCCCCTCTTACTGAGACAACGATCAGAGCAACCCCAAATATTACCTCTATCTTTTCAAATGCGTGCTCATCAGACGAGTGAACTTCTGTTTAACATTCCAGCCAGAATAGAGCACTTCCAACAGCACATTGTATAATAGCGCTGATTCAGTACTGACTGAATAAAAACAAAACAAAACCACCCCACCAAAGACCTTCTACTGAAATCACCACTACCTTTTCTAGCTGCTACCATGCTCTCTCAGCTTCTAGCTGATTTCCAACCTCCAGCTTCTACGCAGCTTTAATCATAGGTGGCTTATGATCTGACAGACCGGAATCAAGACTGTCACATACTTAGAAAGATTTTCAGTGAGAGACAAAAAAAAAAAAAAGTATGTTGCACAGATAATGTGCCACTTCCTAAGATCACAAAATTATTTATCAAAATTCAAAACTGTACCATTAAAAAATAAGGAACTTATCACCTAACTGTGAAACCAGTTATTACAAGACACTGACATTTCTGAATAAGCATATCATCTTCAAGCTATTTAAGATAGAGTTACAGGCCAAACAACTTGAGGATGTCTGTAGGAAAATTACTGGTAACATCGTTCCTGCTCATCCCAAAGTTTTCGTTCAGTCTTCTGCTCTGTTCTCTCAACTTGTACCTTGATCAAAAAAGGTGCACATCAGGAAAACTCTACCTTACTTCATACATAAAAGATGAGAGTACAAGATAGGTATCCTATTTATGAAAATGGCTATGATCACAAGAGCCTAAGTCAACTTAACTTCAAACAGTACTGCTTCAGTAACACACACTGCACATGAGGACAAAACAGACACCTAGGCAGAACTAATCATGAGTTAATCGGTGCCACTGGAGGCAGCATGGGCTGCAGTGATCATGCGCTGATGGAGTTCACAGTCCTGAGGGATACGGGTCAGGCAAAGAGTAAAATCAGGACCCTGAATTTTAGGAAAGCAAACTTCCAGCTGTTCAAGGTGTTAAATCAATAGGACCCCCTGGGAAACTGCCCTTGGGGACAAGGGAGCAGAACAGAGCTGGCAGATCTTTAAGGACAGAGCACAAGAACTCTCAATCCCCAGGTGTAAGAAATCAGGAAAGGAAGGTAAGAGACCAAGATGGCTGAGTTGAGACCTGCTGGTCAAACCGAAGGGTGAGAAGGAATGCACAGAAGTGGAAGCAGGGACAGGTATCCTGGGAAGAGTATAGGGATGCTGCCTGGTTTTGTAAGGATGGGGTCAGGAAGGCCAAGGCACAGCTGAAGCTGCACTTGGCAAGGGACACAAAGAACAATAAGAAAGGCTTCTACAGGTATGTCAGCCAGAAAAAGAAGGTCAAAGAAAGTGTACTGCCCTGATGAACAAGACTGGCAAACTGGTAACAATGGACAAGGAGAAGGCTGAGGTACACAACTTTTTTTTGCTTCAGTCTTCCCTGGCAACCTCTCTCCCCACACCTCTCAAGTGGATGGACTGCAAGACAGGGACTGGGGGAGCAAAGTCCCTCCCACTGTAAGAGAAGATCACATTTGTGACCACCTGAGGAACCTGAACATACAGAAGTCTACGGAACCTGACAAAATGCATCCCAGAATGCCGAGGGAACTGGCTGACGTAGTTGCCAAGCCACTCTCCACGATATCTGAAGTCATGGCAGTCAGGTGAAGTCCACGGTGACTGGAAAAAGGGAAATATTGCACCCATTTTTAAAAAGGGTAGAAAGGAGGACCCTGGGAACTCCTGACCTGTCAGCTTCACCTCTGTGCCTGGGAAGATCATGGAACAGATCCTCCTAGAAGCTATGCTAAGGCACATGGAAGACAGGGAGGTGATTCAAGACAACCAGCATGGCTTCACCAAGGACAAGTCCTGCCTGACCAACCTAGAGGCCTTCTACGCTCAGTATACAAAGCTGGGGGAAGAAGAAGGAAGAGGGGGACATTCGAAGTGATGGCGTTTGTCTTCCTAAGTACCCGTTATGCATGGTGGAGCCCTGCTTTCCTGGGGATGGCTGGACACCTGCCTGCCGATGGGAAGCAGAGAATACATTCCTTGTTTTGTTTTGCTTTGCTTGCGTGGCTTTTGCTCTACCTGTTAAACCGTCTTTATCTCAACCCATGAGTTCTTCCTCACTTTTACTCTTCCAATTCTCTCCCCCATCCAAACTCGGGGGAGTGAGCAACCGGCTGTGTGGTTCTAGCTGCCAGCTAGGGTTAAACCACAACATCCAAATACATAATAATTTGCTCAGCATCAACCTCCAGAAAAGAGCATTTGAATAACATCACTCAGTTGACTACATTTTCAAAGTTACCACACGTGCAACTGGACATACCCCTTATCCTGACCAATTACATAAAAAAAATCTTGTGGCAAAAAGTATGTAATATTTATCATAAATGTTTATTGTCTATAACAAATTTTAGGCTTCCTGCATCTCAGCAATTTACTTTTACCTGCTAACACAGGAAAACTTACTTTGAAAAAGTGTGTAATATATGTTTCCTCAGTGCAGATACTCAAGACGACTTCACTTAACATTATTGTGCTGAAAAATCAGTCATTCTTGGTAGTAATTTTGTTCATGACTTCTCCATTAAAACTTAGCATTTTGGGATGTCACAAAATTTGGGTTTGAATTTTATAGCAGGTGCACCTTCATCCACTGGTCTAGACAGAATAATTCAGGTGCCTGTAACCACAAGACTTGCTTAATAAGGTTATTTCTCCATGCAATAGTTCTCTATACTGTGCTCACTGACCTGAATGATCACACAGTCTAATTATACCTTTCTGAAAACCTGATGGCCTCTGAGGTGGCTTCCCCACTGAACTAAGATCAGAAAGACATTTCAAACAAACATCTCACTCTGTTCTGTCATTACATTAAAAATTATGTTCTAGGCACTCATTTATCTACTTTCAAAACACTGGACTGAGGCAACTGCAGTATTGCTCATCATTAGTTTCAAAGCATTGCAAGGTTAGAAATCCAACACAGCAGGAAGATGATTAAGAAATATCTACTTTGGAAATCTGTATTTTATCTTTAGGAAAGTCAATACAGAGTCAATGTTAATAGAATTCCACTATTAATATTGCTGGCCTTACATTCAAGACATGGTCTTTGATACTGGTTCAGACCCATTCTTACATGGTCCTTATGGTCCTTACTTTTTTCTGCTACCCCTTCCATACTTCTTGCTCTGTCTTTCAGTGGCCTCACAACACAGACGACATTCCTCCTTTTAAAAATAGCTTTTATATTTACCTCAAACACAATCTCAAAGGGGAAAAAAGGTTGGTTTTGTATCACTTTTCTTCTTTGTGCTCTGAAAAAAGATTAGAAAGATTCTAGCAAAAATTTCACTGGGGGAACCCAAAGTTTAAATGGAAACTTTCAGTGCATTTATATGCAGGGCAAAGTGCCGCACATTTCACGAGCCCTTTTTTAATGCAAGCATCTGAGACAGGTGCTAATTAAGAAAACACTTAATATAGCATGAATCACTTCCGCCAATGAGGTTTCACTTCCTCTTTACTATAAACCTAATAGTTTTCTAGTCATCCACAGTATGTTTCTGGAAAAAGCAGGGTAGACAAGTTCTGAATTCCCAACGCAAACAGGTCACAAGGAACCTAAAAATAAAGAAGCTCCTGTGTATCAAGGCACGGGGAGGGAAATCTGCAAGAGATTGCTGAAAGATTTTTAATTCACAAAAAAAGTTCAAAGTAAAGTTTGCTTTATATTCCCTGCCACATTTTGCCTTTTTTAAAAAAGAAATTCCATTTGACTGCGGGTATATGAAATAATATGAAGATGCTGGTTTGTCTGGTGTGGTTTTTTTAAATCATCATCATCTGCTTTCACAGCAGACACTAAAGTTACTTACAAGCCACTTCCTAGTAAAGAACTTCAGAAAACACACAGCAGAAAAGATGTTTTTTCATTGAGGAAAACTAGCTCCATAGCTTCCTAAATCTCTCTCCAACAGCCGAAATAAACAACCACTACCACAAAGTTGCTATTTCTGGGGTGTTATTATCTTTTGTACCACAGAAAAAAGTTACCACAAAAATCCACTAGAATGTACGTAAGGACACAGGATGATATACTAAAGTGGCACATGAGATTCCCAAGGCAGTTCTGTCACAAAAAACACTGTGTTGGAGATATAACATACAGTAGCTGAATTACAGCACGTTTTAAGTCTTTGCAGTTTGGTACCCAAGTACACATATTTTAGCCTTTTCCTACACGGAAACCCAATCAGAGATCACTGTAAAGTCACCGAGGACACCAGCGCACCGTTCCTTTCAGCGTCGTTTCGGTAGAGGAAAGGAAGAAGAGAGAAAAGGCCATTTTTACTCTCCGAAATAAGTAAGGAAACACTCCCGCCGCCCCCGCACCCCCACCGCGCCGGAGGCAGGCAGGGAGGGAAGCAGAGCCTCCACTCCCGCCAGGCGCGCCTCGCACCTCAGCCGCACGGCTCGCACCGGCAGCCGCGCCGGGGCCGCCCCACACCGCCGGGCCGCGGCCCCGTGGCCGGCGGGGGANGGCTGCAGCGACGGGTTCGGCCCCGGGGGGAGCGAAGCGGAGCAGAGCATGGCCTGCCCGGCGCAGGGCTCCCGAGAGCGGGGAAGGGTGTGTGGGGGGGGCGGAGCGGCGGGGTCACTGCCTGCCCCAACCCCGAGCGCCCGGGCGGGCCGGCGGCGGAGCGCGGAGGCCGCATGGGGACGGGGGAGGCGGAGCGCCCTCCCGCCGGGCCCGGCTGCGCGCCGCCCTCACCTGCGGGCTGCCGCTCGGGGCCGCTGCCGCCGCCGCCTCCTCTTCGTCGCCGCTCTGGCTCTGGCTCCGGCTCCGTTCCGCCGCGCTGCTCCTGCCGCTGCCGGTGCTGCTGCTGCTGCCTCCTCCGCGCGCTGCCTCCGCTCCGCGCGTCGCCATGATGTGACGGCAGCATCCAAACAAGCTGCCGAACCGAGGGACACCGGAAGCTCTCCCGGCGAGCCCGCCCCTNAGGCGGACTGCGCTTCCCAGCGTGCTCTGCGCAGGGACTCGGCCGCCCGGCCCCGGTGTGCAACGCGCGGCTCCCCTGCGCTCCGGCCCGCGCAGGGCATGCCGGGAGCGGTAGGCGGGTCTGCCGCGGGGGGTGCCGGGAGATGTAGTCCCGCCGGCCCGAGGTCCCGGCCCCGGGCGTACAGCGTTATTAGCGGCCGGTCACCGAAGGAAACCTTGCCCCCCTCCCCTGCCTCCAGCTTTATTCCGCCTTCCTTGCGGCTACTGCTGCATTTGTCACGGCCTTGAACCTCAGCGGCGTGGCAATGGCGGGAGGCCGAGCGGGGGGCAGGTGGTGCTGCTGCTGCTGGAGGAGAAGTCGGAGGTCTGTGGGGAAACGGGGAGCTCTGCCGGGAATGGCTTTGCACATGTCGCCGAGGCCGGGGCTGCTGGAGGAGTCACTTGGAGCCATAAGGCCTTCCCTGGGAGCGCGGCCACGCACTGCGGCCCTCGCCTTGGCCAAGCCCTTCTCCTCTGCACAGGGCTCCTGCTGGCGGGAAGGCTGCTGTGGCTTCAAGGGCTCCTGCTGTGGGTTCAGGGGTTGCTTCCCTGGAGGAAGGGATGACAACGTGTGCTGGAGGAAAGAACGAAGCTGCTGAGGTGCACGTGCAGTCCCTTGCACCCACCACCGGTTTCATGGGCACGTGTGGGCCTTCTGGCGGACTGCTGTAGAATAACTTAAAACTGGTACAAGCAAACATCCTGGAAATAGATGTGTTCTTGCTTTCCAGGGAAATAAACTTAACCTCTTCATAATATGTGAGGAATCTTTATGTTCTTTTATGTAGTTACTGAATAAAAATATTACTCTAAACCTCCCTAAACACTTCCTACTTCAGAGAACAGCTAGAGTGGATAATTATGTTGAATAAAGAAGTTTCTGTGAAGCAGTACTTGCTTTGTCTTTACATCCCAAATTGATACACACCAGAACTATTCAATTGCTAATTTCAACATGAAAAATAATTTTACATTTTTTTGGGTATCATCCTGATCTTTAGATGGAGTTTTTCTCCCCCAAAATAACAGTTGTTCTTTTACAAGCATGCCTAATACTGGTACAATTCTTGGGAAAATAAAAAAGGGCCTCTCCTCTCCCCCAGCAGAATTTCGATGCTTTAGGATTTTCCCCATGCATCCCTTCCATTTGGGAGTAGCCAGAGATCCGTGCAAATATCCTCCGGCTGGTCCCAGGATGGCTCATGCAATCCTTAAATAGGGCTTTAAGATTGCTTTGAATTTCTCCCAAGCATTATTTGAAAGTGTATATATATATATATGTAGCAAAACATAAATCTCTCTTGTGCTCTCCCTCCCCTCCCCCAGACAGGCACTTTTGGGGATTAGAAGGAAGATTAATTACAAGGATGAGCTAGTTTGAGAGAGAATGGAATAAAGAACCACAGAGTTCTTGCTGGCTGTAAGACTTTACTGTAATAATCTTCATTGTAAGGCCTATTTTGGTGAATTTGAGTGGCAGAGAGGTTAGCACACATCGTGCAGAAGAAGCAGGCATGAGGCTGTCCCGTCAAGGGGGACAAAGTTTTCTTCAAAAACTACCAGATGTTAGAGAATGGATTTCCAGCAGTAATTCTTTTCACACTTGAACTGGCAGGGTTTTTTTCTGCTGATACAGTGACACAGATCAATTATAATCATTCTGCGAAGAAAGATACTGCTTCCTCGTTAGTCAATTTTTACAGAAGTTTAGGGGTTTTTGAGGACAGCTGATGCAGGCGGAGTGAGAGAAGTACTGTCAGCTGCCAAACTCAGTCACAGATCTCCGGTGCATAGATTGCTCGCTGTGCTATTGTCCTCTGAAGAACACAAATGTGAAATTAAACAAAATAACTACTTTTAGCATTTTCAGCTACGTTTATGATTCTCTCCCTATGTCTCTTTATGTGTTTTTGTGAACTGTTTTCCTTCAAAAATGCACTTACCAGCAAAGTGCTTATCAACAGTACTGGAAATTCATATTGCACTCCTGCAAGTAAATACATGTACTGACAGGAGGATGAGAACTTATTTGCAGTTGTGCCCTGTTAGTGACCCCGCTGGAGATTGCTTATGCAAGGGAGGAACAGTCATGGACTACACACTAGGAGCAACCCAGTAGATAGTCCACCCAAATGGCCATTGCCAAGAAGCTGCTTAATTACTGCACATCAAAAGTTTTGACAGCCCGGAAAGCTGAAATTTTAGGAAAATTAGTTCTTTTTCATCATTATTATTTAGGTTATAACTAAGCATCCATTGATAAAAATCTTTAGTCATGAACTTTTTATAAATTTTCAAGGTAATCTGCTTTTACAGACTACATCCAAGTTATGTGGTTATTACCATACTGAAGGGTAGTCTAACTTCATGAACCCTGTACACGTAAGTGGCCAGTTTGACAGCTCTCTCGAGTACTGCACTGCCTTCATTGGGGTGGGGACTACTCGGCAACTTGGTGAAAAATAAGTTGCTTCATTTTTTTTTTTAACACATCAGTAAGGTGAAAACTAGAACAAGATGTTTAAAACTCTAAACAATGACAAATGAGAAATTGTGAAATAAAGATAGTATTTATTTTCTTACAGCAGTGTTGCAACATACAAGGCAGTCAGGAAACTATTGAAATGCAGCACCAAATTTAATTTTGTCCTTTTCATCATGACTACTATGATGATTGCTTTCAGCAAAATTTTCAAGAAGCTCTGTACTACCAGAATTTTTCTTGGAACTCTTTCCCCCTGATGCTCATATAATCATAGAATAGTTTGGGGTGGAAGGGACCTTTAAAGGTCATCTAGTCCAACGCCCCTGCAATGAGCAGGGACATCTTCAAACAAATCAGGCTGCTCAGAGCCCCGTCCAACCTCACCTTGAATATTCCCAGGGATGGGGCATCCACCACCTCTCTGGGCAACCTGTGCCAGTGTTTCACCACCCTCAGTGTAAAAAATGTCTTCCTTATATCTAGTGTAAATCTACCTTCTTTTAGTTTAAAGCCAAAACCTCTTGTCCTATCACAACAGGTCCTGCTAAAAAGTTTATCCTCATCTTTCCTGTAGGCCCCCTTTAAATACTGAAAGGCTGCAATAAAGTGTAGCTGGAGCCTTCTCTTCTCCAGGCTGAACAACCCCAACTCTCTCAGCCTGTCATCATAGGAGAGGTTCACCAACCCTCTGATCATCTTTGTGGCCCTCCTCTGGACCCCTCCAACAGGTCCATGTCTTTCCTGTGCTGAGGACTCAGCAGAGCTGGACGCAGTACTCCAGGTGGTGTCTCACGAGAGCAGAGTAGAGGGGCAGAACCACCTGCCTTAACCTGCTGGCCATGCTTCTTCTGATGCAGCCCAGCATACAGTTGGCCTTCTGGGCTGCAAGCACACATTGTCAGCTCATGTCCAGCTTTTCATCCACCAGTGCCCCCAAGTCCTTCTCGGCAGGGCTGCTCTCAATCCCTTCATCCCCCAGCCTGTATTGATACTGGGGGTTGCGCTGACCCAGGTGCAGAACTTTGCACTTGACCTTGTAGAACCTCATGAGTTTCACACAGGCCCACTTCTCGAGCCTGTCCAGGTCCCTCTGGATGGCATCCTGTCCCTCAGGTGTGTCAAGTGCGTCACTCAGCTGAGCAGGAACTGTAATTCTTCCAGTGTTACTTTTCACAGGGTGACCAATCAAAACCGAAAACGAAGGCAGGATGGAAATAGAAAAATACAAACCAACCAAATGAAACAACCCCAATCACCACTCTTCTGCTTCACACAATCCTAAAATTAAATGACGGCTACTAGGGAAATTGCCTGGGGCCCAATGTAGACAATATTGCAAACACATACTGGCTGAACATGAAAAATAAAAAAAACCCCAAGATGTCAGAGTTCACAAGGAATGGGATGAGGAGTAATACCGAAAATGAAACCAGCATGTGTCAGCTGGGTGGTGCGTTCTCCTACGTGCTTTTTGCACATGTCACATCTCTCTCCCTGAAAATGAACTCTAGACGTAAATGAGCTTTAAGGAAAGCTGTCACAAATTATTAGGGGCTGTCCTGGTTTCAGCTGGTATAGAGTTAATTTTCTTAGTAGCTGCTGTGTTTCGGATTTAGTATGAGAATAATGTTGATAACACATATCGTTTCAGTTGTTGCTAAGTAATGTTTATATTAAGTCCAGGACTTTTTCAGCTTCCGTAGAAGCTGAGAAGGAGCATAGACAGGACAAGCTGGCCAAAGGAATATTCCATACCATAGACGTCATGCTCAATGTATAAATGGAGGTTGGTTGGGGGGCAGGAATCTGGGATCACTGCTTGGGACAAGCTGGGCAATCGATCATTGGGTGGTGAGCAATTCTATTACATCACATCACANTATATTCTTTTACCATTATTATTATTTTTTCTTCTGTTACTGTTCTCTTAAACTGCCTTTATCTCAATCCATGAGGTTTTTTTCCTTTTTCTCCCTCTTCTCCCTACCCTACTGCAGGGAGGGGAGTGAGTGAATGGCTGCGTGGTCCTAGTTGCCGGCTGGGGCATAGAGAAACTCTTGTATGACAAAAGTGAAAAGTCTGAAATTGGTTGCTTGGCTCAGGAAAGTAACAAGTGAGACATGATGAAAAGAAGGCAAAGTCAGAATCTTCTGTTTTCTTATGTCACACAGAGTTCAGTTAAATTACAAAGCAGCGCATTTAAAGCCAATAAAAAGCTTTTCCCTGTCACACATTAAGAAATCAATTTCCCCATGATACCAATGAAAAATGAACTACATTAAAAAAGGAACTGGATATTTGTATGGATAAGAATGATAGCCAGTTACAGGCTCACGCAAATGTACTTTGAAAGAGAATTCAGATGCCAGCCACCAGGGTCTGAAGGTGAGCCTTGGCTCACCATGACAAGGCAGGCGGTCGGTCTGGATGAACCTGGCACTGCCTACCCTGACGCTGCGTGCATCCATGTTTACACCAGCCAGGACTGGAGGCAGGATACCCAAGCCAGAAGCTGTGCTTGCGGCTGTGAGTTAAATCTGCCAGGGATAGTCCGCCAGCACCCAGGCCGAGGGGATGCAGACCATTCCCTGCTGTACCCCTCGACGCTCGGCCTCCAAAGCTGGGTGACTTACCAGCTCCACTGGGAATAACTCACTGGCCAGGAGCGGATGGACAAATTACTAATTGGCTCAGGGCAAACATTTTTAGGGGTCTTTCTAACTGTTTATAGGCATTCAGTTTTCAACATGTGCTCAGACATGTCAGTTGACTACTACATCCATAGTCAGAGAGACCCAAACTGTGTCCAGTACACCAGTTCTTCCACCTGAAAGATCCTATGCACCAGTATTTTTGCCTGCTTAGGCAATGGTTTCAGCTCTTTCATTCGCATGCCCACTAGTTCTTTGATGCCACATCCCACCTAGAGAGATTGTTGTTTCCACATCCACACTAAATGTCTGTGGAGGCTCCTCTCCACCCCACTAATGCTCTTACAGCAGCACTTTTCATCCACCCAACACACGATGGGCTTGAAAGTCTTGTTACACATGATGCAGGATGCAAGGCGGTGATGATATAACGAAAGCAAAACTGTTTGATGTTTAAATTGCAAGCATCAAAGTCACAAAAGGGCACATGGTCAGCATTAAAACATTTCTGAAATAAGTGGGACAAGAAGCTGGCTGTAATCAATCTATTCTCTGGCCATGATTTGACTGTGAGGTAAACTGGGCTCATTTCTCCTCGGGAAGGATAGGAAATGCAGCGAAGCAGCAGCTTTATTTGGCTCTGAAACCTGCACCTTTGAGTATGGAAACCATAGCCAAGAGAACAAATAAATAAAAGCAACTGCAGAATTAAGGTTTTGTGCACGTGTACTATTAAAAAACCCACAGTAAACATGTTTTTTTTTAGAGCATCATATATCAAAGCAGTCATCAAATCTTTATTCTTCTAATTTTATATATAACCCTTAACTAACTGTGTTTTTCTTCTGTCTGTCCCTGCTTTGTCTGAATAACGCTGAGATAAAATAACCTTTCTGCACGGGTAGTTTTGGATTAAGCATACCTCCCAAGTGTATCTGGAGAGGTTTGTCATAGCTTCATGAATCCCTGAATCAGCAAAGGAGAACGTTCCCAACCTGTGCCATAATGAAAACCAGGCTGTTAAGAAACGAAGCAAGTGATTCATTCTTCAAGATAATTTCTACAGAGCGCTGTCTCATTAAAAATGATAGAGTGACAAACTAATGATAATTATTTTGGTTGCTCCTCCTCCTGGAATGGTATCTAGTTAAAAGTAACAGCTGAAAAGGGAAAGTACATCGTGATTTTTTGAATATATTTAGACACACTAATAGTTGTGGTTTTGCATTTATATATATGCATGGTCTTTATATGTATATATATAGAACCAATACTGGGCTATACTGAGAAGAAAATGAAGCCATGCATGTCTTCTGATGTTTTTGTAGAAATTGTTGTTTTCTGAAATAAATAACTTCAATATAATAGAAAGAAAATATAGCAAGACATTAATTCACTGTTACTCTCCATTTCGTTTAAGAAATTGGAACGCTGATGTAAAAAAAACCCCACTCCCTAATGTTTAAAACCAAAAGAAAAAAAAACATTGAAAATGGGTAGTTGGGAACAAAAACCTACTAATGGCTAACATTATTTAAGACTAGGCTACTGTACTGTTGTTGTTATATTGGTCAGCACTTGCTGAGACAAACAGTATGAGGCCAGACAATACAACTGCTGCTGAATCGAAACCCAGACCCTTATCAGCGTGGTTCTCGGCACTGTAATTGTACAACCGGGCTCGAGATCCAGCACAGGGACCGAGGGCTCGACGTGGCTGCTATTGCTCGGCAGCGTGCCGATAAGTAACCGGACAGACACACTTCGTTCCCTTTTATGTAATAGCTATTGCAAAGTAAAAGTCAATAATATGTGAGCGGCCAACAGTTCAAGGATGCATCTCACGGTCAGGTGATATGCTCCTGTACCAGGTTATTCTTTAAATGCACGAGGTTAAAATTGACATCCTGCGCTTCCGTGCTACACACATAACCCCACCAAACATACACCAAGATAACCAAACAGCAAGGAGAAAAAAAACCCATACTTTTATGATCCAACTGAGGTGGCAAACTAAAGAAATTCAAAGTTTACTGAAACAATTCAGGAAATTGAAAGCTTTGGTTAACTTTGATTAGAGAACAGCTGTAAACTATCAAATAAAAAGGTAGGGGTATATTTTACTACACTTTTTTTATTCTAGGATTTTACGATCTTTCCTCTTCCTCCTTCTCCAAACAAATTACCAAATAAAAAAATTCTGTACACATACTAATACTAACTGGACTAGCACACTAATAGTTGAAGAGGATGCTTCGGTGCACAGAATAACTGGAGATGTTGGTATCTCGGAAGAAAGCTGTATACTGTTCTAAGCTAACCTAAATGATTCCTGGGCAATCTTTTTCCCCGTTCCTCAAGGGTTAATTCCAAAATCTGCAAGTTTAGCTTCTTCTAAGAAAACTTGTTCACAATCTTTTTGTTTGTTTGCTTTTCTTCAATGTTTTAAACAACTGCATTTTCTGTTAAACTGTCTCCACAGATTGGTATTATTTCTATCCATTCTTGGTTTTGTCATTGATTTCATACTGTTGTTGCTTTGCTGGATTGTAGCATCTGCACCTTCCCAGTGCTTGGAATGATGTTGTTAGGAAAACACCAGCATACTTGCTCATGAAATATATTGTTATGACACTACAGGCTACAAAGGCCTACCAAATTCACCATGAACGTGAAGAGGTCTACCTGTGTTCATCTTGTGTGACAAGTGGAATGCAGATACTTTCCCTCTTACCATGCACAAACAAAACCCTGCTAGGCACTTGTAGCAGTAACCTAAATGAAAGGCACGGGCCAGTCTTGAAAACTGCAGGATTATACAAAACTTATTTCAGCTTTCCAGGTTAAAAACAGATACGCAGATTTGAAAATATTAATATGATTTTTGATAAGAGACCTTAAATGTCAGAGCTCAAGTCAGATCCAGCCTTGCTACATTATTGTCTTTTAAAATGCAAATTTAAATAGTGGGTTTTGGTTGGATTTTTTTTTTCTTTTTTTAGACATACTTGCTTTTCATGAGACTTGGAAACCTACAGTTTTATATGTAGGAGCCATCTTTTATGACAGATGGAGTTTAATATCTATAACCACTGTACAGGCTATGCTTCCACGAAAAGAAAGATGAGGCTTGATGTACAGACCCCGTGCACATAAGCCCATCATACATATCTGAAAACACTAGGAATGATCAAGCTGGTTTTTAAGAAAGTGGATGTTTGCAGCAGTGATTTTGAGCTCTTAGTCATCCAGGGAAGATTTACCACTATCAGAATAGAACTACCCATCTTTTTAGAAGGTGTTGCGTCAAACTGTACAGTAGACAGATCCTAGTGGCTCCAGCTTAAATCTATGAGCAGTTGTATTTGTCAAGTATAAACATTAAGCTTTGAATAGTCTGGTTTTTATGAGTGTAACAGATTTAACTTTTGTGGCATTTAATTAATCCCAGATATAAAAAGCTCCTGAAATACCTCTTATTTACCACGACTTATCTTGCATCTGTTAACTAAAAGTGAAAAACACTATAAAAATGCAATCATGCTTAAGATGATTTGTAGCTGAGAAAGTGTATGGTAATAAAGATACTAATTTGAGAAGACAAATGTATGCAGGTTTAAAACAATTCATTTTCCCTGATGAGAAATACAGGAGGGCTTTCCGTCCAAGTTGCTAATAGAGACAATTTTAAATAGGCCTTTCTTACAGTAAGAGCAGTTAAAACTACTTAGCTGGTTTCAATTCCCACGGGATGAACACTGACTGAATAATTACAGCTATAATCTTTTCAGTCTCTTCACAAAAGTTTTCTGCAGAACTGTGTCATTAAGACAGTGCTTACTGTATGTAACATGTCTATAATTCAGCTGTGCTTAATGGCTCCTATCTATTTAATTTTTTTCATTTTCCTTCGTATTTGGAATTTCATGAATGTTTTGTCACAGAAGTTTATGAAATAGATAACAAATAGAACACCAAATTTTCATTTATATACATAAAGATACTGACTTAAGGGTAAAACTACAGGAAACATCCAGATGCATAAGAACAATAAAAAATCTTTTAAAGAAAACTATTTTTTATTTAAATTCCATGTCTTAAGCACTGTGACAAGGTATATTTTTGACATCTGTATAAAGTCTGAAGTATGTCTGCCCCTCACTCTGCCCTCCCTCCAAATAAATGAGCCAATTTTATACATATCTACAGTATTTAATAAAGACGTCCAAACCAGCCAAAGTTTTTACACAATTGTTTCAGCACTTAAAATAAAGAGAAACATTTAATTTGCTCTCACTCAGACAGCAAAATTAAATGGAGACATAACAGTCTTCTGAAGAAAGAATGTGTTAAACCATTTCTTCTCTCTGTAGGGAAAGGCAATATCTCAATATGATGATTTAACAAAAGCAACAGTTTGATTCAAGCAGTTTATAACTCTGTTCTTATTTAAATGCTTAAATGTTTGCCAGTTAATCATACCTGATCAATAATTAATCAGTACTTCTTTTGAAGTCTGAATTAGTATTTTTTTAAACAAATTATCAGAAGTTATTCAATAGGGTTTTCTATAAATTCTTTGGCTACATACATTAAGGAAGTTAAACTCACATGAAAGCTACTAGCTACAAGTACCTTAAAAATAGTACACATTTACAGATTATACAGGGATCAGAGTGCAAGTGTGATGAGAGAGTTATTTTCAATGACTAAGTTACTTACAACATCCATTTTCACACCCCAAACAGAAGGCTGCAGACAAAAAAATTGAGATTCTTAGATCTAGAAATCTCTTTGGAGAGCTTTTTGACCATCTAAAAATGCCTTGAACTAAAATGTTGCTTTATGTAATAATGTTACCGATTTTAATTATGACACATAACCTTCAGTGTCTGTCTCTTTCTTTTTTTTTCTGAAGAATGCAGAAGTTCAGAAACTGCTCATATAAAGAACAGAAATACTGGTTGTATCCCCATATGGAATTATAACTATTAGAGATTCTTTTATGTCTTTTGAAGCTCTTTCGTAAGCAAAATATGAAAGCAGAAATCCATGTCAGTTCTCAGAAAAAGCTTAGGGTTATAGTGATTTTGTGAAAATGCTTAATTTTCTTCTTGCAGCATTTCTTCTATTTCTTTATCCCAGTTTTCATCACGCTTTTCTGATTCCGTCACCACCTCATACTCTTGAAGCTCTTGTTGTAATTCTTTTTCCCAATCAGCAGTTTCTTCTACAAGAGATAAATGATGTGCAAGAATTAACTTGATAATACAGAATATCACTTATTTATATAAAACTAGATGAATTTGCACTGAACCTCTCATATCTGCCAAACTTTATGGACATTTCTCCTTAAAAATTAAAGGAACTTCAAGATCAGAAATTTTACCTTCTTATTGACCACAGATAGGAATTAATTAATATACATGTCTACAATATTCCTATGTGCATACTATAATAAAGATATAAAAAGCAAATATGGAACTTAGTCATAACAAGTGTCCCTTTGTAAGCTCGTTTCCTACAGTCTTTCAGTCTACTATCAACTGAATCTCTCTTCGTACTTTTAAATCTCTGGAAAAAAATGAATGAAGTTCAGAAATTTGTTGGATATACTGTTATGAAAAAAAAATCATGTTCAAATACTGTGGATAATTTAAAAAAAGAAGCAGGTATTCTCCTCACTGACATTTATAGCTAGGCAAGCTCATTTAATCAGGGTTAAAGGTAATCATATTTCATACTTCAGGGCAAAAAATGAGTCAGAAGGCATTCCTGTGTTGTTAATCTCTGTTTTAATTAGCTCTACCTATCATATGCAAGAGTATGGGCGAGGAAATGGGTGATGCGTTACATGTTGGTTAGTACTTCAGCCTAGATATGAAGGTACGTAATTCCATAGTCCAAGTCACTAAGGCCAGCTGAGATGTCTCTGAACAAAGTACACATTAATGACTTACTGAAACACGTCCATCAAAAACCTAGGTGCAAGGAACTGATATTACTTACTAGAATTCTTCAAGCTTGGCTATGTATTGGAAAAAATAAAAATTTCAGAAAACAAGGATTCAGCAACATCCAAAACACATTGTAAGATGAATTCTGAAAATAGTATTATGATAAGCATCTACATATACAAGTGTTTTCATAGTAAACTGTTAATTGTGTATGGCCAGAAGCACATCATCACAGATTGTTTTTATGCTTTTTACACTTGCATTAGTTCTTCTGAATTATTTTAATTATAAGCTCCACTTTATTTCCTTCTTATCATTCTCAAAGCTCTTTGCTAAATTTAAACTGTTCCAAATGCATGTAAACTTTTTACAGAGGCATCTGCAAGCTCACAGTCTGGTGCAAATATTGCCTTTTTAGCTGGTGTCACAAGAAGAAAACATAGCCTGACTTCCAAATACTGTACTTTACCTACAAGGACATCAATTAAAGAAAGAAAAATTCATACACAAGAGGACGTATGAATGAGAAGGCAGGGAAAGGAGGAGGTAGACAGAAAAAAATACTCCACTGGCACTTTCATAAAAGAGCCACCTAAAAAATGTTAGGTTCTTTGGATGTAAGGTCCTCACAGCTAATGTTCTTTGTAAGACATGGTTCAACTGTGGTGAGAATTATCATTAATTTCTGCAATATTTCATTGCAGATCATTTCACACACTTTGAAAAACAGGCATGAATCTACTTTCTTAAATTGAATTACATTTTTTTTTTAAAATCAAGCTATCGTAGAACAGCTGTATTTAAGACACAGAAGGTAATAATAGCTTTACCTTCTACTACCGAAGTCTCCTCTTTCTTCTTGTCTAGCACCAGTTGCTCCATTTCTTTTCTTAGGTCTTCCTGATTCAGATTACAGGCATCAAAAGCATCACTCACGAATTCTGATACACTTGGACTTGTGGAAATCTCTTCCTCATCCTGCAGTAAGACAGTTTTGTATAAGTTTATCCAAAAAGGGGAAAAAAATGTCACTGATACATACTTCCACTCATGTGACTGACTACCTTTTAAATAGAGCCAGCAAAAACCCAAACAAAATGCATTACTCTATTTTTCTTTAAGAGTATTTTTGTACAGACAAAAATTTTAGACAGTTGTACTGAAAATTTTCTGCTTTTCATCCTAGGCTCCTTTTTGTGTTCTCTTAACAACTTTAATTCTGTTTTTGTAATCTTCAGAAAAAATAATAAACTCATAAGTAGTTTAGAATGGTACCTAAGACTAATATTAAATTTTGACCACAATTCAGTAAGTTTTCTACACACAAATAAGATAGAGACGATTGTTCTTTGGAAATCTTTCTAGCTTAATTTAGTCCACTGCTTATTATTGGCAAGTGAATGCACAGCTCTGCTTCTGCCAAGAGTGTTCTCTGGCAGTGATTTTACAATCCAGAAATGAACAAGGGTCATTACGTGTCTAAGTTAAAGGTTTTTGCAGTATCAAGCAAAACTCTTCTTGCTGTTGCAATAAAATAACGTTGCTATTGCAATGCATCGTTTAGATTTCCTATACTTAAGCCTGACAACTGCTGAAGAGTTGGACAGAACATGGCACACGAATATATTTTTTACGAAGGTACTCCTCATGTCTAAACACAATGGAAACCTACTCCAAACATTTTGGACATGTCACTCTTCAGAGTAAAAACATATTTTATTATGATGTGCAGGATACTAATGAAAGTATTCTTCAGATAAACTACAGTTTCTTCCACTGAAAATGGGTTTAAAGCATATGCACTAAAAATTAATATCACAACAGAACAGCAGCAAGTTAGGACTGTCAGATATTATATTATTATGGTTTCATAGCACAACTTACTCAAAAGGATGCAAAATTATCTATTAAGTAACAATTTCACATACTAAATACCAGATAAAATATAACTGTATTTTTACCTCTTGAGATTTTATTTGAGGCTTTATTGTAACAGGCGGTGTTTTTGGCCGTACTGTTTCTATCAAGATGGGAAAAAAAAAAAAAGGTAGATCAGTTAAATATATAAAGATCTCATTTAATCTCCATAGCTACTAAATGTACAAGGAAATATTGTATTTTAAGTTTTAAAGAATCCTGGTGGTTAAAGGCTGAATTCAGCCATAGGTGAAGCATTTGCAACAACAAAATGGAAGAGAAGCAATTTTCTATTCTTAATTAAGGAAGACAAATTTAGCAAAGCGTTTCCTTGTTACGACTCCAAAGTTAAATCATGGGAACACCCCTGCCCCTCAAAGCAATCCAAAGAACTACGTGTATAGGAACAGCTGGGAACCTGAAAGAATGTCTTCTATAAAATGCAGATTGCACTGCATGTCACAAGATATTTAGAGTTACAAAGGTGTAGACTTGGTCATGAAATCTAGTTACTGCCTATCACAGAAGTTCCCAAACTCCCCTGGTTGGGTACTACTACTGACATGGGCACTAGTTAGCTCTTAAGCATACCAGACTACATCTGTATGCACACCCCTAAACGCACACAAGAAGAGTCCTCTGCAGCCTCACCTTCTTTCACACAGGCCTAGGAAGTCACTGAAAAACATAAACCCTAGAAGCTGTTCCCGATTTCCTAAGAAAACTCATGGTGCATTCTGTATTTAGTAGCACGGTGCTAGGAAGACAACCATTGTTTACAAGCAAGGACAGATCTTTTTCTTGGCAGGTAAAGGAACATGCCAGCTTTCTTCCTCATGCAACTAGTAGGGTAGAGCAGTCCCAGTAAAGAGCCAGGTGGCTGCAAGACCAATTAACATACAGGGCAGGTTGTGGTGCTGATGGAGTGCTTGCTTAGCAGTTCTATTTGTTTAAACATGCAAAGCAGCTCTGAGCTTGCAGCTCTGCTTACTGCAGTGTGCCCAGGTGGAACCTTCCTGCTTACTCAGCAATTTCTGAAGGGGGAATTTTTTCAGGTTTAATGTTTAAAATTAAGATCAGTTCTAATTAAAATAATTCCCTAACTGGTAGCCGTCACTGCTTATACAGCTCATCTACTCAATGCCCAATGCTCTGTCCCATCCTCTGTCTTCCTCCCCCCTTCCCAATCTTCAGAGGCTCTGTTACTACACCCAACACCACAGCCAAAGAGGCTCCAGCATTCCCTGCTCGGGGAGGCTGCAGAACACGGCACTAACTCTTCACTGTTCAGCACCAAGTGCCCAAAGCACCATGGAAGAGAGGTGCCTCAAGCTCCATCTGCTGCTGTCATGCAGAAGTGGCACAGCAGCTCTGCACTGGGCCATGCACCAGTCTGATGTGACAAACGTACTGTTAGTGCTGTTCTGGATCTAGTGGTCTGGCATCATCTCCACTGCTGATGTGCTCTCTGCCCCTGAGGTAACTTCATTCCCAAGTAAATAGTTACTAATACCTGAAGAAGGCCTAGAACTTTGCCTTTTGTTATAGATCTTACACAGTCTCTACACTAGAACATTTGTCTAGTGGACAAATCTTCCATTTGTCCCTTCTTTTTTCCATTCACATCAACCATGCTAATTTAACTTAATGAAAACAGCAGGTAAGGAGGAGACAGACAGATAAAAATGGAAGGCAATTAATTCTATTTTATAGACGTCAGTCAGCTTTAAGAAGAAACTCTGAACATTATGAAGAGTCACCAACAGGCAATTACTTCCCGTTTTAGCCTCTAATTAGGGAGTCCAACCTTCAAAAAGGTTATTTAAATCAAAAATAACACAGATGATTCAGAGCTTCCCAAATCTATGCAATTTTCGAATCAAACAAAACATATATTTACCACAGTATGGTAAATGTATCTTTTCCATTAAAGAATGTACAGTCATTAGGACAGTAAATCTATCTGCATATCCTACACTGGTCTCCTGAACTGAATGAGATCTGCAACAGGACAAAAGACAGTGCACTTTTTTTGTCCCTGGTTGTTTGTTTGTTTGTTTTTTAAATAATGATATGTTTTGTTTTCAGTCACAATGGCAATTTTACTAGAATAACTCTTTGGGTATTATCCAGCAACTTTCTCTTTGAATGGCAATTTCCAAGGGTTGGGATGACTCAAAGATAACAGTTTTGTTGTTCAATAGGGTCAGTTGCCACCTCTCCTGTAGAGTTGAGACACTTCAGTTAAAACAGCTAGTTTGGCAAATGTGAGTACTGTTAAAAAAAAAAAAAAGAGAGATTATGCTGCCCTAGGAACTTACAGTTTAAGACTGCCCCTTTAACTACATATTTATCTTACATAAAGGAAACCTTCAGCACTGTAATTAACAATAGAGTAACTTCTATTTGACTAGCCGGTCAGCCACAACGGTAGCAGCTTTCTTTTTTTCTGAAATTGATTTAGTGAAGCAATGATATGCAGAAACAGAAATCAAATAAAAAGCTCAGTGGATAGGGGAAGCATACTGAGAGTAAACAAAGTTCACAGAGAATATGCTTATAAACAAAAGTGAAGAAAATATCTTTTGGCAGAATTTATGTTTCTAACCTTTCCAAATGCAACCTTTTCCTCTATACAGAGGACCATATGTAGCAGCAAATGAAAGGATCCAATACTCAACACTTTTGACCTGTTTAGGAGACTGGTTGACAGAGTCCCTTGGAAGACAGTCCTGAAGGGCAAAGGAGTCCAGGAAGGCTGGATATTCTTCAAGAAGGAAATCTTTAAGGCGCAGGAGCTGGCCGTCCCCATGTGCTGTAAGACGAGCCGGTGGGGAAGACGACCAGCTTGGCTGAACCGAGAGCTCTGGCTGGAACTCAGGGAGAAAAGGAAAGTTTATGGCCTGTGGAAAAAGTGGCAGGCCACTCAGGAAGACTACAAAGATTGTGTGAGGCTATGCAGGGAGAAAATCTGGCTACTGCTGTAAAAGGCAATAAAAATGTTTCTATAAAAACATTACCAACAAAAGGAAGACTGAGAAGACTCTCCATCCGTTATTGGACGTGGGGGGAAATATAGTGACAAAGGATGAGGACAAGGCTGAGGTACTTAATGCCTTCTTTGCCTCAGTCTTTAATAGTAAGACCAGTTGTTCTTGGGGTACCCAGCCCCCTGAGCTGGATGACGGGGATGGGGAGCAGAATGAACCCCCCATAATCCAAGTGGAAATGGTGAGTGACCTGCTCCACCACTTAGACACACACAAATCCATGGGGCAGGATGGGATCCACCTGAGGGTACTGAGGGAGCTGGTGGAAATGCTCACCAAGCCACTTTCCATCATTTATCAGCAGTCATGGCTAACCAGGGAGGTCCCAGTTGACTGGAAGATAGCAAATGTGACACCCATCTGCAAGAAGGGCTGGAAGGAGGATCTGGGGAACTACAGTCCTGTCAGTCTGACCTTGGTGCTGGGGAAGGTTATGGAGCAGATCATCTTCAGTGGCATCACGCAGCACATACAGGACAACCAGGCAATCAGACACAGTCAGCATGGGTTTATGAAGGGCAGGTCCTGCTTGACTAACCTGATCTCCTTCTATGACAAGGCGACCTGCTTAGTGGGTGAGGGAAAGGCTGTGGATGTTGTTTACCTGGACTTTAGTAAGGCTTTTGACACTGTTTCCCACAGCATTCTCCTGGAGAAACTGGTTGCTCCTGGCTTGGATGGGCGTACACTTCACTGTGTGGAAAACCAGCTGGACGGCTGTGCCCAGAGAGTTGTGGTGAATGGAGTTAAATCCAGTTGGTGGCCAGTCACAAGTGGCGTTCCACAAGGCTCAGTGTTTAATATCTTTATCAAGGATCTGGACAAGGGGATCGAGTGCACCCTCAGTAAGTTTGCAGACGGCACCAACTTGGGCAGGAGTGTTGATCTGCTTGAGGGTAGGAAGGCTCTACAGAGGGACCTGGACACACTAGATCAATAGGCCAATGATATGAGCTTCAGCACGGCCAAGTTCTGGGTCCTGCACTTGGATCACAACAACCCCATGCAGCACTACAGGCTTGGGGCGGAGTGGCTGGAAACCTGCCTGGCAGAAAAGGACCTGGGGGTGTTGGTTGATAGCCAGCTGAATATGAGCCAGCAGTGTGCCCAGGTCCCAAGGCGGCCAACAGCATCCTGGCTTATATCAGGAATAGTGTGGCCAGCAGGACCAGGGAAGTGATCATCCCCTTGTACTCGGCACTGGTGAGGCCACACTTTGAGTACTGTGTTCAGTTCACTACAAGAAAGACATTGAGGTGCTGGAGCGTGTCCAGAGAAGGGCAATGAAGCTGGTGAAGGGTCTGAAGAACAAGTCTTATGAGGAGTGGCTGAGGCAACAAGGGCTGTTTAGCCTGGAGAAAAGGAGGCTGAGGGGAGACCTTATCGCTCTCTACAACTACCTGAAAGGAGGTTGTAGAGAGGTGGGGGCCGGTCTCTTCTCCCAAGTAACAAGTAACAGGACAAGAGGAAATGTCTTTAAGTTATCCGAGCGGAGGTTTAGATTGGATATTAGGAAAAATTTCTTCACTGAAAGTTTTGTCAAGAATTGGAACAGGCTGCCCAGGGAAGTGGCTGAGTCACCATCCCTGTGGGTATTTAAAAGATGTGTAGATGTGGTGCTGAGGAACATGGTTTAGAGGTAACTTGGCAGTGCTAAGTTAATGGTTGGACTTGATCTTAAAGGTCTCTTCCAACCATAACGATTCTATGATTCAAAGATCTCTTGTGAGGCACTACAGAAACCAGAGAAGACAGTCCCTACTCTTAATAGTCTATAATATAATCCTATCAGTTGGTGTAATAAGAAATCCAGAGGAACAGAAATCAAAAAGAGATTTAAAAAAATCACAACAATGAAGAAATACCAGAAAGAAAGAAAATTAGACAAATGCATTTAGATGCCAGTTAGGTGCAAAAGTTTATGCAATTATAAGAATCCCAGCAATTTCCTTAGTTAATGGCACCTGCACAGTGTGACAGCAAACACAATTTGCTCATAGAAAATGACAAAAACGGGAGCTGAATATGTAGTGTAGAAGTGACATGACATGAACAGGCAAGTAGGAAATGAACCTAAATACAGTCTGCACTAAAAGGTAAAGACAAAATGTTTCTGTCATTTCCTCTATTGCTCTTCTGTTTCTGCACAGAGCAAAGAACATCCTTACAAAACTACAAAAACAGTAGGAAGATTCACTATCATGTAATTCTGAACTTCATTTTTCAACCTGCACATATTTTAAATTAAAGGTACAGAAGAAAACCAAACCAAAGATATGTTCTGTACTCCTTTGCTTAAAGCAGTCTTTTGAACTGTACTGAGCAAAAGAATTACATCATTACAGTAAACACATAAATCATGTTGGGCTATGTCTATACTGTCTTTGTCAATCTTCCCAGGGAGGGAATCCTGCTCCCTACAGCCCACTGACGTGTGCTGGCAATAGTTACTCTCCTCAAAGGCCAGCATCCTCTGGAGGGCACAAGGCCTATAGTCACTTTGCATAGATTTGGGCTAAGTCTCCTCTGTGCTCCATGTAATATGCTCAAGTGAGGCCATGTTTTTTTTTTAGCTTAAATAGCCTGAAATAATGCGAGTAATGTTTCTATGATTGACAGCATGCTGTTCAACATGGGGACATGCTGCAATGTTTGATTGTATATAGCCCATTAGGACAGCAGACAACTGTCCTGGATAAAGGGAGTCAGAGCCTCTTTGTCTGCACAGTAGATTCTGGAGTGACCTGTCCTGTCAGCATTGCTTGGATTTTAACTCAGATAAAACTAATTTGTTCATTCTAGATGGGAACCTTGCCTATGCTCACACATGCACACTCTGAACAGAGCCTACGAGAAACTGAATGAGACAAACTGACAGCAAAAGCACACATACACAAAAAAAACCTTGAGGAAACTACTACAGTCCTTTTTGAAAAGGCATCTTTTATGCAACACGCAAACCCGACTCTGTAATACCCTTTGTAACCTCCCCTTCACCCCAACGCTCAGCTGCCTGTGTCCAAGGAGCCAAGGCCCAGCTGAGTAACCTGAGCTCGGACTGTGCAGAAAATTACTAAATAGTGCAAAAGAGCTGCGAGAAAGTCTGTAAAAAGATAAGAAAGGTGAAATTAGAAACTGAACTAGAATTATGGGCTCATTAGCAGTGCAAGGACTCAAGAGGAAAAATACCAATATGGAAAGATACTATATTTGAAAGGGGAGAAAAAAGTCAACTTTGCAGGGATCAGTTGCTTATCAGTCAGGCCAGCAGTGTCAACAGGACCTCAGCATTAATGGATTTTGTGGATTATGACAGTTTATTGATTTTGAGGATATGAGAATCTGTTCCAAAGTGCAGTGAAGGCTTTCTACTAACGCCTACCCAGCCTGCCAAGACTGTTCAGCTGTCTTATCAGGGGTATGGAGCATACCTATCTTAAGCTAAGATTTAATAAGCTACTAGTTACCATTTGTCTTAGCCAGTAACTGCTTTACACTCTTTCAGCTGCAGATATTCCTGCTTGCAGAATTTGTTTGCATGCAGATAAAGATGCCCAATGGTTCAGTAAGTCAGTAAGAAAAATCAGTGTAAATGAAGATGCCTACATTCAAGTGGCTTTTTCATCTCAAGGTTGAATCCCAGGGAGTCTCTTGGTCCCTATCTTCCTCCATTTCTATAATATGTCTTTCCATGTCCTGCATGCGTCTCTGCCTCCACTACCACAGTAATTCTACTCCCATATCACTAACTTTGCTTGGCCTGAGGCCTAAACAAAAGCCAAGAGCAAACTCTATGCCAGCTGGCTGGGTTGGCTAGTACCTCTCATCTTATTGGGTGAACCAAAGTTACCTCCTGCTTCTTTCAGGCAAGTCAAAAAAGCACACCAGAGACCACTAGTGGTCTTGAGCTGTTATAAGCCAAGTACAAAATTTCATCTCTTGAGATTTCCACTCTTTGACAAAGTTGGCTGAAATTGGAAAATGACTTAAAAGCATTTAGGAGCCCCCCTCTTCCACCATCTGGAAAAACAGACCAAGAATGATGAGAGAAGCTCTGATTTTATGAATCCAGGATAAAAGTTTGATGTCACTTGATTTATACAGTCAATATGTATGACACTAACTTAATAAGCTGTGCTAAAACAAACCCTTTCCATACCTTTCAGTTGACTATCCTCTTCTCTGCCTTTGTTCTCTTCTTTTCCTACTGCTTGCTGTTGAGCGGCAAGTGCAGTGAGTTGTGCAGACTGTTTGATTAGGGACACCCTGTAGAAATAATTTCTCCAGAAGACCTCCTCCTTTACGCTAGAGACAGCAAACAGATTTTGATTACTACGTTTGGAAATATGGTTCCTTTTATCACCTAGCAATGAAATAAAATTAAATACTCAGAGGGAAGGAGCAGGCACGGCTGCCTTTTAAGTAAAAACTTAGAAATTTGTGATATTAATGGAGTTTTTAAAAATCCGTCATTGTAGAAGTTCTTGATCTCTTACAAGACAGTTACAGTGGACTTGGGCATATAATAATAACAATAACAACAACAACGTTTTTATTAAGAAAAAGCTTAACAGCATGCAGCAATACATAGTTTGGAAAAATATTATGCTGTTCCATCTCTCTTGCCAAATATGTAAACAAACCCAACACACCAAATAACCCTGTTCTGTTCACTTATGCTCCAAAACCAACATTTTATCATTGTCAAACTATATTAATCTACATCTTTCCTAGACCTGAGGTGGAACTGGAACATCTTTGATCTACAGGCAGAAGAATTCCTAGATTGCAGCAGAACTATTTCACTATCTTCACATCTTTCAGCATGTCTGCAGGACCTTCCATAACTAGAAACTGCCATATCGCAAATGACCAGCTCTGATAAGCAGGAGACTATCCCATTTCTCAGGTAACGTTTCCCTCTGATAATCCTCCAGGCAAGCAAGAAAAAAACCAACTTTAGTTACCTTCTCCCTATTCAGGCAAACAGTGACTACTGAGACTAAGAACAGAAAAAAAAATATTAAGCAATGAGGTAGGATAGGTAAGGGTAGCACGACCAGAGGCTAAAGACAGAGCACCAGAGACAGATCTGATGAAGACCTAGAATATGGGCAGAGCTTTCGGACTGACAGCAGCAAAGAACAGCAGGGAATGGGGTAAATAACATAAGGAGCTGGGAAAGTTTATAAAAGGAGGAGATTTAAGATAGCAAAGTGCACAAAGAAAGATGTTTTCTTTCCTGTTTCCATCCTCAGACAAGAGACTAATGTTGGGAACTCCTGCTAAAAAAGAACGTTGACCTGTGAAACAAGCTTCAGGAGCAGAGTCTGGGAGTGGACAAGGAAGGAGAACAGCACTGGAATAAAGCTGGGATCAAGAAGCCATACTGGAACAGGCCAAAACTGCTGGGACAAAGATCTTATGGATCTTTTAGTTAGGTTCACTAGAAGGAAGGCAGTCACAACACAGAGCCTTTCCCATTGCCTATTCAAAGCCAGTTTTTCTTGCTTGCACTGCTGCTGTTTTGTGATGCATTCTTTCACCATTTCTCCAGGGGGCTTCTGACTATCTCTAATGACCTTTCTGGGGTGTCAGTTACACCAACAGATCCGAACTTTTTTGTTGCTCCGTGTACCTTTGTTCAGGAAAAAGATTTTCAATTAATTTAGCACACTCTCCACAGAAAAATGTAAAGCCTCTTCTGTACTTAAGTCAACAGGTTCTGAATTTCTAACACCTACTTCTGTTCTGTTCTCTAATTGCTGAACTACAATGCACATGCAACATTCCATGCCATTTGAAATTAGCAGATATAAAATACATACAGAGGAAGTATATAAAGAAAGAATTTAAGGAAGTGAAAAGAAAAAAGGAGTAATTTATGAATATTTACAGACACATTAAAAAGTACAACCATACACAGTTATGAGCAGAAATTACTTACTGTTTGGGAACAAGATCAAACCTCATCCTATTGAGAAGTTCATCTTCTTGTAACATCACCATTGCAACAGGGTACATTTGATCAAAGTCAAAATTAAACTGCACACCTGCTGGAGGATCCCGCAGGAAATTTCGTTTATCCTTTGAAGAACATATTTATGATCATTAACCGATATCAGAAAATGGATATCATATTCCACACACAAGACCAGCAAAGCAATCCCACTTCCCATATAATTCTACCATACCACAAAACTGCAAAGCCTTTATAAAAATAAAAAAATTATATTGGTGATCTACTTTGGCTCAAGTTGATACTGAAAGAACTATTTATGCTTGCAGATAATTAGTGCAGTGACAGACACATTAAAAGAAGTATACTAAAAATACATAATTTAATAATGCCAGCCAAAATTACTTTGAAAAATAAGGAGGTTTTAACCTCTCCAACAGAAAAATTTCATATCTTCCAGGAAACTAAATACTTACTGCTGATAAGGCCAGTATTTGTTGTTGAATTGTCTCTTCTTCATTGCTGTCTACCCAGGGAGGCACTGCTGCTTCTGTTATTGAAAGGATGAAAATAATTGCATGTGTGTTACTTAAAAAAAAACAACCACCCAAACCTCACATAAAGTAGCATATGATGTCACAAAAATGAGCAGACTTACATCAGCAAGCCAATTCATTGTTCCTTTTCCCTAAACTAAGCTCATGGCATAAAAGAGACAGTCTAAGAATGGATCTTTGCTTATCAGAGGTAAAAAAAAAAATAAATTCTGGTTTTGTAAAACAAAAACTGTGGGGATTTCTTTGCAGTGTGCATCAGTCAGAACTTGGTGCCTCATACTTCAGTAACTAAAGTAGTGCTGTATAACTGGTTAAGCCGCCTGCAAACAGAAATTTCTAGATTCACTTTAAACATGTAAACTTTATCTAAAATAAGTTTTCAAAATCATTTACTATTGTATTAATTTTCTAACACCCAGAAGACAGCAATTCTTTAGCGACAGAGAAAAATAAGTTATAAATTTGTTACAAATTACAACATGTTATATGCTGAATAAGCATACTCAAGTTCAGCCAATCTATATATTTACACAGATACTTCCAAAATAGTTCTGTAGGCTGTACGTAGAAAAGAATAAAATATTGTAGATGTGTAGAAATCTATTAATCTCTTCACTGTCAATGCAGATTCAGTCTACAGAGACATTATGATGCATCTGTAACAGTTAACAAATAGTTCTTGTGCACTTAAACCAACGAGGCTTATTTGCCTATGCACCTGACATCAGCAAGATCTTTCACCCACATGGATTCACACCTGATGCTAATGCTTCTTTCAGTTAGGCCATCTGTTACTCCTTCTTTCGGCAATCTAGCTACCTATTTTCATGAAAATTGTAGAAATATATTAACAGATGCCAAAGTTTGCTAAGGGACAAAAAAGACAGAAATACAGACAACATGATCACATAAGAAGTCTTGCAAGAAGAAACCAGAATAAGATATTAACTACAGACAATATGAAAATTTTTATCACAATCCATTTAAAACCAGCTCATTCTCAAGATTAACAATAGATTAACTGTCAGAAATTACTGCATTCAGGTAACACATTAAAAGAGATAAAAGCACATGATGAAACGCAACGTAAAAAAAATATTGGGCTTATTTTAAAGTCTCAAATAGATCCACTGATGTCAATAGTACACGGGTGGATAACTCAAAGGATTTAGATCACAGATAATTATAAAGCAAATGATTTACGGGAAAGCAAAAGAGCAATTATGCCTTTAATGTAAGCAGAGCAACTCCTACAGCAATACTAATTAAATACTATAGTGCAAACCCTAACCTGTGTTTTTCATGTCATTATGCAAGTATGACATGATTGCTAACACTCAAAAGTAATCAGCATACCTGTTTTCAATAAATACACAAGCTTAAGATTCAAAACAACAATAAGAGATCAGCTTTGCTAGCACAGTGATCTTTGAGTTAATTTCACAAAGCTGAATTTGGTTAAAAAAGAAAATCTAGACCACCTAGATAATGTAACACTAACCTCACTTAAAAATGTCATCTTCCTATTCCACAATATATGTTAAGTTCTGCCGTAATGTGTTTCATTAATCAGAGTTTTGATAGATTAGGTTTAGATATAGCTCAATTATCCAGTTTCCAGCGAGCTGTAGCTTATGCAATGTTATGCATTATCAAAAAAGCATACATTACCTGATTTTTTTGTTTGCTGCTCTTGGACAAATTTCTTCTGTTCCTTCTGAAAATCTCCAATAATTGTCTAAAATAAAAATTAGGGAACCACAATAAAAAAGAAAATTCACTCCTCTTGTTTCATGTTCACTGTGAAAGTGCATTCAAATACAGTGCAGGATCATATTCTTATATCCCTGGTGGCCCTTTTTGTAAATTAAAGGTATTTCACATAAGTCATACATTCCCATTTACCAAAACATTTGATTTTGCCTTTAAAAGTTTAAACTATTAACTATTAAACTATTAACTATGCTTTCAAAATTATAAATATATTTTTATCAAGTTCAGGGGACAAAAAAAGAGAAGGAAAATCGTAGCTGATAATTTGAACATCAGCATACTATGCATACACGCTTACCACCTTACCATATCAAATACAGATAACATAGACTGTTTAGACTTATTTAAACATGTTTTTAAAGCATTAAACATTTAAAGATACCTTTGGCCTTACAATAAGTTTCAAGAGTTACCTATGAAATATATCCCCTGCAATAAATCGGACTTGTAAAATTGTTAAGTATGATTTTAAGAATGTCTGCTTAGCTAAAATAAAATAATTTCTCCATTTATGTTGTT
Organism: Anarhynchus alexandrinus; assembly: GCA_008711295.1. Taxonomy (NCBI): domain Eukaryota; kingdom Metazoa; phylum Chordata; class Aves; order Charadriiformes; family Charadriidae; genus Anarhynchus; species Anarhynchus alexandrinus. The sequence goes on from VUYV01000018.1 coordinate 6,119,045, forward strand.
GACAAATTTTCATTAAAAAATTACGTTCAGAAATATCCTATATTAAATTTAGAATTAAAAAATGGTGAATGATCTCAGAAGTCAGCATGCCATAATCTAGAAGTAACAATGCAAATGTTGTTCTGTAGTTGAAAGCAGAGGGAAAAAAAACATGAAGCTAGAAATTAATACTTAAACCACTCACAAAATACAGATTTTATGCAGTGAGATCTATGGCTTAACAAGTTGCCAAAAAGCATGCAAGTCTTCAAGCTAAATCCTGATAAATTCCTATTTTTTTTTCCCTTCAAAACCCCAGCATTTCAGTTTAAGATTAACACCAGTGAGAGAACTACTGTAGCATCTGTTACAAAAGTAGATCATTGTGGTTCCTCCTGGTTGTAAGTTATATGAATTTTTTATATTTATGGAATAAAATAATTTATATGGTGTAAGAAAAAAACTTTACGATGATACTGCTATAATCCTGTTTCTCCCATATGTAAACTTATTAGAACAGGGAAATCATATTACTCTAAGGCATTCACAGAAAACAGAAAATGGTATTTTACGCATAAAATATGCTGTAGGTACTTAGCTACAGTTTCTTATGAACATTATTATTTGTGTATTAAATTACCGAATTAACCTTCTTACTTATTTTTCCTTTTTATTGTGGATCAAAATCATGTTAGACTCTAATATACTGTAGTAGGATATATAACTCTGCTATTGTATATACACAGTTGTCACTAAAAAGTCAATGAATTCTGGAGACAAAATTCAATCATAACAAATTCTAGTGTCATTTGATGATTAATTTGGAAGACAACATGAACACTAATTGTATCAAGAAACTATTGTATTAAAGAAAAAAAAAAGGCAATGCATTAGTTCCCTTGAAGGGGTGTCTGAGAGACAGGAGCAGGAGGAGGGGTCTGGCTGCATCTCTCACGTCTGTCACTCCTGGATGCACAGTCCCACGACAGCTGTGTGTTTTTTGGCCAGTTCCCTTCCCCTCTACCCTCGCTAACAAGCACAGAACACTACATAGCACTTACTGCTGCTTCCCTGCTCCCCCCCTGCCCCTTCTGCCAAGTTCATGAGTTAAAGCACTGGAAGAACACTTGCTGGCGGAAGTTAAGCAACTGGAGCTGGCAGCCAGGAACAGGGAGGGTAAGAGACAAGTGGCAGAGTTGGGGTGAGGTAAAGAACAGGACAATAGTGAGCAGTTTCACTAACTCACTGGGTCTTATGAAACCATCCCTGTATAGCTCTAGGGTCTTAGTATACAATACCCACAAAGCTGACCTAATTCTGAATCTTGCTTCAGAGATGCATTTAAGATTCAAGCTATAGCATTCCTCTTTCCACCTAAATAAACTGGGGGAAAAAACCCAACCCACACATCTCCCAGACATCCCCCAACTGCCTGTCTCTACTCATTCTTCCAGCCTTTCCTCCTATGTCAGCACTTTTCACATTTTCTTCCAGTCATTCTCCAACATATCTACATCCTGAAGGAACACAGGTGCAGCACTGAGTAAAGCAGAGTGACCATTTTTTGGCGCATCTACCCTGAATAAAAATTTCAGTCACATCATTTATCATGACAAGAGAGATCTGCTCTTGAAATACAGAATTCCTAAAGCCAGCTTAAAGAAATGCTATCACTTGCCAAATTTGCCACATTACAACAACAGTAAGCAAACAGATCTTTCAGATCAGTATCTAGAAATAAAATACCTTATCAATGATACTGTCAATTTTTCCTTCTTCTACAGACTTCTTTATCGTCTGTGCTGTTTCGGCAACGGATTCAGATATCTTTTTTGTAGCAGCAGTGGCAAAATTGAAGAGGTAACCTTTCACAGAGGAGAAGAGAAAGACCTGAAAAAAGATCTCTTTACATCCAGTTCTCTTACTAGATTCATTTTCCTTTCTCTTCAGACATTTGGGTACCTACTTGAAAGCTTCTTTCAAAATAATTTAACCCAGCTTCTGGCCTACAAAGAACTCCTAAAATCTTATTTATTCTTTTCCAGATCATATTCTTTAGTGATGATGATCAAACTGTATGTTTGATTGTAACTTTCGGTGAAACAAACTTTTATACATGAACCTTGTTTACTAAATCAACCATTTCTAACAGTCCTTGAAATGCTGCTTTTCAATTAATTTTCTGAAGCAATGTGTCTTTCCTAATTTCATTTAAGTATTCTGGAGACATTAAGCAATAAAGTAACTTCAGCAACAGTATTAAAACAGAATTATATTTTTTTAAGAAAATCAATGCGCACAATAAAGTCTCATGAAGGCAGCATACGCATGAAAAGTTTCAGGCAAGTAACACTTGAGATTCCTTCAGAAGTCCTAAAATAGAAGCTTGCTCTTGATGTTCATCCTTTTCTATTTTGCATTGTGTTCCTCTTTTTAGCTCCATGAGAAGCACTGTGGCTCTGTTTGCTTATTTTTCCTGAATATGTTCAGTGTCAGAACAGCAGTAACAAGTATTTCCAAAGACTAACTAGCATTTTTTTTATATTAGCAGTGCTGAAGTGAAGAAAGGTGGCAGCAAAAGAACTATGTAGCCATGGGCAGCTGCATTGTATTGTTCATTTTTAATTAAAGAGCACAAGCTTGCAAGCAGCAAGATGTATATCACAAACCTTCAGAAACATTAAATATCAGTTTATTGATAAAGGATCTTAAAACAACATTGGTATTGTTTATTTCTCAATGTCACAAGGACATTACATTTAGACAGTTGTATTATGACTGTAATATCACAGTTACAGTACATACAATGATAAAATATCTGCAAGTGCCATAGTAAATATAATAATATAATAATCGCGGAGGGATCTAGATAGATTGGAGCATTAAGCTATCATCAATGGCATGAAATTTAACAAGAATAAATGCCAGATTCTGCAACTAGGATGGAATAATGCTGAGCACAAGTACAAACTGTGAGAGGAGTGGCTGGAGAGCAGCCCTGCAGAAAGGGATCTGGGGTGCTGGTGGGCAGCAGGCTCAACAGGAGTCAGCAGTGTGCCCTGGCAGCCAAGAGGGCAAACCACATGCTGGGGTGCATCAAACCCAACATGACCAGCTGGTCAAAAGAGGGGATGAATCTGCTGTATTCAGTGTTGGTGGGGCCTTCCCTTAAGTACTGTGTGCAGTACTCAATTTAAAAATTTAAGAAGGATGTGAAGGTCCTTGAATGCATCCAGAGGGCAAAGTCGGTGAAAGGGTTGGAAGGCATGTCCTATGAGGAGCGGCTGAGGACTCTGGGCTTGCCTATTCTGGAGAAAAAGAGGCTGAGGGGCAATCTCATTGCTCTCTACAGATTCCTGAGGACAGGAAGTGGAGAGGGAGGTGCTGAGCTCTTCTCCCTGGGATCCAATGATAGGATTCCAGTGGGAATGGTTTAAAGCTGCACCGGGGGGGGTTAGACTGGACATTACGAAACATTTCTTTACTGAGAAGGTGGTCAAACACAGGAACAGACTTCCTAGAGAAGTTGTCGATGCCCCAGGCCTGTCAGTGTTTAAGAGACATTTGGACAATGCCCTTAACAATATGCTTTAACTTTTGGTCAGCCCTGAAGTGGTCAGGCAGTTGGACTAGATGATCATTGTAGGCCACTTCCAACTGAAATAGTCTATTGTATTTTATCTCTAGGGTTCGCAGTAGTAATGGTAGATCTAAACTGCATAGTAACTATCAAAGATATATTTGAGGCATTAGTAAGAATGCAAAGCATGTGGGATGGTAAGAATATTTTAGTTATTCCAGAAAATTAACTTTGACTTTTATACAAGGGACTTTAAAAAAAACCCAGCACTTCTGTTTCAAACAATCAAAAAAACACCTTCCTTCTCAAGACTTCACAAAAACTTCAGTTTCCTTAGGGGTTAGAAATGTAAGAAATAACCTTACCATGCAAAAAAATTTTAGTTGTTCTAACACACAGTTGTTTGTCCCTGGTAGAATGAATTACTTTGGAACATTCATGTCACCTTTTGGAAAGCTGACTGTTCTTTGTGGCATATAAAATATTCTCTCCTTATGATATCACCAAATCAATAATGAAATATGCAGATGTCTAGCCAGCCCTTAAGCAAGCCAGTTTTTTATATGTAACTCCCATTTATAAGCCACAGAATGGTGGCGACCAAGCTTCACTCAAGTACTTGCGAGCATCTTTCATACCCGTTATCAGGCTTTACAACCCATCACATGCTTCACAGTGTATAAAAAAAAAAGCCTATCTTGTACACTTCAGATATAGACACATATACTATCCCCCTTACAACAGTAGAGGAAGCAGCAGCCTACTGGATTGTTTCCTTCGAACCAGTTTTTATTGGTTGTTTTATGTATCCCTGGAAACTTTCTCATATGCAATTGTTTAATGTGCAAAAGGTGCTGAAACATTTCCTATCCAGCGACATTTTGGTATTGTTGGGCAAAGTGGTTTTGACCAGTCCTGGAACCAGTCTGAAGCGCAAAATGCTTTTTATTTCCATTAAGGGCAAATATTCTTCTGAATTAAGGTACTTATAAACCTCAATAAAAGGTGGTACTTAGCCTTACAAAAATAGAATTAGTAGTGGAAAAACAACATTTCCACTTTCAAATGACCAAGGTTTCCCTCCCTCTTGCAAATCTATGTCTGTATTAAAAATACGTATCTAGCAATATTTCTATTATTAGTTCACATTGACAAACTAACCTTTGCAATGATGTGATAACGAGCAAAAAAATAATATATGTAAGGGTCAGTTTTACCAGTAAAATTCTTTATGTGCTAGGGGAGTCTTTCCACACAGCTACCCCAGTGGTTAGTCATGCACATGTTAGAGTTATCATGTGTTAGAACAGTGATGTCCAAATCCTTACAAAAAAAGCCTTTCCACCACCATCTTCACTGGTGTCACAGACAAGACATAGACAGACACAGATCCACGAATCCATGGGTCACTAAACCAAATTCTCACTTCCACAGCAAACTACAGGATGGACCTTTTAATCTGTAACAGTCAATACTTATTCTTCCTCTGAAAATTCAAAGTCTTTTTTCTCCTCCTGAACAATCAGAGTGATTACCAGATTAGGATTGATTTACAAAACAAGTATTTGACCAAACTACACAGATAATCTGGTGCAGCTCAGATAGCCCAAAGCACAGTAAGGAACCATCTCAGACTAACCCTTCAGATGATACCGGTCCAGCATTTCAGAACACCAGTAAAAAAAAAAGCAAACCACACTTCAGCAATGAATATGGAGCTGTACTTTGGATTAATTTTGTCTAAGAATCTACTATAGTAAAGCAGATTTCTTACCTGTAGCCAGTTACAGCCCTGCCTCGTTACAGATTAGTTCAACAAATCAAACCTCATTACCCCACACTACATGAAGTACATTATTCTATACGTACGCATCACTTATCACACAGTGACAACAGAACAGATACTTAAAGAAATGCTGTTCATTTAGTAACAATTCTGAAAAATATGATAACTGAAAGGAACAATTGCAGCTATTTACTTGGTTCATATTTTAAACGTCCCATTTTTTTTTTTTAAATCTCCAGTGAGGCAACATCCTGTGCACAGAATTGTTAGCAACTTAAGTGTTCCCTGTTGTCAATAACTGCTATTCAAAAAGAATCTCAGAAATGCAGAAACATGAAGATGAAATTAAAGAATTAGGTCCCTTCCAAACTTCCATCTCTATCAATTGCCTAGGACTGTTTCAGAACTGTGGAAGAGACTGGGCAAGCTGCATGAAAAACTACACAAGAGTGATGCATGCCATAGACTACAGTTAACAAACATTATTTAAAAGAGATGCAAAACAAAGATATGTGAAAAAATAAAGTAAAAAAGGGTAGGGAAGAATGACTTTTAATGCTTCTTTACCTAGATCATCTTCCATACTAGCTAAACTGAGACCTGAGTTACCATTTGCATATGGAAAGATATGCCTCAGAGCTGTTTTGCATTTTTAAAAGAGTATTCTGGTCACCTCAAACTTGTGTTCCCCATTTTGCATCACTGTGCAAGCTACACTGGAGTTGTAGCTAGCTAGACAAGAAGCGATTTTTCTTTTACAGTTGTTGAACAGAGAACAAACATTCATTACTCTTCTTAAAACCTATCTGTAACTGCTTAGTTCAGCTAAAGCTTTGGTTTAAGTGCCAATGATAGGTACTTGTAACTTCTCCCCTAGCCCCTAAACATGCACTAAACTGGTCTATCTCCAGTTGTCCAGTTGCCACCCTGTACTAGTCTCACCACACCAAGGGAGTTTTACTGCTGAGGCTGCCTTTTTTAAAAGATAAAAAACCCCAAAACAAACAAAACCCGGACCCATAGCAGCACTCCCCGGGGAAAGATGCCAGGGCACGACACACCCCTCCAACAAGCGAAGCTGTTCCTTTACTCAAGCCTTCTCCCTGCACGAAGGCCTCCACCAGCGATGTGTGTGGGAGGGGGAGGCGACCCACACCCCTCCGCCGCGGCCCAGGGTACCGCGGGGGAGCGGAGCGGGAGCGGTGGGGACCCTTCGGCCGCGGGGAGCCGCAGGGTGCGGGTGTGCCCTGGGGCTGGAGATGCCGGGCCGCCTCCGCCCCGCTCTCTCTGTCACCACCGGCGGCTGCGGGCAGGACACTCACTGCCGAGTCCCTTGGCCTGGCTGAGGAGCGCCTCCGAGTCCACCTGCAGCTCCGCCTGCTCCGAGCCCTGCACCGCCGGCGCCGCGTCTGCTGCTGCCGCCGCCACCTCCTCCTCCTCCGCAGAGCTGCTCCTCTCCTCGGCCGACAGCAGCTTCTCCTCGCCCGCCCGCTCCAGCCCCAACCAGCTGCCCAGGCCGCGCAACATGGCGCAGGAACGGCGGCGGCAACAGCCGCGCTCGACCGTTAACGGACACTCCTAACGCCAAAGGACTAGCAGCTCTGTATGCGGAAGCCCCGGCTGCCCGCTCCTTCCGCATACGCCACTTCCGCCGCTCGCGGGGAAGGGCGGCGCTCTAGCCTCCCTCTCGGCGGTACGGGCGGGGCGGCGGGGCCGGTGCGCCAGGTGGGGTAGAGCGCCCCTGGCGGCGGGGCGGGCAGTGGCGGCAGGCGAGCGTGGCCGCCGCGGGCGTGGGAGGCCCCACGGAGCGTGGCTCCCCGCCGGCGCCGCCGTCTCCCTCCCTGAGGGGGAAGCAGCCGGCCGGGCTCGTGGGCGCGTTACCTGCGGCGCGGGGAGGTGCCGCCTCCGCCCCCCTCCCCGGGGGTTCCGTCAGCCCGGCGGCCCCGCGGCGGCGGCTGGCGGCCGCCCCTGAGCTTGGCGGCCGGGGCTGCAGGTTGGAGTATACATCCGCCGTTAAAAACCAAAAGGCGGCGCGGCGCGGGGCGGTAAGTCACAGGCCGGCGGCTTGCGGCCCGCTGACCGTCTTCCCGCCCTCCCCCACCGCCCCCGCTCTGAGGTGAGGGCCGCCCGGGCTGGGCCGGGGCAGGGGCAGGGGAAGGGGCAGCCCCTCTTCAGGGCTCGGCTGCAGCCGGCTGCTGGCCGGAGTGCAGGGCTTTTGGGGTGGAGGGCTCCGAAATCCCTGCTGAAGAGAGCCAGCTCTTGTTGGTACGACGAAACGGAGTAATTCGCGTTCCTCTCGGCTTGCGCCGATTTCCAGTTCCCAGCAAAACGTTTGCTTCCAGTAGCCTCTTTTTTTTTTTTCTTGCTTTCCCTCCCTTGTTTCCTTCTCCTTTTACAAGTGACTGCCCAAAACACCTGGAGTTCTTTGTTTTCTATTGCAAGTAAACACTGTGTTCCCTTAAGCTGCTGGGAAATCGCTGTTCTTGCTAAAATCACAGCAATCATTGATTGCTGTAAGCAAGGTGACAGGCTTTGAAAGTTTTGAAGTGGCACGTATTCAAGATTTATACCTGTGGAAATAATTCCCCCCCACACACACACTTTTCTACAAGTAGCTTTGAAAATGGCTTAGTTCATTGTGAAATGTTAATGTTGACAACTACATTAGCTGACTTATAAAGGAAGAGTCTGAAACAGAGGAGGTAGGCTCCAAATCTTAAAATCTATGCTATTAAAAAAAAATTTATATGTTAAAATTAAATAGCAGGGAAAAGTTAATTCCTGATGGTCCTTTGCTCCCAATATAAATACTTTTGCTCATTGTGGTCTCCCTTTTGTCTATATTGACCAGGGAATAATAGTTTATTAGTTCCTACTATCAATCACAAGAGCATTGATAACAAGCATTGTTACATTCTTGAACTCTGCCTCGTGGAGATCCAGGCCTTATTTTTGTTACTTCAGTATGGTAAGAGGAAGAGCCGTTGTCCACCAGCTGCTGCTTATTGCCAGCGTTTGAAGAACCATATTGCTTTGATTTATCCTGAGCGCGTTTAGATCATGTGCTGTTGCATGTTGTTTTGAATGCATTAGGTATTTAATTAAGGAAAGATTTTCTTGACCCTAGAATTTTTGTGCTGTGGTGAGCCGCACTGTCATTGTTCAAAAATTATTCCAATGATTAGCCTCCACAACTGCCTGAACATAATGTGAATGCAATTATGGATGAGATACACAGAACATCATCCTGTTTCAGATGGGTTGGAGAAGTGGTGGCAAAATCTATGCTTCTTGTGAAAGCCAGGTGAAATGGGAAAATTGCAGGGACAACATCAACAGTTGGTGAGAACAGCAGATTATAGCAACAAGAAGGGTGATGAATTTTTAATTAGGATAGTAATTATCAGTTGTTAGGGGGTGGGAGTGTCTCCTCATCATCTGTTTTAATAGTTCTGGATCCCTTACCATTCATACTCACACAGTCCAAGGTGGCATAGGTATATTAGCATCTATTAGATTATTTCCCCACCCCAGTCATATGATTTGCCTAGTATGATATTTGAGTCTCTTAGTTCATAGCAGGTCCTTTTTTTTCAGTTTTAATTTCTCAGGCTTCTTACAAACAATGACATTTTCAAGAGAGGCTGTTTCTATATCTGAATATCCATTGTTATTCATGCTAGTAGTATTGTAGAGTACTGTGAAATACGATGTTTTATCTGATCAAGGCTTCACTACCACAATATGCGTTAAATACTGTATTTATGTCTTCAGGATATAGTGTATGTGAGTACTCTTAGTCTTGTGAAGAATCATTTGTTTCATGGTCTAGACAGGGAAGCAGAAACTGAGAAGTTGGTTGTGTCGAAGGCCACATGTCATAGCTCTCAGAGCTGCTCTGTTCAGGGTTCTGTTCAGAATGTATTATGCTAATGTGTGCCATAACATCAGGTGCTTCTCTAAATCTGAAACTTTAAACAGATATAATGTTGTTTTCTAGAACAGCATCAACTCTTACTCTGCCTCATAGTCCAGAGATGCTAGGTGATTCTTTCTCTGATTTTTTTCTCTCACAGTAATTACCTGGAAAGGGAGAATGGGTAGGTATGTGAAGAAAGAACTCGAGACTCTAGATCGGTAATATACTGTAGTATAAATATGGATGTTTTGGTTAGGTTTCTCTTTGCTGGACTCATGTTCTGTTGATCTGTAGGATATTGCAAGACTTTTGGTTGAAATACTTGATATACTGTGAGTTGGAGAAGTGAAAGCTGCTGAAAAATTGAGTGGATGGTATAACATTCTGATTTTGATAAATATTTGAAGCTACAGTTACTATTTTTAAGGGTAAAGCTACTGGGTGGAGAATGTGAGTGTTCTGGCTAATGTAGCAGTGAACAATCTTTGAGCTAGCTTCTCAAAACACATGCAAAATGATTAACTTCTGTAATTTAGAAAGAATCCAGGGTGAGATTCATCTTGCCTAACTTGTGGTTCTAAAAGTTAGCTGGCTTTTCCTGTTACAGGAGAGGAATAGGCTGGATGAACTGTGCCTCTTTGGCATCTCCACAGGGCAGCGTGTCAAAATGGTATCTGTTTTTCCACTGACTGTGGAGTGGACTTAGGCGCTTAGCTTACGTATTAGTGTATAAGCTGGGAGAGATGAATCTTACTCCCAGATTCCAAAATGGCAATTTTGTTTTCTGTTTCTGAAGGCGTTTCAGCTTAGATTATTTGCATACTGAGGCTGTGTTCTTCCCTGGCATGAATTTGCATTCATCAGATGTATATCTTTGTAATTTTAGATTTCCAGCTGAAGATCAGTGTGCTTGTGCTGATTTTCCGATGAAGTACATCCTGGTAACCGGTGGTGTCATCTCAGGCATTGGCAAAGGGATCATTGCAAGCAGCATTGGCACCATACTGAAATCATGTGGTCTACGTGTCACTGCAATCAAAATTGATCCTTACATAAACATAGATGCTGGAACTTTTTCACCGTATGAACATGGTATGAAGGGCAGTGCTGTTCCCTTTTGCATAAGTAATTATATTCACAGTAATGTGGTGAGGGTTTTGTTTTGTTTTGTTTGTTTTTTAAAAAACAGTAGTATGGTAGTTAGTCATTTTATAGTGTTTTTGGCAATGCAAGTTTGCTCCTTACTTTGTGTTCTCAAGGGCATTGTCTGCTCTGATTAAGGAGAGGAGAAGCCCATTTGGTGAAGATACTTTTATGAATAAATGCTTCCTTCCTATAAAGTACCACTTTGTTGGGAAAATCCTAGCTCTAGGCCTTGTTCAGTCAATGCTGCCTTCAGTTCAACTTGATTTAAAAAAAAAAAAAAAGAATAGTACTATAAAACTTTTTTTGAAACTTAACCCCTTGGTGTTTGCTTGTGAATGCTGTTACCTGGATGTCAGTTGTCAGTGCCTCTAGTGTGTCTTCATGAGAATTAGATTACGTTCCCATTTTAGACAAGGATCTAGTCAAAACCATTAGTGAAGCTTAGAGAGCCAGCTAGTGAGTGATACCATTTTAAAGTAGATGCTTAGTTTGGTTGGGTAGTTCTCTGAGCTATGTTGGTTGTATTGACTACATCGCTGATGAGCTGCAAGACAGTCTGACATGCATTTATAATTTTGAATGTTCCTGCAGCTGTCTGTCTTGTTACTTGTACATTTATTGAAAACAATGGTTTTCAAAGTTCCAAAGTACCTTCAGACAATAGACGTTTCTAATTCTTTTTATTTATCGGATTTTGTCTGCTTACTTTTAGTCCAGACAGAAATTTTTGGAACTGGAGATAAATGTGTTTATCTCCTGAACTGAAAAAAGACTACTTTTCTTTTTAAATGGAGGAAGAGCACAGCACATCAGTCCTCTCTCAAAAAGCCAAATTTAATTAATCCAGTAGTCCTGCACTTTCAGAAGTGCATCTGGTGCTACTTAGGTAGTGGACTAGGAAAGCTATGCCTTTACCTTTGGTGGTAAGACTCCTGTGGTGACTTGGGATTGTGAGGATGAATTGCTCCCCTGGAACAGGTACAGGAGAGAGGGGATACTATGGCATGTAATTTCAACACGATTTTTTTTTTTCTCTCTCTGTTCACGTAAGAGTTTCCAACTGGTTGTGAAGAAACACTGGCTTACTGGGTACTAAGTAGAACTTCACACAAGCCAGAGTGGCAGGCCTCTTTTGTTAACACTTTGGCGGAAATATGATTGAGTCAAAGGATTTTTATTTGGTGATTTCCAGTTAACTAAAAAAGAGGTTTTTTTAAGATTTTTTTTTTTTATTATTCTTCCAAGGCCTGCTTATGAGAAATGTTGGTTCCACTCTGTATCTGTTGCCTTAAATGATAACTTACTACAGGGGAGGTACTCATTGCCTCACAGGATCAGGCATAAATCTTCCACTCTGTTGTATGCATTGTGGTGTTTTCATTAAACTGTTAATTGAAGTGTACTGTTGTCCACATCATATTTATCTAGTCCACGCTACACCTTCAGGGGGATTGCTTTTGGTTTGGTTGTTTGTTTTTTTTTTCTTGTGCATTAGTCCTGTAACTTGTTTAGCCATTGATTCATTGAGTCATGGCAAAATACTTTGATTCTTCTGAAGAGCTTTCTAGATTCACCTCAAGATCTAGCAGCTTTAGTTCCTTCAGAAGTTGACTAGATTCAGAATTAGAGACTCTGTAGAGGTCTAAGAAAAGTCTGAACCTGAAGGATATTTTCACTAGATTTTTCAGGGTCAGGAATAACCCTTGCTGTGGCCAGTGAACCAATATACAAGATGAAACAACCAAATAAGAAACAGTGATCACTTTTGAAAAAGCATTTATGTTCATAACTTTACTCCTGATCCAAGCCTTAATCATTAAGATCCAAACAACATGAATTTATAGTGAAATACTCTGAACACACGTAAGAACTAATGCTCATAAAAGCACAGTTTTTGACTGCCACATGTAACTAAATATTTTATTTGTTGCTGATTTATGATTCCTGGAGATTGTTTTCTTCCAATCAAGGACTGTATCATGCTGTTGAAATGCTGGTTAAATATTTTTTAGTCACTTAAATATTTTGGCAATATAACTTAAATTTATTTGCAAAACTGTGTGTGATTGAGGGATAGGCATTCAATGTAAAAGTAATGACTCGGATATTAAGTTACTCAGAGTGACAATGCAGATTGAGATGCAGCATGTGCTTTATTGATATGTCGTTGTGATATGTAATTTTAAAAAACATTTCTTTGATTTTAAGATAAGTTTGTGGTATTTCTGCTGTCTGTTTAATAATTTCTGATTATTTTATCGCTTTTCTGTCTGTTTTCACTTTCTTTTTTCAGGTGAAGTTTTTGTATTGAATGATGGTGGAGAAGTTGACTTAGATTTGGGAAATTATGAGAGATTTTTGGACATCAATCTCTACAAAGATAACAACATCACCACTGGAAAGATATATCAGCATGTCATTAATAAAGAAAGACATGGTGATTACCTGGGAAAAACCGTTCAAGGTGATATTTTCAATTCTGTGGGATACTAGTCCATTCAGTCTTCACAAAAGAGTGATCAGCTAGAACAAGCTGCTCCTTACTGCATCATCTTCTTCCTTTCTCCTTCCCAAGAGATATGGGCATATTCCTGTAATATTGGGCTTCTGGGTTCAAGGAAAGGAGGAATAGAAAAGGAGCTAGCAGTCTCCTTTTGACTTTCTGCTTGTTTTCCCCCTTTTGCATGCAAAAACTGGTATATGGGCCTAAAGTAAGATATGCTTGCCTTCTTTGGCTTTGTCTTGTAGTTGTTCCACACATCACTGATGCAGTTCAGGAATGGGTAATGAATCAGGCAAAAGTTCCGGTGGATGATGACAGAAGAGAGCCCCAAATTTGTGTAATTGAGGCAAGTACGGAACCTTTTAGGATATATATCCGCAGTGAACAGAAAGAACTAGCTTGCTTTCTCTTTCCTACTTACTGTAAAAGGTCAGACTGAAGTTTTATGGAGACCAACAATGCAAAGACATGTTTTATATTGTTCTTGTTCTGAGAATGGTAGGCATCATTATCCCTACAGCTTCTTGACTAAATCCCTTCTAGAATACTGCTGAAACTGAGCTGCTTAACAGTTTATAAAATTAAAGCAGACAGTCGCTATAATGTGAAGTATCTATTACAAGATACAGACATTTGACTGAAGCATTATACTGTTAATAATATTGAGAAAAATTGTGTAATACCTGACATCTCCTATGGTCAGTAGGAGAGCCTGTAACATTCTAACTTTCCATATCGCTTCAAATGTCCATCATGTTGCTCATGGTTATGTTTAAAGGAATATATTTAAACACAGTATAAGTTACTTTCCCACTTTCTGGTGTTATTTTTAAGATCTTTGGGGGCAACTTTGTTAATCACTTAACCTGCTGATGTTCTGGACAACGGAAATAATGAGTATTACCCATCCTTAGAAGGGAGTTGAGACAACTGGAGGAAAGGCAGTCAGTAATTACTAGTATTACTGTTACAGTGGAAAATACAGAAAAATATTATACCTGAGAATTTGACAGAAGAGTATGTTATAGATTTAATGCCAGAAGCAACCACTGTAGTCAATAGTGTGATAAACCTTGTGTCTCAGGTCACAGAATTGCTCAGCATTTCTTATGCTGAAGAATCTGCCTTGATTAAAATATACTTATTGGTATAGCTATAGATCTTTTTTATGACGTGCACAGTAAGAGTCAAATGTTTCATTTAAAACAAATGTAAAAACAGTAAATGCAGAAGTTGCAGAAGTATATTAATAAGTGATGGACTTGTCAGTTCTTTAACTTCAAACTTAATATTCTGATTCCTCCATATAAGGTTTTTTTGTTTGTTTGTTTGTTATAGTTCCAGCCTGATAAAAATATTTTTCTTCAGGACTTTATGGATAATTGTAATGTTTTTCTATGGCGAAATCCTGAAGGAGATAGAGTGAACACGTGTGTCACAAACAAATGTAGTTCTCAGTTTTTCCCGTGCTGAGCAATTCTGTCAAAAGCCACTTGGTGGCGTAGAAAGATCATTGTGAAATACAACTAGTTAAGATTTACGCGCTAAACACTGGTATATTCAGTGCTTGGTTTACTAAAGCTCTTTGTGTCCTTAAAAGACATCTAATTTCTATCTTTGTAAATAAGTTTTATCATGGGCTTAGTCCTAGGTTTTGGTTTGGTAATAAATATTTTATAAGCCTGTTATAATGTGAAATATTATTTCATGTTGTCCGTATGGCATTTATTGATGTTGGAAAGCTATGATAACATTGCAGATGTCTGTATCTTGTTGGTCACAACTGTTGATTAATGTGACAGACAGGAAAATAAAGTTTTTCTCTACAAAAACCTTCATATCAGCTTAACTATTGGTTACTTTTTAACCACTTTGAAGGCAGTGTGAAAGCACATTATTCAGTAGCACCACACACCTTCCCATGGGAAGCTTATATCTTTGGTGTAACGTGAGTATAACAAAACTGGAAAATTGTTTTATATTTTCCACTGGAAACAACATGCGCAGAACAGATGAGAGTTCTTTGCAGAGTATGCCTGCAAATTTCAATTGTCAGGGTTTTTAATAAGATAAACATTTCAGAAAACTTGTTGAGTATATAGAGATACACTTTATTTTTTTCTTTTGTTTTTGCTTTCTGCCACTCTGACATATCCAAGCTTTTTTTTTCAGCTGGGTGGAACCATTGGAGATATTGAAGGAATGCCATTTATTGAAGCCTTTAGACAGTTTCAGTTCAAAGCAAAAAGAGAGAACTTCTGTAATATCCATGTTAGTCTCGTACCACAGGTAAGTTATTAAAATCAATAAAGTAGATTTTACTCTGTATTGGGCTTTACATTTGTTTATGTCTCCCATTAACCCTTTCATGCTGGAGGGCTTTAGAGACAGAGATATGAAACCCAGCCAAACTGGGGTAAATAAAGGCCTTGATAATTACTTTATTGTTGTGAGAATCCGTTTTAATGTTGAAAGTTACCAAAAAACCACCCTTATCAACACTAATTTACCTAGAATGCTAAATAGAGTTGTGCTTTGCACTGGAAGGTGCTGGTACATTATGAACCCCGTAAGAAAGTCACTCAAGACTCTCTAAGGTATTGTTTAAAATTCTATTTGTTAGCGCTAACAGTGTAAGGAGAGAATGGTATAAATGACCTTACGTCCCTCTAGGTGGTGGGAGCCCCAGGTGGTGTGGCATTGAATGGCCCTGACATGCAGCACGCTGGGCAGACCACATCCGGACAGGAGTCTCCCCTTTCGGTCATTTGAGCTAATAGAGAATTTTATTGCAAGAAAAGAACTGTACCTTTTTTGCTGTCAGACGGAAAGGATGTTGTCAGGAGAACTTCTCACCGCATTGCTAGATAAAGGCAAGGCCACCCAAGTGCTGCAATGGCACTGCCATTTGGGTTTGTCCTGTGGCCAGCCAAGGGCTTTGTGCCGCACAGGCCTGGGCTTCCTCAGCTGAATGCTGATGTGGATCACTAACTCCTTGATGTACAATGGTCTTCCAGTCAGTACCAACTTAATGTACAGGGCTAAAAGTGTTTGTCCATTCAGACTCTAGATTTTACTTCGCAAATAGGTTTTTGTATTCTTTTAAGAGGTAAGTATTCATTGGGGAGATTTTGGTAAGCAGAGGTTGGTGATGATGATATGATTGAACCTTGTATAGATAAAAAGAGAATTATTAACCACTGCAGCCATGGATTAGAGGATTGATCAGCAACCGGTGGGATTGATTCTGTGTATTTGAGAACAGAATTATTTACTACAGCTGATTATTTCCAAGGACAGTCACTGAAGGCTTTATGCTACGTTGGACATTCTCCATTTATGAGGAAAATCCAACTTTTGGAATATTCTTCTTCTCCTACCTGAGTCAATTATATTGAAACTTTACCTCTGTAAGAAAAAACAAAATAAACCTGACCCGAGTTAGGGCTGTGTAGTTTCTTCACATAATTTCTTATATAGGTAATAACAGTGGTGCCATTTCCGTTTCTGGTGTATTGTGGCTCTGTTTGGATATGCTTACTTCCTGCAAGTATTATTACTTGCAATGAGTTTTCTCTTTTAACCTGTAACTGCTCTGTTGGTAGATGTTAATTGCTATTTGAGCTTTCAAAATGTCTTTGCAGCCCAATGCCACTGGTGAACAGAAGACAAAACCAACACAGAACAGCGTTCGAGCACTGAGGGGTCTAGGCTTGTCTCCAGATTTGGTGAGTCAATAAATACAGATTTTTATTTATAGGTCATCTACTAGCATCCTTGCATAACCCGTGTCCAAAATATAAGCCTTAGTCTCCCATGAGAGTCAAGACATTTAGAAGGTATGCAACATGTATGCTGCGCTGCTTCACTTAAAGCCACAGGAAATCAAATTACTCAGATTTACTCCAAGTTCGACTAACTCCTTGTAGTGTCTTGGGACTGTAGCTATGTTCTTCTTCTAAAGGGATCTTTGCAGAAAAATCATTCTGCACTGCTGAAAATAAAGTCTCAGTTCACTTTGTGGGAAGCCCTAGAATGCTCCTGGCTTCTAATATTCTCTCACAAATTTCTTTTGATGCATGATTAAGAAGAAGCAATCCTACCTTTGAAGTACAGCCTTTAAAAATATTCCTGTTTAGAAATATAAAATGTGTGGTTGAATCTTCAAAGTAAGGTTCCTCAATTTCTTTGCACTGTGAACCTAAAACCAGCAAGTTTCACCTTGTGCCAGTTGGCAAACGATGACAAATGCTCAACTCCTGCCATTCTCTCTCCCTAGTGCTCTGGTAATCAGTACGTGCTTATTATGTGGATGCAGTGTTTGCCTCCCTGGCACTTCTCCTTGGGACCGGAGGGGAGACATAAGTAGATTGCAGCTTCCTGTTGTGATACCTGTCTGCCATTGGAGACGTTAACCTGCTTGGTCAAGTGTTGACAGCAGTGAAGCCAGGGCAGCACAGCTTCAAATGTCAGTACAGCCCCAGTTCAAACTCATGCTTCATATCTTCCTGAGTTGCAGCTAGTGCAGCTGAAAACACACTGTGTTTCTAGATATGCTTCAGGAACAGAAAAGGACGATTTTGCTCTTTCGTGTGAGGCTGCTTGTTAAGTCAAAGAATATTTTCCATAGTCTATTCTGGAAATGGTTGAGCAGCTTACAGTTCCATTAAGTCCACTGGAAGAAAAAGTTTCCTAACCTTTCTCAGAAATGAAAGAGTAGTGAGAGTAGTCACTGCTTCTGTATAGTATTTATATCCTCAGAAAGGAAAAACGATTCTTAAAAGGACAATCACACAACTAAATCATATGTTGTGCTTCTTTCTGATTTTTTTTTAACTATTGCATTTTACGTTTATCAAAAAGCATGTTTATAACTGCAAAACCAATGGCTTCATAAATAGGATATGTGAAGGATGTGTTAGGTTGCTTCAAATTCTTGTGACCTGTTAATTGTAATCAGCTTTTGGAGGGAAAGACGTTCATTAACGCAATGCTGCTCTATATTCCAAGCTTCAGGGCCTAAATTTCAAAATCCCTCTTGAGGTGCTACTTGCATATTGAAAGTTACATGTGATTTTTGAAGGCCTTTAAGATAATTGCCAGTGCCTGACTACTTTTTTTTTCTCCCAAAATTAATTTTTAAAAGCCTGTTAAGTAAGAGTGTGTGTGTGTGTGTGTGTAATCGTAAGTAATAAAAGGAAAAGAGACTAATGTAGTCACTTTCTCACATCTTGAGTTCTTGCCTGGGGCAGTTCTGGGACTCCCAGAACCAGTACCTTTTCTTTCCTTTTTTTTTTNCACTAGGGCATAGAGGCATTACACTCTGAGCGAAGCCTCGTGGCGCTGTTGTAAAGTTGCTTGGGCGCTGCTTCAAGAGAATCTTCAAATGGTTGCTGTCTTGGGCAGGGGCCCAAGGCCAAGGCAACACATGGGGAAGATCCTAGAACAGCAGTCAGGAGGGCTTCCTTCATAAGCTGTGCTGCCAAGCTGCCTGATCTAAACTTGGCTCGACTGATCCTTGACACTACTGCCTCGCTGTCTGGTCCCAGGCTTCCCCGAGGTGGCACGCTGGGCCAGTCTCAGCTGTGTATGTATTTGGAGCTTTTCTGTTCTCCATGTGGTGTTCTATGCGCTTAATGAATACACTATATCTGCAGATTTAATGGCCTCTGTTACAGCGTTTTGAAAACTGATTATATGCTTGTCAGTGCTGCCCTATTCAGTTGAATTGTTCCTCATCTTCTTTGTATTGTGTTTCTTTGAGATGCATCTCTGCCACTGTTACGGTAGTTTCGCATTTTCATGTTGATTCTGATGTTTTTGATTTTTGTGACTCCGTTAACTTTAAATTTGTCTCAGCAAGATGGATGATAGATTTCAAAGTGGATTTAATCATGTGCTTATACTATCAAGGTTTATGAATTATGTCTTCAGACAGTACCCAATTTTTATGTATGTTAGGCTTAATTGAATAGCGTGTACAAATTGTTTCATGATTCTTTTTTGATTATTACAATATGCACTAATTTTCCCTTATACTTGGCATTCTTTTTCTGTTTCTAGAATTTCTTGCAAGGGTAGGGGAAGTTAATTAGTCTTCATCAATATCAATGTAGCTAAGCTGCATTCTAGCAAGGTGATCGTAATTTACATAGTGCAAAAAATCATAAGTTACATAATGCAAAAAAACCCCTTTCTATAAACACCAAACCACCTGCTTATTTTCTTTATTGGTAAAAATTATCAGTATTTTCCAAAATTTCCGAGTTTTACACATATCAGCAAAATAATTGCACCAGGAAAAAAACACAAAATTATAAAATAGTTTTCTCATTTTCAGCCTCTTCCTTTTTATCATGATGTGCAAATTATGAATTACAAAAAGGTGCTGAAGTACTGAAATAGTAGCAAACACTTATATAAGCTAAGTGTTATTGCTCTAAATTTGGCTGATAAAATCACAATATTTCTTTTGATTCATCACATTATTCATACTTACAGAGCTGCTAGACTTTCGGTAAAGAGTATTACAATGGTAGCTACAACAAAGGAGAACATGAGGAAGCAGTATTACAGAGAATGCCAAAGAAAGATTAATAAAAGTAGGTCAGTATGGGCAGGTGACTGATTTACTTCTGCCTTGCTAGATATTTGTGAGCTATGATATATTGTACAACTCCAAAAGAGAGGAAGAGATAAAAAGGCACATTTGTTTCTGCTGTGCTTCCAAAGGAGGAAGCCTCCTCCATGAACAGTATAGAGGATCTTCTATTGGTTTGCCTAGTAAATATTTAAGATTTTTCCTTCTGTTATGACAGATTGTCTGCAGAAGTGCAAAACCGATAGAAATGGCAGTGAAGGAAAAGATTTCCATGTTTTGCCATGTGGAGCCTGAGCAGGTCAGTACTTTAATATTTTATTTGTCATTATTTAAACATGTGGGAAAGCATACAAGTATTTCTGTGCATTTCTGTTTTCAACTTCAGACTGTTTCATTAATATATAATTGTTTTTACAATTTTTATCTTGCTGTAATGTACGCTAGAACACTTTAAAAATGTTGGGGGTTTATATGTCAAATTTTATGTCAAACGATCATTAACATTAATAAAAGGAATAGATTCTGAATGCATGATTAATTGCTGTACATAGTTGAGAAAACAGTGCAGTTTCAATCTATGGTTGGTTATTGTTCATAAATCATCTCAGGTGGTTATAATAATGGGTGACCAAAGTGTGGTTAAAGTTAGGAGTTTTGCTTATGTCCCTAGATCATCACAGCTACGTGAACACTTTTACTGTGATGATATGTAATGGGCTATTCATGCCCTTCAACATGCTTAGAACATCTACTGTGTAGTTATATATCCTTTTATAATTCACATGTGATTTTGGCCTTAATAGTTTCTGTGATTAATTGCTGTTCAAATACTAATTTTGATAAATCAAATGCTCTTTAATATTTTTGTGAGAGCATTTTACTCCTCAATGTAATGGATGATATTAAAGGGATAATAGATGCCAACAGTTATGCTGTATTTCAGATTTGTATCAACGTTGACCTCTCTGCAGTGTGTAAGAAAAAGCTTTTTATAGTAAGATTCCAGATGAGGATGTAGAGGGCAGTGTGGCTGTTGCTTCCCCCTGCCTTGCTTCTGTCTTACTATCAGTGGAAGACAACACCCTTGAGCTAGCTTCTGGAAGGTCCTTCAGAAATGCCTTTGGGGTTGCTCTCCAGCCAGAGAGAGACAACCGGAAGTTCAATCAACTGACAATGGTGTGTGCTTTTCTGGCAGTATCAGGCCATGTATAAGCATGTACATACTGAGATTCCAACTGCAGCTATTATACCCATTTAACTGGGTTGAGTCCCATGAGTCTTCCCTAAGACCTCCCTGGCAGGGAGGGAGCTGTCTTCATGGCACTGTTTGGTTTTTTTTTTCCAAAGTTCTGCCTTTTAGAGTAGAAGCTCAATAGTTGTACCTGTCACAGCTTTCATGAGAAGCTGAGTATGTGATCCTGGGCAGAGTGCTGGACTCTTCTTGTGCTGTTCTGGGTAGCTCAAATGTCTATCCACAGCACTGCATTGTGTAATATAGGTGTATATTGCATAATATAGGCAGTTAGATCCAGTGGACTGAACCGGGATGCTGTTAGGTGCCATACTGTGTTGCAGCCTGATTTTTCATTTCCTTTTTGTAACTGTATTCATCAGAATTCTGTAAAGCCATTCTTAAGTCCCTCGTGTGTCTTAAAATTAATGAACCACTTTTGTATTTCAGAAGACACTGGCCACATGTCTATATATTCCCTAGAATGATCCCAGTTTTCTTGTGAACTGAAGGATTAGAGGCATCATCAGTCTTTCTGGAGCTATGTGCAATGGCAGTAGAGAAGAAGCTACAGTTTTTGTGTCTAGAATGGTGGTTTGCAATCTCAAGGGGATCAATCTTTTCAGTCCACCTTTCCTGTTTATTTGCTGTCCTAGAATCACAGACTAGTTAACGTTTGAAGGGAGATCGTCTGGTCCAACTCCCTTGCTCAAGCAGGACCACCTAGAGCCAGTTGCCCAGGTCAATTATTTAGGCAGCTTTTGAATATCTCCAAAGATGGAGACTCCACAACCTCCCTGGGCAACCTGTGCCAGGGCTTGATCACCCTCACAGTGAAAAAGTGGTTCCTGGTGTTCAGAGGGAACCTCCTGTGTTTCAGTTTGTGCTCAATGCCTCTTGTCCTGTCACTGGGCACCACTGAAGAGAGCCTGGCACCATCTTCTTTGCACCCTTCTCTCTGCTATTTCTATACATTGATGAGATTTTCAACCCCCATCTCCGAGCCTTCTCTTCTCCAGGTTAAACAGTTCCAGCTCTGTCTCAGCCTTTCCTCATAGGGGAGATGTCCAAGTCCCTTAATCATCTTCATGGCCCTTTGTGGGCCATAGACTCTTTCTAGTATGTCCGTGTCTCTCTTGTACTGGAGAATATAGAACTGGACCCAGTACTCCAGGTGTGGCCTCGCTGGTGCTAGGTAGAGGGAAAGGATCACCTCCCTTGACCTGCTGACAATGCTTTTCTTAATGCAGTCCAGGATACTGTTGGTTAGCTCATTTTCAACTTGCTGTCCACCAGGGCGCCCATTTCCTTTTTTGCCAAGCTGCTTTCCAGCTGTGTGGCCTCCAGCATATATTGGTGCCTGGGGTTGTTCCTTCCCCAGGTGCAGGACTTTGCACTTCCCCTTATTGAACTTCATGAGGTTCCTTTCAGCCCATTTCTCCTGTTGGCAGGATGGCAGCATGACCCTTTGGCGTATCAGCCACTCCTGCCACTTGGGTGTCATCTGAAAACTTGCTGAAGGTATTCTCTGCCCCATCATCCACATTATTAATGAAGATGTTAAACAGGACTGGACCCAGTAATGACCCCTGGGGTACTCTGCTAGTTATAGGCTCTCAACTAGACTTTGTGCTTCTGATCATCACCCTCTGGGCCTGGCCATTCTGCCAGTTTTCCTCTCTATTTCTCATCCTGCCCGTACATGAACAGGTTGTCTATGAGGATCTTACAGGAGACAATGTTAAAAGCCTTCCTGAAGTCCAGGTAGACAATATCCACTGCTCTTCTCTCATCTGCCAGGCCAGTCATTTCATCATAGAAGTTTAGTTGGTCAAGTATGACCTCCATTTGGTGAATCCATGCTGACTACTCCTGATGATTTTCTTGTCTTTTGTGTGCCTGGAAATGGTTTCCAGGATTGTCGTAACTAGTCCACGAAGACCACACGCTATTTTGTCTACAGACTTCCTCTAAGTGGATTTTTTTTTTTTCAATTTGCTTTTATCAAGTGAGTCCTTCTTCCTTGCTTTGATGTATGTGCCACCAAAACAAAAGCAGTGTCATCAGCCTGTTTCAGGATTATAACATTCTCCATAGTCAGCATGGCTGTAACATAAAGCAGCTAGCAATTCTTTCTTAATGTTGTATTCTTAGGATGGTAGCTGCAAAGTTTGGAAGAACAGTTGGATAAGCCTTATTCCTACTGTGGGAGGGCTGTGGTTACCCTATTCTTTTTTGCTGTTGAATGGGCATATAGAGAGGCATGGGGCAGCATGCGTGTGTACATACTTACATGATGAATGGATGTAACTCAAGGATAATTAAGCAAGCATCCTTCCCATGTGTATCAGGGAAGAGAACACTTAGACTCTGGATTCTGAACTGTGTGGTCTCATGTAAGCCAAGTACAATGAGCTTAACTGCCAGCAGCTTGGACGTAGTTTATAAATGTGTTCTTAACTAAATGGTCCTTGAATGGACTGTACTCATTAATTAATTACATAACCTAATTCACTAAGAAAATTCTTTTAGGAGACTTTATCACAACCTAAGTGGGTCTGTTTTGTTAGGTTCCATTTGTGTTCTTTCTTTCCCAGTTAATATTCTTCAAGTTTGTGAGAGAGGAGGAGAGAAGTGTTAGCAAGCATGACTGCTTGTGGGGCCAGATGTTTGTATTAAAACTGATGCGTTGATAGGCTTGACAAGCTGTTTTTTGTATGATGATCTGACAAAGAAGTGAAACACAGTTTTACCTTTTGGGTAACCTTTTCCGTGTAGATTTAGTGGAACCTTAAGTATTGGCTGTGCTGCCCTGCTCATTCAAAAGAAAAGCATTAAAAAATTACAATATATGTAGAATACAAAACGCATGTAGTATACAAAAAATAGAGTGTATGTTTCCTATGAGAAATATTTAGGTAAGCCTTTTATGTTATGCTTTTTTTTTTGTCAGGTGATATTTATCCATGATGTTTCTTCCACTTACCGAGTACCAATCCTGTTGGAGGAGCAAGGCATCATTAAGTATTTTAAACAGAGGTTAAATTTGCCTATTGATGACCAGCCAAGTGATCTTCTAATGAAATGGAAGAAAATGGCTGACAGGTATTCTAATTCCTGCTACTTTTTCTAGAAGTGTTTTAATTCAAGTTAGGTTTTTAGCTGCTGTGAAGTCACCAAACTGGACAGGATTCAGTAGCACGCTGCTGATCAACACCTGTGAATGGTCTGAGTTTAAAAACATTGTCAGTTTTGAGATTTTAGAAGATGTTTTGTGAAGTTAAAGAAAAAGCTAACACTTAAAATGTTTTCTTTGTGAAAATTGGTGTAATAACTGAAAAACTTGTTTTTGTCAGGTATGAAAGGTTGCTGAAGGTGTGTTCCATAGCTCTTGTTGGCAAGTATACAAAACTAAGTGATTGCTATGCATCTGTCTTCAAGGCTCTGGAACACTCTGCCCTGGCAATTAATCACAAACTGGATTTAATGGTGAGTATATTTCTGGATTTTGCTTTCAGGAATATTTTGAATATACTCTGCTAGTTGCCATCATGTGAGGCAGTTTTAATTCATGTGGAAATTAGAAAATGAATCACGCAGATAAATGCAGACTGGCATCTCATTTTTTTAAAGAAGTGTTTACAGATTTAATTATTTTATTTGGAACTAGACTTATCTGAAAGGAATGCTGCAATTAACTAAAACAGGATCTGATGAAAAAGCAGACTTTACCTGCGAATTTATATTTACTATCAAAGGTAGGTTTCACTTGTTCCCATGAGACTGCTTATCATGTTAATGAGATTAGATAAAGACAGGAGAAAATAGGTAAATTGGAAAGCAGTTTAGTTTCTTTTTAAAATCCAGTGCCAGAAGCTGTTGCTTTTCATTTCAGTTAATATCCTGAGACCCATCCAATTTATTTTCAGCAGGATTCTAATGATATCAGAATTAGGCTATGAACTTAGTTTCTCCAAGATAGTAGTTCCTCAAATAAAGGACTGTTTAGGGGCCTAATTTGTCTCATTTTAATGAGAATAGAAAGTTGAACTACACAGGGAAAAACTGTTAATCAGCTTTTTCACTGGTGGAACTATCAGTTTCCATTGCTGAGTTTTGTTGCTAGGGATGGCAAGTCTGGGGCCGAGAAACAGTGTGGAAGCGTGTATTATTATCACTTAATGGGTACAGAGGACATTTTAGCAACTTGCCCTATCAAAAGAGTAATAAATGGTTGCAAAATAGCAGCAACGACATGCTGCTTTAGAGTGATTAGTTAAATGATATCAGATAAATTGATCAAAGTGGGCCCTTGCAGGCTGTACTGCACTCAGTAGGTTTTGGTCTCTGCCTGTCTCTGATTGAAGCAAGTTTGTGTGTTTATGCACTTTGGTAACTGCTCAAAATTCCTGAACCCCGTGACCTTTGTTGATCATTTCCTTTTTCACGATATAAAAAATAGAAGATATTAGAGTGAAAATTTCAGTGTGTCAAAAGCTATGCATGGGTTGCTTAGATAATGCTTTTGCAAGGAAAGCAGGCTGTTTCCACTCAGCTCTAGAAAGTTTCTCACTGGAACTAGCCACTTCTTGACAAGGAAGGTTATTAATGTCCAGGATGACTTCACAGGTAGCAGCAGGCCAAAGAGGTAGCCACCATTCTGTTGTCTCAGTCTCTCTACCCCAGAAAGAAGCAATGGGAGCACCTAGAACAACCAGGGGTGCGTATGTACTTCTTCAATGAAGCACAGAGTAATGAATACATGGGAATCCTGTTTACACTGTGTGGTGGGTTGACCCTGGCTGGATGCTAGGTCCCCACTAAGCTGCTCTGTCACTCCCCCTCCTCCTCAGCTGGACAGGGGAGAGAAAATATAGCAAAAGGCTCTTGGGTCGAAATAAGGACAGGGAAAGATCACTCACCAATTACTGTCACGGGCAAAACAGACTTGACTCAGGTAAATTAATTTATTGTGAATAAATTCAGAGTAGGGTAATGAGAAATAAAATCAACTCTTAAAAACACCTTCCCCGCACCCCTCCCTTCTTCCCGAGCACGCGGAATGGGGGTTGCAGTCAGTTCATCACACGTTGTCTCTGCTGCTTCCTCCTCCTCAAAGGGAGGACTCCTCATACTCTTCCCCTGCTCCAGCCTGGGACCCCTCCCGTGGGAGACAGTTTTCCATGAACTTCTCCAACATGAGTCCTTCCCATGGGCTGCAGTTCTTCACAAACTGCTCCAGTGTGGGTCCCTTCCACAGGGTACAGTCCTTCAGGAGCAAGCTGCTCCAGCGTGAGTCCCACACAGGGTCACAAGTCCTGCCAACAAACCTGCTACAGCATGGGCATCTCTCTCCATGGGTCCATAGGTCCTGCCAGGAGCCTGCTGCAGCGTGGGCTCTCCATGGGGGCACAGCCTCCTTTGGGTGCATCCACCTGCTCTGGCGTAGAGCCCTCCGTGGGATGCAGGTGGATATCTGCTCCGGACCTGGAGCACCTCCTCCCCCTCCTTCTTCACTGACCTTGGCACCTGCAGAGTTGTTTCGCTCATGTATTCTCACTCCTCTCTCCCGGCTGCTGATCTGCAGCAAGTTTTTTTTCCCCTTCTTAAATATGTTACCACAGAGGTGCTGCCAGCGTTGCTGATGGACTCAGCCTTAGCCAGCGACGGGTCCGTCTTGGAGCCAACTGGCATTGGCTCTATCAAACGTGGGGGAAGCTTCTAGCAGCTTCTCACAGAAGCCACCCTGTAGCCTCAACACTACCAAACCTTGCCATGCAAACCCAATACATTCCACCCCTTGCCTCTGTGAATCATATATTTAAGAATTATCATTAAAATCCACATTGATCACACTATCTTCACAATCTTCATTCACGTCAACAAAAAGAATTCCCCACACCACAATCAAAATGACATCATCACAACACTGAACGAAAATGGACAATTTACGTACACTCCACCCCTTGTCCCTTCCCTGCAATTAGAACAGAAATTCCCCACAATCATTCCGCTCTTTGCTCTCTAGCAATGTTCAGTCAATTTTTTGCCCATTACCTCTCCAAATTACTATCCTTACCTTGAATTCCTAATGCCCTGCATTGGGCACCAAAAAGGACTGTGGTGGGTTGCCCTTGGCTGGATGCCAGGTGCCCACCAAGCAGCTTTATCACTCCCCTCGTCAGCAGGACAGAGTGGGGAGACAAGAAGATGGAAAAAATCCTCGTGGGTCAAGGTAAAGGCAGTTTAATAAAGCAAAAGAAAGGCTGTGTGTGGAAGTGAAGGAAAACAGATTTATTCTCTACTTCCCATCAGCAGGTGATGCCCAGCCACTTCCCAGGAAGCAGGGCTTCAGCACTCATAGTGGTTGCTCCAAAAGACAAATGTAATAACGAACGCCCTCCCCCACCTTTTCTCTTAGCTTTTGTTGCTCAGCAGACATCATATTATATGGAATGTGCCTTCGGTCAGTTTGGGTCGCTGTCCTGGCTATGTCCCCTCCCAAGATCTTGCGCACCCCCAGCCTGCTGGGTATGGCAGGGGGAATGTTGGAGAGACAGCCTTGATGCTGTGCAAGCACTGCTCAGCAGTAGCCAAAACACTGGTGTGTTACCAACACCTTTCTAGCTACCAGGTGGTTGGGCTAGAGACCTCCCAAGGTCCCTTCCGACCTACATGATTCTGTCACTCTAGTGTTTTATACTGGCAGCTGCATATTGTGAAATTTTTATGATATGTAAATTAACTTTGCTTTTAGCAAAAAAGTGAAAGGCACCAAGTCTGCAAATGCGTGGTTAGCTTTATGTGCAGCTAGTCTTAAGTTCAGTGGGGCTTTTGCATTTACGAGCATGTGAATTGATGATTGCTGGAGCTCCAGCACGGTGCTGAGATGTTAATAGACAAGGGCTCCTACTGTACTTACCTGCATGTGCTAACCTCCTTTTTAGTGTTTTTGTCCGAAGGCTCTCCATACAATCCTGTGTTCTGAAGGAACTGCTTAATATTGTATGTGGCATCCAGCTCATAACCTAGCATCCACATATCTGAATGATGAAACGTTGATGCTGCTTGAAGTGATAAATGTGCTGGCTCAATATGTTTGTCAAGGAAACCACAATTAACTTCAACTGTAATTAGTTTCTCTTTCCAACCTCCCAGCATGATAAAGTGTCCTTTTCATTTATCCTGTAGTATTCTACTAGTATAGAATAACAACATTCACAAGTAGTTATTTTTCTCTTGTATTTTTGATGCATTCTGGAGTGTGGAAAAAGTAGAAAATGTTTGCTAGAAGGCAATCCTATCTGGAAAACTTTCAGCAATCTTGTTGGTTTCATTTCTCCCCACACAAATGAGTTGTGGCATTTCAGGTGATCTCGTTTTTATGAGGGATGGACTGTAGAGCAGCATGGTATTAATTGTGTTATTCTGAGAAAAAGACTGACAAAACCAAGAATCAAACTCTGATCTTTTTTGTCCCCAGTGCAGTACATAGCCGCCTCACTTATTTGCTCTAGTGGTACCTCAGGAGCCATGCTTATTAATGGCAGCAGAGATTCTAATGGTGTATTTCTAGTAGGACACAGATACTAAGTCTGCTTCCATCTGTACAATTGATGCTTTCACGTCAGTCCCCAGGAATGCCTTTCTCACAGGCTAGACAATGCAGGTTTATCCAGTCTGTGATAAGATTAGATAAACTGTGGCATGAAGAAGCTAGGAAAGTGAACACCCTGGCCGTATCTCATTTGGATGTCAGGATAAGGTCAGCACCACCCCTTGATTGGTGCCCTGATTTGCATAGTAAGAAAACCTGGGTACACAGCTATGGAGCATTCTATCAAGTCAGCTTACTGGAAGGGTAGCAAAATGAGGACTGAAGGCAGGCAGAGCTTTGGAGCTACATGCAAAGGGAGGGGCATGGATTACTGCAACTAGAGCAAATATTGGGGTTTCAGAGCAAATACTGGGTCTTCAGTGAAGTTGTTATGGGTTTATTGGGAAATTCACTTGAAACTCCGATAGGTTTGTCTTAATGCTATCAAAAAGTTGATTATATAGTGTATGCTGCTCTTTCTGTGGAAGAAATTACTATTTTATTGCATATTTTTCTTTATTAGTACATAGATTCAACAGAGCTTGAACGTTCTACAGAAGCGGAGAACTCAGTGAAATATCACCAGGCATGGCACAAACTGTGCAAAGCAGAGTAAGTGGCATTGGGTATTCTGTATGCCAAATGCAGACCGTGATATTCATTTCGTGTTATGAAATGGCTTCAGTACATCATTTCTCAGTGCATCCAGACTTCTGTAACTTACGTAAAGGGATAGATGTGCATGGTTGGTGATGAGCTTCAGACATAGCAAATTATAGTATCAACCTGTATCCTCAAACTCTGCTTTAATCTCTTTAGACAAGTTGCAGTTGTTTGTTTGGGGTTTTTTTTTGTTGTTTTGTTTTTATTTTTTGATGGTTTTTTTTTTGATAGCTAGACTTTCCTTACAGTGCAGGTCAGTTGTCAAAGACTTTGCTTTGTCAATGTGCATTATAGTGAAAGGTAGTTAGATAAAAGCTTAGTAAATGTTGGTGACGCTCTGCAAATGTTTCTGCAAATGTCTCTGTTAAGAATCATTGCTGGGATTTCAATTTGTATTTGTAAAGGGATGTTGTTTGTTGTCAAAATGCATTAATTTCTTCAGTATTAGTTAGTAGACATTTTTGTGTTAAGATCCTACAGTAGTTAATATGTAGCTAGTTTATTTAAGCAGCGCGTGTTTAAGCAGTAGGAATTTCACTGTGAAGCATGAGGTTGGTCAGATGAGAATTGGGGTGGGTAGATGAGACAAATATCTTAATTTAGAGTTAAATTCTGAGTCTTCTGAATGGTCATACAAAACACGCTTTTCATGCATTGTACTTGCTTTGTTATAACCTCAAAAGTCTTTCTTCAGTTTGTATGGACTTCCTTTGCTGGCTTGATTCTACATGTTGGTTGCTTTGTATATGCCTGTCTTTACAGTGGCATTCTGGTCCCAGGAGGGTTTGGAATTAGGGGAACAGAAGGCAAACTCCAAGCTATCTCCTGGGCAAGAACGAAGAAAAAACCTTTTCTTGGTAAGATCGTTAGAATCAGAAATTATTGTGTTTTGGAGGTGTATAGCAAGCTAATGGATAGCAAGATAATTGATTTGATTTAAAAAACCAAACAAATAGAACAAGCGCACACTAGGGAAGGATCTTGTCTTAAGGTAGTACATGTGCTGTTGTGAATATTTGCCTTGTAAATAATGTCGAGGGTCATAGTCATGTACTACATCTGCTGTGTAAGGAAGGAAGAAAAATACTATCCCTAGTCCAAAGGTTTCATTTGCTATATTCACATTTTATGTGGAGAGTCTTTATGATAAAGTCTAAAGATGCCATCTGGCCTATAAGCTAAGTACTGCTTGTGTAAGTGCCTCTGAAGCTTCGGTTCCTACTGCACATTTCTTACAATTTTATGTGACTAGTGTGATGAGTTGCCAAAGCAAAATTTGAATCTGGATATACACAGGCTTTCAGCTTCTGTTTGTCTTTATTTTTTATTGGTAAAATAGATGGGAGGAAAAAAAAAATTGAAAGGGCTTAAAGCACATAATACAGATGTATTTACAGTGTGCCAAGTTTGAAGAGTGAGTTTTGCATTGAGCAGCCATTTTTGTTTTACCTTTTTGGTAAGTCTGTGTACATACAATGAATACCAAGATTTCTAAGCAGTCAAGTTTAAGACAGAACAGCAAGTACTTTGCAGTCCTGTTCTTTGTCCTGTTAAATTCTGGGGGTTTTGTTTTCTCTTCTAGGAGTTTGCCTGGGAATGCAATTAGCAGTTGTGGAATTTGCAAGAAACTGTTTAAATTGGAAAGGTGAGCTCAGTATGCTAGTGTGAATATGATTTGCTTAGAAGAAATTTTATCTGTATGTGAAATGTATATTGTATAGATCCTGTGATCATTAGGTACTTAGCTCTTGCAAGATGATAATTTTCAGCTAAGCACCCTGTGCTACCTTTCTGTACAAGGGAGTAGTAACTCTTATTATGCAGATTGCTTGAAACCTGCTTCTTGATCTAAGGAGCGTAGGAGAAGTTCACCTCTGTAGTCTCTTTCTGGAGTGGGCAGGTGGTGAGGAGCAAAAAGCGAGACGTGGTTTCCTCTCTTGCTTTCATTAGTTGGAGTAGCCAAACCATAGCCATTGCAGTAGTAATATGAAGAGATTTAGCTCACCAATGAATTTCTACCACTAACAGCTGAGAGGAAAAGGTTTTTGGAAGTAGGAAAGGGAGCGTGTGTGACTGAGGTCGTATGCTTCCTGTGGTTCCTTCAAAAGTGGTGCGGTATGTGTTTCAACACACAAGATAGTAGCTTAAATGCAGACAAGCACTAAAATGCCACAGAACTGTTATGATAAGTTTGTAGTGCTTGTAGAACAATGGAAATGTATTGTGTTTGTTTTGAACTCCTGTTTCAGATGCAAATTCTACAGAATTTGACCCAGACACAAAAAACCCTGTTGTAAGTACTGATTTTTTTTTTCCTTGCATATGTTTTGTGAACATACATTTTTTGTTAAAAAAGGGAGTTACCTCTGTGTAAGTTAAGGTCTATCTATATTTTTAGATGGTAAAAGAGGTAAAGGGGTGTCTGCTGTCCCTATCCAGTGTTGTTTAAAAAGGTGTTTTCTTTTAAAAGTCCCTTGCCTTCACTTGCTTGCTTCTGTGATTTGCCTTAGCTTTGTTTTTGTAATTTTTCTAATAGTTTGCTTTGCTGTACACTGATTCTGGGAGTAAACAATAATTATTAAGTTGGCTTTACTAGAGAATAAAATACAAAGGGAAGCTGGAAAGTGTGGCACAAAGCTATTATCAAAATAGAAATTTATATAAGGATTCTATGGAAAGCTGTTGAAAAATTCTTGTCTTTCCTTTATATAAATAGTATAAGTAACCACTACAGCCCTCCTCCCCATGCATCTCACAGCCCTCCTTTTGAGAAAAATTTCAATGTTGTAGATATGACAGGGTTCTCTGTATCATATGCCAATGGTAGAATTTTAGAATAGAGTTCTTCCAGGTATTTCCTGGTTCAGGAGAGTATGGTATCCCATTGTCATAATAGTAAAACTTAAAAAAGATCAGTAAGACAGGATTTTTAAGAAAATAAAAAAGAACAGAAAACTATGTGTGAGAAATAAAGTGGTGTCTTGGTGTAAGATATAAACATCTGTTTTAGCGATAAATTGTGCTGCTCATAGTGACCCACTGTTTCTGTATCAGTTTCCTTCAAAAGGGTTTTGTTGGGATTTGTAAGTAAAACATATTTTTTTCCACATCTGCTTAGTCTGAAACATGCAAATAGGAAGTTCGTAAAGTGTTTGACCTCTTTCTCTGGAGGGGTCAATTTCATGATAGCAATATGTTGTAAAATGAGGAAGATGTTGAAAACTTACTGAATTTTTTTGGGAAACAAGAGGGGTAGTACAGAAGACTGATTCTGGGGCATCTTTGTTTCTAGGTCTTTTTAGTGCCAGTTTAATTTAACTTCTCCTGACTGCATTTCAGCTAGTCACCTCAGGTACCTTTTGAGGATGCAGTCAGATCATCAGGATGGGGTGTGTCACCCTTTAGAACTGTCAGTTTCCTAGAATCATAGAATGGTTAGAGTTGGAAGGGACCTTGAAGATCATCTAGTTCCAACACCCCCGCCATGGGCAGGGACACCTCCCAGTAGACCAGTTTACTCAAAGCCCCATCCAGCCTGGCCTTGAACACCTCCAGGGATGTGGCATCCACAGCTTCCCTGGGCAACTTGTTCCAGTGTCTCACCACCCTCAGAGTGAAAAATTTCTTCATAATACGTGATCTAAATCTACCCTTTTACAGTTTGAAGCCATCCCCCCTCATCCTATCACTACATGCCCTCTCCACCTTTCTTGTAGGCGCCCTTCAGATACTGGAAAGCTGGTATAAGATCTTCCTGGAGCCTTCTCTTCTCTGGGCTGAACAACCCCAACTCTCTCAGCCTGTCTTCATAGGAGAGGTGCTCCAGCCTTCTGGTCATCTTCATGGCCCTCCTATGGACCCGATGCAACAGGTCCATGTCCTTTCATTAGGGGCTCTAGAACTAGACACAGTATTCCAGGTGGGGTCTCACCAGAGTAGAATTGAGGGGCAGAATCACCTCAACCATTATTCTAAGGGTTGCTCACAGAAGCTGGCTCTGATGCAGAGCTCCACGCTTAGCTGAAGTCAGGCACATGGATGCTTGTCTGCTGCAGCCCTACTGGCAGTTTCTTCTATTACAGAAATGATAGTGTGCATTAGTACAATATATCTAGGACAAAATTTTATTCCACAGGTAATTAACTGAGTGATTTGCAGTTTGTGTTCAAGGGCAAGTAAGGTATATGTGTTAAAGAGAAAATTATGTGGACATAAAATTAAGAAAATAATGGAGAGAATGTATGTGTCATAGAAGATTAATACAGTGTTTGCAAGTGAAGCAGTATACTTACAGTACGTATAATGGATATTCTTTTGTTCTGAGCTACACTAAAGTTCTGAAATTGGTTATTACCAGTCATATTTCAGCATCTTAATCTGATCTTTGACATCTCAATTCTCGGCGAGAAACAGATGTAAATCATTCCAAGGGGGTAAATTTGCACTATCAATAATTATAACTGCTAAATAATCTGTCTTAGCAGAGTCCATCTTGTGCTAAAAACTGTTTAGGTATTCTATATAATAACAAATCAATAAAAAGGATAGGAAGAGAAACAGATTGGTGAGTCTTGTGAACTACCTGATGTAGATGTTTAATTGTCCAAGAAAGTTAATTGGAAACACTGTATCAGCACCAATAATACCTTGTGATACCACTGTGTGGTTCAACTGAGTGCTAACTTAGGACCAAAGTACTTTTCTTTTGGTTCCTGCTCCTTTAGAAACTGAAGAGGGAGAGGAAAGGTGCTGGTGAGGCAGTAGTTTCATTTTTAAGAAAAAGGGAAAAAGACAGAAATTCAAATATGTAGTTTGGCAGGGGAACGTGGGGGCAATCAAAATATGCAGCTACTTGCATCCCTTCTTAATTTGCTGAGTATTCAAATACCGAGAACTGGGCTCACCAAAGTTGACAGTTTCTTCTAAAGTACATATAAAATATCTTGGTCTATTTTGCTTCACTTTCGTCTGCATCTATGGAAATTTGAATCTTTTTTGTTAGAAATAAAAACTGAGATTGTCAAGTAATCATGTAACTCTGAATTAGGATTCCAAAGGAAAACCAGGTTGCTGAAATAATGAGAAATTATATTACTGGCAACTGTCTCTCATTTAAAATAACACAAGTTATTGTACTATAGGAGAACATTGTCTGCATTAGTAACAAGTTTTGAGCATCATATAAGTTTTTTTATGTGATGAAGCAATTGTGACTTGCTCTGTTTTGAACAGTAACGAAGGCACAACCGAATGTGCAAATGTGTAGAGTTGCCTGCAGTGCTGAATACCTGTTTCATTTTAGCTGTTCACCTGTTTCTACTGACTATCATTACAATAATGTTGCTCAACCTGGGTTCTGCAAAAGCACCCATGAGGAATTTTATATTGGAGGGAAACCCTGTATAACCCTGTATTGCTTGTTTTGGGGAATACTGGTATCAATTATATTGGCGTGTAAATGACTGCAAGTATTGTCGAGTTAAGATTTCAAATACCTTGGAAAAAATAGTAGTCTCTTCATTCCAAAAATGGAAGTAAATGACTTAATAATGTAAAACAGCAAAAGTTGTTTTGAAAGTACTGTAGGGGAAAAAAAAATCCTAAAGCTGAATATCTATGTGATGAAAATGAGACCTAGAATTTGAAAATATTAATAAGCTGTGTTTTATAAGCTGTGTTTGAGAGATTTGAAGTTGATATTGGATATTTTCGTTTAGGCTTAAATTAAAATATGTAATCTGAATCAAAAAAAAAAAAAAAAGACCTCTGATATGGCAGTTTCTGTATTCACCAGACCATACCATTTATACTGTCAAAATACCACCTTAAGGTTTTGGCTTCAATTCTTCTTTAACACAGGTTTGATTTCAGGAGGGAAAATGAGGGAGGTACATGAGCACTGATCACAGCCCCTCAAGTTCTTGATCTCAACTTGGTTGATTATTTCCAGGTCATGTTCCCATTTATCTTCTTAAGTTTTCTGCTTTACTTTCTAGCTTTTTGGATAATAATGATAGCTAAATTGTTATTGTTCTTTGTAGGAAGATAACTGTTCAGAAAAGTAATGCATTTACTTTAGAGTAGTGCTTAGTATGAGTTTTCTGTTGCCAATGGTAATTTTAAAATTAACTCTTTAAAGGGAGACTGTATAGTCTGTGAACTGCTAATGAACTGGATACACTGGGTGGCAAAAGAGTTATTTGTCTTCCTCTACTATTAAACTTAGATTTATTTTTTTGGATGATCCTTTTAATAATGTTCTTTGTCAACTTCATTGCAACTGCATCTAATACTGTTCTAGAAAAAAAAAATGACTCTTTCCAGAAATAATTCTAATGCATTTTTTTTTCAGTTTAAAAAAGCTAATTTTAATTGTGACCATTGTTCTTCATGACCTGTTACATCTTGTGTAGGATCATGAAACTTTAGATATTGCACCGGGTAAAATAAATGTCTTCTCTATGAACTGAAGGAATTGTGCAGAAATAGATTTTGCCAGTAGGTGACACTCTTATAACATGTTTGTTTCTTGATGCCCACTTTTCCTATTCAGGATGTCAGTAATCTGATTGAATTAAAAAATTTCTAAGGTTGTCTAAGAGTTGAAAAGGAATGTATGTCCCACTTAGGCCAAAGCACCTCTTAAAATTCTGTGAGTTTACTTATGTGTGTAAAGTAGCTAATGTAGCTTAATAAGCAAATGTGTGAGGAGTATATTTAGATATCAAATCAAAGCATATTGTTAATTTAGAATAATTTTTTTCATAAACCAGAAAAAAGTAGTAAATATTATGATTTTCTTTTCTTCCAAGAAGCATAACCCATTTTAACAACTGAAGGGTTTCTGTAAAAGAATGGCCCAGGAGCCTGTTATAACATTCATATCATGTTTAAATATCATAATTTTTGAGGCTTCTATTCATACATCACTGGTGTGGAGTACTTTATTCCTCATTTAATGGAGGGGAAATTCAGGGATAGGAACCACTGTAGTATGGGATCTTGAATGCACTTGGTAGGCTTTGCAATTAAGTTGAGTCTTAAGTCCTTAAGTAACTCTGAGATTTAACTGATTTATCAGGATAATGGATGACGTTGGTGTTAAAATTCAGTCCAAAATTCCAAAGTTCTGCAGTAGGATTAGCGCCTAATCCACTGAATTACTTGTTTTTGAAATTTCCATTCTTCTCATTTCTCTTATTTTTCACTAATTTCTTCTTAAAGTAAGTAATAATGCCTATGAATTACATGTGTGAAAATACATATATCACAAGGAATCATGCAATGAAAAGGTTAAAACTGCAACAGATAAATGTGACAAATGTTTTAATTGCAACTGCAATCGCTGAGTTCCTATATATGCTAATGTATTCCCATTTACAAGAGTCAAAACAAAAAAGCACATACTTATGTAAATATAATTTAAAATGAACATGTAATGTTACAGTCATCATACTTAGCATTGTTACATTGTAATTGAAAATAAGAACTTTATGTTGTAAAAATTTGAACTTTTTACTGTATGGAAGTGTCGTCTTATGTGAATGATGAAACTGAACTGGGAGGAGTATTGGATAGAGTACACTAGGGGACACTCCTCAAATGGAATGATACATCTTTCCTTTTGTGTGTTTTAGAAACCATTTTATTTGAATTGCTCTAGAGGTCAAAATAATAGCTCAGGTAAAGCAGGGTTTGTTAAGCGACACTTTCTCAAATGTAGCGTGAAATAGAAACAGGTAGTTCTGAACTAATTGTGAGGTGGCTTAGCTGGAAACTGTGGCTAGCCAATGTGCAGGAAACACAATACAAGACATACTTTGTTATATGTCAAATCTTTATTCTGTACGTTTTAAAATTGTAACAAATCTGTGGATTTAAGTGTACATATAATGTACGCGAACACCAGGCTCTTCTGCTTCAAAGCGGTGATATTCATTCTTGCAGATGCCTTACTGTCCTGTACCAGTTATCTTTTTTATAAGCATCACAAACTCATCAAAGCTGACACTTCCATCATTATTTTTGTCCAACGATTTAATTATGTTGTCAAGTGAGAATGAATCCTGTTTTTAAAGGAAAAGAATTTAAACAACAAAAAAAAATTAATAGATTGCCACAACTATTTTCCTATGAGGAACATTGCCAAAAAGTGATGCAGTCAATAACAGTCAGCATTACTTGAAAATGTTACTGGTAGTGTTGTGTTTACCAGTTTTACTGGTTAAACTAGAAATACTGTGCCTGCTATCGCCTGCCAAAAATGTTAACAAAGATATGATAACCATTTGAGAAGTATCAAGTATTACTCAGGTTACTTCAGTCTTGGGTAAATTTGGAAATAGAACAGATGGAATAGCTGCAGCATGTACATAGTCACCAATAAAAATGAATATGCATATCACATACTACTTTATTAGCTACTAATTTGGGCCCTGCATACACTATTTGAAAATGTGTTGCTACTTTCATGAAGCTTTGGACCAGGACCTGAGAGTCTCTTTCCCTCCCCTTTTCCCTTCTTTACTAGGAATACTGTATTCACTGTTGAAAATTTCTTGCTAATGTATTAAATCTAGTTTAGATTATTAGCTTCTTTTATTTGTCATGCCTGGTAAGAGTGCATGTAGCATCCTGATGCAGTGGGTAGTCTGATAACATACCTGATCAGGCTAGTTAAATAATATAAAAACAGTATTGATTTATAATTTAAATTTTTAAAATGTTTTCTTTCTTCATACTTTATGTCTATGCATGTTTTTTAATGTCCTGTCCTGCTTTTATGTTGATTTATTATGGTGCCATTTAGTTCTGCAAACAGAGTAGATGCTTGAAAATATCTGATATCTAGACAGAAAACAACAGTATTACTTTTCCTGAACACTTTCATTTCCACATATCTGAAGAAATGGGTATGGTGCTAAATTATCTACAACTAATATAAAAAAGCATTATATTTCTGAATTTGCCATCACATTTCCTATTAATTTTTGGCAATTAATTTCTGACATGTTTTTTAAGGGGAAAATTTTGTTTTGTTTGGTTTTTGGTTTTTTAATTAGCCACTTCATGTTAATGAAATGACTAAATTGTATTACTGTAGTTCTCAAAATACTGGATTTTTGAGGTTGCAACTTCTTTCAGACCTTTAGCAAAAATTACTTTTGTCAGCTATACAAAACACAGTATTTAAGGATTTGTCTAGCAAAAGAATCTAAATTGAGTCCTAATCCAGTTGAGGAAAGGTTTAGCAGAGAATATATAAGAAATCAAAACCTAGATTTTTTCCAGCTACAGGAAATGGATGTTTTTCTCTCTAGCTTGGTGGCATCTCTTTTCTTCACTTGGCATCTTTCTGGAATAGCAAACCTTTTATTTTGTGACGGTGGGGATTTAATCTAGGTAGAAGTTGGCTCATATCTCTTACTTTCAAATTTGTCCTGCTAATTTACTTGGTTTACAGATTTTTCTATGTATTTTCTAGATTCATGATTTATTATTTACACTGAAACAAAAAAGATTTTGTAAGACTCGGATGCAATATTCTAGGTGAAATTTGGCTTACATAAAAAACACAAACAAAACAGCTCCTTAGAGTTTTGCATTTTATTTCATAGGGCTTTGTTATAAAGTCCCGACTCAGATATCTGTTCGGAGCTACTGTTCGTTAATGTGAATGAAGTTTTATAAGCCAGCCCTTATGTAAGGATTATTTATGGAGTCAGTGAAACCATTTGGGGACAATAATCTGCCTTGCAACATCATTGCCTGTATTTCCTTTTCCCTATCTATTTCATAGGAAGCACAGTGAATATAATAAGAGCGAAACTTACCTTCAGGTACTGTGCAAATTGATTCTGAAGTAAATTTTTCAGCCCACCAATGGACAGTGCACTGGTGCTACCCTCCATTAAAGCATACTGGGTAAAATACTTCAGAAGGTTATCATTGAGTAAATGTTCCATGTTTCTCAGATGTTGTCTTGAAGAATAACTGCAAACAAAGCAGACAATAACAGTCCCGTGCATCAGAATTTTGAAATACATCTCAAACGCTGTTCACTGGTTTACTAACCATTTGAAATGATTAATACTTATCCTAGATGAAAAGACGGGGGGGTTGTTTGGTTGGTTTTTTTCCCCCTGTAAAACTGGATCAACTCTCCTAAGAAAATAATCTAAGAAAATAAATCTAGAAAATAATCTAAGTTAGGTTCAAAGATTTGAAACACCCAATGTGTTTAGGTTATGCTTACCTCACTCAAACTCCAGAGCTTTCAAATGTATCCAGCAGAAGTGAGAGTCTCAGATTGGGGCAACCTTTATAGTTGCTTGCATGCTCCACCCTAATTATGAAACTAGCATTTGTCATTGAGTCAGTGCACTAGTTTTATTGTGTTTTCAATAGTCAAAAGAATAGGATACTTTAGCAACAGAAATGAGTAATATTTTTTGTTATCTCTGAAATGGGTCAGCATCAGCATCCACCACTGTACTTGATGTGGCTTTACTTGGTCTTTATAGACCACCCTGGAGAGGTTTTCTCTCTTAAACTTGTGTATTTTACACTTCAAGATGTACCACACCCAAAGAAGCCTGAAAAAGGCTCCTATGGGGTTATGTATAGCATTTGTAGTTATAATAGTCTTTTGGAAAATGGTAAATATATATTTGGTTTTAAAAGATCCAAGTAAGTAAATAAAATGCGAAGAAGCTACTTGCCCTTCTTGTGACTTGATAATCACCAATGCCAAAGCCGGTTCTCCAAATTTTGTGCTATTTCTTAGTACAAGAGAGTGATGAATTTGCTCTGGGATAAAATTTTGGTTGCTACTATTAAGAATCAAAACACTCCATGATTTGAATGGAAAAAGACTGAAGCATTCTAAATGGGACAGGTGAATCTAAGGTTCTGAAAAACGGTTTCTTTTTGGGAACACCTTCATAACTCAGTATCGTGTTCTGCAGGTTCTGAAATCATGTTCCGTTGATGGTCTGTGGGGCATTTTTGAGTGATATTCAGCCTGTGGTTGATGCTTCATGACCCGACACTGCTGGTTTTGCAACACCTGAGTTGCTGGATCTGGCTTTTACATGCTGCTTAATCTGCCTGATGTCTGCTGTTGTCATTCTTGGGTGCTTAGCTCCAGGCTTCCTTACTAGATCTTTCACCCTGTGCATCACTTATTGAGAATCAATCATCATTGCATCACTTACAGCTCCGAGCCAAGAGCTTTGTGGGTCTGTAGGAGATGGATGGGTTGGGAGGGGTGTTTTTGGAACTGCAGGTATATCGGTCTAGGGTTCCATGACAGGGAAGTAGGAGGTTTCCTGAGAAGACTAGGCAGGCTTTGCTAGATGAATCTTGTAGATATACACCTTGCATTAGCAGCCTGCTTGCATGTGCTTATTCTACTTCCCAAAGTGTCATAGAGAAGAGTATTAGAAGAGTTCTCCAGAGATCATATAATTTATTCTTCCCTTTGCTGTAGAGTGGGATCACTGGTATTTATGTTGGATGTCTGCTTAATGTTGTCTTAAGTGCCTTAAATAATGGGGACTCCACAACTTCCTTATCTGGTCCATTCCTTGTGGTTCCTTATCTTAATGTTAGACAGAATTACTGATGTCCACATGCCTTGCTGCACTTAAACCCATTGCTTCTCCTGTCTCCACAGATAGGGAGAAAAGACCTATTGTCTTCCTTCCTAAAATGGCCTTTAACATATCAGAGAAAAACCCTGTCCTCCTTGTTTGGTTCAGAAATCCTTGCTAGTTTGGTCCTCCTTTGGGAGTCCTGCTTCTTGGATCTATTCATCTTTTCTTGACTTTCTCCAGTTGATCCCCATCCTGCTTGAGATACCATGTCCAAAGCTGTACAGCTTGTTCACCACT
This sequence comes from Anarhynchus alexandrinus, assembly GCA_008711295.1. NCBI lineage: Eukaryota > Metazoa > Chordata > Aves > Charadriiformes > Charadriidae > Anarhynchus > Anarhynchus alexandrinus. Next base: position 6,159,944 of record VUYV01000018.1, read on the forward strand.
CTGGGGGCTCATGATGATGCAAATTTAAATAGCGCCTGAAGCCCTTGGTTGATGTGGAGGACCTGTATGTCATTTTACAGGGAGGTGGCAGGCTACAGGTCTTTAATAGTGGCAGACTTTGTCAAGTTTCTTGACACTTTATGTCAAGCTTGTTGTGGGGAGGACAAACGCACTGCAAATTCAGCGCAAAATCCTGGCATTAGCTTGAGGATCAGAGAACTGGGATCAGGCATCACCCAATCTTTGTCCAATCCAACTGAGGGATGAAGCTGGAAAAACATTTTTCCTGTGTTTGCTTTTTGGCTCAACAGAAAGGCAGGAGCAAGTCCCATACACCAAACTGAGACATGAACTCTATGGGTATTCATTGCAATAAAACACTTATAAGTCCTTTTCTTCTTCTTTCTGTAAACATAATAAAACCCAAACATCTTTCTCCTTCCATCTTGTTTTCCACCTTTGGCAGATGATGAAATTTTATTGGTAGTGCAGGACCAGAGGATTTGCTGCTCCCTGCTAACTCTGCTTGCCTGCAGCTCCTGCGTGTGGTAGCCTCACCACACTTACTGCTTTATCCCTTTTGGAAGCAGTGTCAGGAAGCTGGTGTGCCTGATGTCTATTGTTGACATTACAGTGTTTGCAGAACTGTTTTTTCAAGTATTCAAATGACTTGTCTTTACTTGTACCAAAGGCCCCTCCCTGTCTTGAAGATGTAGTAGTAAGATGTTTAGTAGTATGGAGGAAGAATTGTATTTCGAGGGATCACAACTCAAGGAACTCAGCACATTAGTCTTGTTAATTTGTTAAGGGTTCATTAAAGAACACCATCTAATTGCCAAATAGCATAATGAGTTTTACTGAAACATCTTCCCATGAAAGTGAGAGACCAATGGCTGGAAATTTAGGTGACCTGCTCAAGAGTTGCACAGGAGTTGCCTGCCAAATCTGGGGATGAATTGTGTCTCCTCAGGTTAGCTTTATCCACAAGGCACTGTAATCTGTAAGAGGTTATCTGAATGAGAATGGCAGAGTTGGGATTTGTAGTTTGGTCTCCCAACTCTCTGTCTTTTTCTCTCTCATTTAGACTGCAATGCCCTCCGCCAATAATTTGTGTGGCATCTCTGAACTCTGTCTCAGAATCAGCAACAGAACTCTGTTTGACAGGCCCCAGTACACCGTCTTTGACAGAAGACCCCTTTGTAGGACATAAGTGCTATTCTGAGATAGGTACAGTTTATCCAGCACAACCCAGCAATGGCAGAATGATATCCAGGGGTAAGGAATTCTGGTCACCGACCAAGAATTTGAACAAAACTAGGGGAAGAAAATGTATTACTTTTGCCACTATTAGATGATGTATGACTAGCAGTTAGCAGGATTTATCTAGGCTGAAGAACAGCACTGGGCATCAAGCTTTGATGTCTGTGCAAGCTGACTCCCAGAGTAGAAGCAGCAGTTCAGATTTGGTTACAGTGTTTTGCTGCTCTTTCTTGGATGTATGAATATATATTGTTCCTGCAGTTTATGACATAATTCAATTGGGTTTGCCCTGGGCTAGAGGAATCATGTTAGTAAACACCATATCCTTTTGGAATTGACATTTTTATTGTAGCTTAGATACAAAGCCATTAGCAAAAAAAGAACTAAGTTGATGATGTGTTGTAAGTCTGTTTAGGGATGCATATCACACACATGTCCCTGTGATGATTGTGTGTCATTTTATTTCAGTGATGGTGTCTGCAGATTCAATGTCCACTCAAAATTGGCTATTGCTGAGTATTGCTCTAGTAAACTGGTTTGCTGGCATATTTGGAGCAAGCAATTCCAATCACATTGGAGAGTAAGAGAATACAAGCTGCAGGGATGACTGAAGTTTGGGCAGCACTGCTAGTGGTAGGAGTGGTGAAGCTTATGGCATCATGATCACACAGTGTTCATGCATGTTTAGTGATGGATTAAGTGGGATGGTAACTCTTTTGCTATCTCTTTTGCCCTTGTCACATCCTTCCTGCCACCATTGATGGCTGAATGGTACGAGAATCTGTGCTCCTTGTTTACCTTAATTGGGTTGGCCTACAAGTGGATTTCTATGCCATTCACTGACACTGTTGGAAGGCGCAAGGCACCTTCAACAGGGGTGGGGCTGTCACCTGAGGGCAGCAACTATCTCGGTCATCCTGTTTAATCCTCTACCGATGGGTTAACGCCCTAACCCTCCAGTATTTTTCCACCTTCTTTGGTGTATTTTAGTGTAGCAGCATCACTGTTACTTGTATGTGAGCCCAACTACTTTAAAGCTAGTTGAGGAATCTCTGTGAGGCTTATGTTACAGCCTGATTGCAGTATACAAATGTCTACTGTCAAGGTAAAGTTGGCTATAATTGAGAACATATGTTTGTGGATGTTGTGCACTTGGAAAGAAAGAGGAGGAGGAGGTGGTTTTGTGCTTAGTATTCACTTATTTCTACTTGTATACTGCTTGTGCATCATCTCTAGCTTCCAGACATCAGTCACTAGATCAAAGTCCTTTGTTAACTTTGATTACTTTCTGGAGTGGAAGTGGAGAAGGATGATGGGACAATTTAAATAAATTGGGCTGGATTAGGGACTCTGTGGAACATATGGTTTCTTATCTGATTTGCAAAGAAATCTTGCACAGTTGTCAAGGGAGTTTGATTTCTCATTGAGTAAAGTAGCAGAGCAGTATTTGTATAGAACCAATGCTAGTATAAAGAATGTACATGTGTCTATGTCTGTTGTAAAATACCAATATCCATGCTGCATCTGAAGTTAAATATGGGATATGCACAATAATCGATCAGTAGGAATACATTTTTTAAAATAGTTGTACTGTAGATAATTTGCAAATAATAAAAGGAAAGCCATGGAGATGTAGATGTCTGCTGCTACTACAATATGTGTTCATTTTTACTAGAAGGGCTTTGGCGAGTTCTGCAGAGAATCAGTCCTGCAACTGCAATTGTCTTCAGACATTGTTGCACCGCCTGCAAAAAGGAAAAGGCTTTAAAGTTGGGATACTGATAGTCTACTACATGGGACCTTTTTCAAGGTGCATGTTGGCAGATGTGGGAACTAACTCTCTAATGCAAATAGGGGAGTTGTGTTAGAACTTTTCAATGTTGCCATTGCCAGGGGTTATCAGGCTAGGAGGAGACAAAGGACAGGTTGAGAGAGAAGGAACATCCAGTTAACAAATTTTCTGAAAAAGATCAAATAATTATGGGTGAGAAGTTCAGCAAACTGCACTACAGCCATTGTAGAGAACCTGGTGAACCTGGCATTGCTTTGAGGTATGGAACTGTTAGATGGAAGTTGAGGATGCGTTGTAAAATCCTTTGTGTGTCACAGGTGATGCATTCCTTATGTTAAAATTGCAATTGTTTGTAAAACCTCTAGTGGTGACGTGTAAAAGGGTTGTCTCATCTCACAAATTAAACTTGAACTATATGGGTTATCCTGACAAGAGTTTCTTCCAGGCCCTCCCTTGTTATAGTATGACATATACCTAATGAGATGTTGAAGGTGTCTCCTTAAAGAGGACTGGGTGCGGCTGCTACAGGGATGAATGATTTAATATGATGCGTTGTTTGTAGTCAGCTTTAAATTGGTGATGTGTTATTCATTGTAGCTATGTGTGTCAGCTTTTGCTGTTATATGTACACATCTGGCAGACAAACTATTATATCGGTGAAACTCCCTGTGATGTAGATATTTTATGTTACACGAGACAGTTTTGAGGGAGAATGTGTCTCAAGAACAGGTTTTATCCTTCTACTTTCTGAACCTTGGTTCATGCAGCAGTGCAATAAGGTCGTTACTGCCACAGATGAAGTTTACAAGTAGTGTAATTGCTAAAACCCTAAAATGTTTTGTTCCTTACTAAACTTGGATATATTTTTTTTTTTAATTCTTAGTAGTGCTCAAAAATGCATAAATCTCCATTCCAGCAAGGCACGTAAGGATTTACAGAGGAGTGACAAAAGTGTTTCAGGTGGGGCAAAGCAAATATAAGTAAGGTAATGCTGTACAAGGGACACTAGCAAGTTTGTTATTTTCCTGATGAGATTAAGTCTTCTCTTGGCTGTCTGACCTTGGAGATGCTTGGACTCTCGAGATGTCTCAGCTGTATCTAAGAACCCTTCTTCATTCTGAAAATGAAATCGATGAGGAGAGATAGAATTGGGTTCTGTAGTTTGTATTCAAAGCATTGTTGTTGCTCTTAATGCAAACCTGATGGACTGTTCAAAAGAGGTCTAGAGGTGCACCTAATAAACCACATGGGCACATAATGTAGGAATTACTTGGCAGTGAGACACCTGAATCCCAAAGTGTGAAAATACTAGTAAGAAAGTCCTTTGCCCAGCTATCTTCTTGCCTAGAAATAACTATAATCTGTTTCCATGCAAGTCCAGTACTACTGTCTGTCAATGTAATAATCCTACTAGTGAGTCAGAAATTACACATCTGGTTGTCTCGATCCTGGAAGGGCCTAATTGGTTATGTATTCTCACAATTTATTTAATGTGATTTGATAGAAAGGGGCCTGATATAATGTAAGTTAGTGACACTTTCTTTTAAAGCAAGCCTACAGCTTAAGGTGGTGTGGTGATGTGATAGGATACTCTTGATTCTCTTTGTGTGCATGTAGGGAAGATGGGAAACCCTGGATTCTGGCTTCTCTGTCTAAAACAATTTTGGTTTTAGCTTTAAACAGCAGGAGCTGGGAGAATGAGTATTCTGAATTTTTGACCGCATGGACCAGCGTGCTCTCTTGTGTGGACATCTTTGTACACTGGGTAGGGACAGTGGGCCCTCAGCACAGTTACAATGCTCAAGCCCCTGGAAATTGGGCACTGAGGTCTTTTATCAGAATTGTGCTGCAGTGACCCTCTAGGTCACTGTGACCCTGCTGCAGCTGCGCTGGCATCTCTACTGAAGGAAAAGGGAATTATTGAGACAGTGCCTGTCCTGGTTTGAGGACAGGTGCTTGTGCTAGGAAATGAGCATCTGCTTTCTTCCAGGAGCAGCTAAGTTTGGGGAACACAGCAGCAACCATGAGAGATGCCCTTAGGGAGAAAGAAATGGAGGTCATTTTACAAGGCTTCTATGGTCGCAGGCTATGAATCCCTCTGTTCAGTTTCTTTATCTTCAGCACTCTGTAAGAACAACTAGATCAGCCTTGCTGGCCTTGTCAGACTAAGCAGCATGAAATGCAGAGGAGAAATAAATAGCATAGTGGTACGAACCTTGGAGCTCTCTCTTTGATTCAGAGAAAGAGGCGCTTATATGCACTGGTTGAGCTCCAGAAGTTGCTAATTCCCAGTCAGAAGTCTGCAAGTGTGCCATGCCATGCCATGTAAAATCAAATAATTACTAGTATTCTGGGATATGTTTCGTTGTCAATGTGAAACATAACAAAAATGATGCTACGAAGTAATGGCTTTACCTTTGGCATACAAATCCCTCATCTGTTTGCACTTTGATCTGTTGATTTGTAGAAGTAATAGATATTTGCTAAATTATTTCCAAAGGAAGACTGTCAAAATGTTCTTTAAGTAAATTACCATGAATAACTTTGTTTCAGTTCTCTCTGATATGAGAATCTGGGACAATGGAAGCAAAAGGCTGCTGAAGAAGTCTCCCTTCCGCCCCCTCTTTTGACCAAGTCAAGAGTTACCCTGGGACATGAGGGAAAACCAGAGATTAAATCAGAGGGAACTAATCAGGCTTACGCAAAGAGTAGCCGTTGTCTAACTAACAGCATAGAGCAGTAAGTTGTATAAATATTGTATATGTGATTATGGCCTATTGAAAGAATTTAAGCTATTGCTACTTAACAAAAACTGTAGTCAAGAAGCAACAGTGTTTGTATACCTATCTTAACTTTAGATTTTTTAATTACCTAATGTGATTGCTGAATCAAAGCCAAGTTATAATAAATTCAATAAGTAGCAGCAGTGGTAGTTTAGAAGTTCTCAGTTTACACAAATGCATCGAATGAGCAGTTTATAAACAACTGTAAAACAGGACTTCAAAAAAGTAGATTTGCATTTTTTTTTAAAACTGAAGTTAACAAATCATTACTGTCAGTCATAACTCGTTTCTCAGTTGTGCTGGTGAGGAACCCAACTATCAATTAAGTTGAATTGAAAATTCAACCTTAGGGCCAGTTTCATTTATTTTAGGTTGGTGACTAGTCTTGCCTTCAACACAGAAAGGCTTTGCTTTTTGCTTTTCTTCCTTTCCTGTAATACATAGAAGTTCACAGCTAAGCTGTAACAAATTACAGCTTTAAGAAGTTTCTTAGTATTCAGAATCAAGAGTGGAGAGGATTTTATAAGAAAGTTTTAAGTGTCTTTAGCTTGTAAGGGTGTGCACCAGGTGCCATGTGGAGCTAAGGCTAGCATCAGTTTGGAACAGACCTGTGTAACGCCAAGATACCTGTGGCCTTTGTATGTCATAACTGCCAAAACATCAAAAAAGGAGAAACGTTGGGTTTTTTCTGAAACATTACTAAAGTTGGTTTTTCCCAACACCTCTGCACACTCATCTTCTATTGTTCATCACACTCTAGGATTAAAAAGCCCTAACATCTAGCTATGAAGAATCTGGAAATATAGATTTGAAAATGATGAAAATATATGTATAAAAACACTTGGTGATTATTGCATTGCGGCTAAAAGATAATATAGATATAATTAGTTGTGGCTTCCATTGGGGTTATCATTTGACCTGGCTAATTACAGAGAGCCTGTGTAGGGATCAGAGATGTAACTTACCATGAAACTGTTAACATTGGTCTTCACTGATGAGAAGGGAACCCAACAGTTGCCCAAGAGCCTGGCAAAAATACCAAAGCCTCGGTATTGCTCAATCTGTAAACTGAAAAATAAGTTTTGACAAATCACAGCAGACATGCTGTGTCTGCAAACAACACAGATCAGCAACCATAGCTTTCTTGCACAGCTTGACTTTGTGCAAAACTTTTTTGTCTTGTGGCAGAAAAATACTCAAAATAATCAATTTTAAGTAGAGATAATTAGAGTTCTTACAAGGTTTGTGTAGTCTTGCTGTTTTACTGTGAATGTGGAATTGTAAGTGATGGTGTACAGAAACGATATGAATTCTGTAACACCAAATAAATTACTGTTTTTGAAATTCAGGATCATTAGCAACATTATGTGGTGAATATATTTATATTAGCACCTTCCCACCCAACTTAACTGCTTTTTGCCTGTGTTTTCTGAGCTGGAATTTAAGTGACAAGACACGTAATAGTCTCTGTCTTCTTGGGGGCATTAGAGAGCCAGTTCTTAAGCAAACAACTGAAAAAGTTTCTAAAAATTCTTTCCTCAGTGAATTTATTTAATTTTGTCTTCATTCCACCATGTTCTCGCAAACTCAGCAAAACCTGAAGTTCAAGTGACAAGCAGCACTAGGAGGACCTTTATTTGAGATAACGAATTAAAATGAAAGAACTCTGCTTTCCTCCTAGAACGCAGATTGAACTGATGAAATATATTTGTGAACTAAGCACACCTATGGTTATATCACAGATAGGAAATGTGTTTGGTGTTCTCCAGTGCATTTTATGGTATCACCTTTACTTAAGAAAAGCACACTGGATCAGACCACAGCTCCATCTAGACCAAAGGCCCATTTGGCCCATCACCTGTCTCCATTGTCATCTATGAGTAATTATCTGTGGAAAAATATAGTAGAGCAGGTGTACAGTGATGCTTCTCCAGTATATTTTCTTGTTTCCTACAACTTACAGCTCCGATGTTTTCAAGCCAGAGAAAACTGGAAGCCCTAAACTGCACAGCATAAACTGTGGCCAGCATAGACATAAGAAGTGTTACAATGATCTCCTCTGTTGTGGTCTTTCTTCCTCTTGTAATTGCTAATAATGTTGAATTGCTTTTGACTGTTACTGAGTGTTGAACTGACATCTTCGTAGAACTGTCTATTGTAGTCTCAAGGCCCTCTTCCCAAGAGGCAGTGATGAGCTCAAAGCCTGTAACTGTGATGTGAAATTAAGCTTGTTTTATCCCCTGTGCATGGACTTATATTTGATTCTGCTGAATTTCACCTGACATTTTAATCTTCGATCACTAAGTTTCAGAAGGTCCTTTCATGAGTCTTTGTAGTAAGCCCTCATCTTTATTACCCTCAGTAAATTAGGTGTCACCTACTGTTCGTTCTTTTTTCTTTTTATCAAATAAGTTGAATGTACTATTCCTAGAGCATCATTCAACTCTACTAGTGAATTTCCTCCACTGTGAAAAATTGCTTTTTATTCTACTCTTGTACTTTATCTTTTAACTGTATTTTGTGTGTTAATCCCGTAGTTGCTTATTTTTTTATAAAAATCTTTGATTACATGCCTTACATGCCTTTCTAACCTCTGTTAGAAATTAATGGGGACCTTGATTATCAAACAAATCTCCCTTATCCACATACTTTTACTCTGAAGAACTTCAATAGCTGGATGACAGACAGACAACCTCCCTTTACAAAATCTTTGTTAGCAGTGTCCCAACCTGTTAAAGCTGCCTAGGTGCCCCATACTTCTATATTTTTTTTTAAAGGTTCTTATAGGTTGCATGGCATAGACATCAGGTGTTTCAGACTATAGGTCTCTGTATCTCCTCTGAAGCATTTGCCACTTCGGAGTCTTTGGGTGACAAGGCTGATGAGAGGTTATTCACCACAGTTATTAAATCAGCTATTTCACCCTTCAGTTGCTTCAAAATTGAGTGGGTACCATCTGTTTCCAGTGATTTCTTACTGTCTTATTTCATCTATTTGTTTTGTAACCACTTCTTTTAACACACCAAATTGAGATGGGCACATCAGTCTCCCATGAAGAAGGTTTTTAGCTTGGGAATGTCTTTCAAACTGCTTGACAGTGCACACAAGCAAAATGCTCATTTTTTTATGCCATGGTGATAGCTTCTTTGAGTATGAGTTTTATTTAATTCTTTTTAGTCCTGATAATTGATTAGGTCTACAATGACAGATTTTTCACCTTAAATGACAATTAATGAAAAATAATTTAGTTATTTATGCCTTTTTATTTTTTTTTTATTTATGCCTTTATTATGCCTTTATTTATGCCTTTTTTATTTATGCCTTTATTTATGCCTATTTATGCCTGTAGTTGCTTCTCAAATATTTTAGGCACACTAATGATTTTGTATTTATATATTCAACTTAAAAGTATATGTGTTTCTTCATGTGGACGTAGATTTATTTTTTGTGAAGGATGCCTTCTTGCTGTTAATAACCTCCCACTTTTTTCCTTTCTTAAGGTTTTCTTGGTAAGAAGGATTTTTCTAAATAGAATTGCATGTTACCTTTTCAGAAAGTCTTTCACCTTTCCAGTACTTACATAAGGCATTTATGTGTAACTAATTGTAAATCAAATAGGGAAATTTATGGTATGTACAAAACAATTTTCTGGATGAAGTGGACATAGGTGCGTATCTGTCAGTGTCTGATTTAACAAGCAGAGAACATTTATTTTATGGAGGGCTGTACACCCAAGTCTGTCTTCGTAACGCTGCCATACATTTCAATAGTGTGTCACTTCATTAGTATCTATGGATGCTGTAGGGGAGGTATATATAGTGTTGATGAAGTATGGATGTGGAAGGGCCATTCACAAAACCGTCTTGTGCAAGCAGGTTGTACATGTTAGAGCAGAACAGCTCTGCCTGCCTTATGGCTTAGATGAGGATTTTAAGCTGCTACATGTTCTGGTGTGATTCTCCAGCTGGAACGTACTGACTTCTGGATGTGCTCCGCTCTCTATAGAAAGAAGCACTCTGGTGGGTCCCTTAAATTACCTATCTGAAAGTTATGCAGCCAAAGTTACATGAGGTGATTTCCACACATGGGGACTAACTTGAAAGCACTGTGATAAACTAGTTCCTCACAGTTGTCCTGTTTGGCAAGTTAAAAACACAATACTAATCAATGAAATAAAGTAAATTTGGAAGGGGGTTGTCCAGATCCCTTAATACCATGATTACATTGCTGAATATAATGCCTCCAAAACACCTCCTCCACACCCCTGGCCCCAAAAAAACACCCACTCAAACAAGGTTGTAGAAATTGTGTATTAAACAAAAAAAAAAGTTAGGAAACATGAAATAGATTACCTGTATATTGCATTTCATGTGTAGAAAACTACATGAAATCACATTCCATATTATGAATGCCATTTCCATAGAAGTTTCTCCTACCTGGATAACTGACCAAGTTACATTAAAACACTGGCTTGTTTGAAGCTCACCTGGGAATGTGTGAATTTTTGTATCGTTGGTTGCCTTGTTTCTAAAGCGTAGGAACAAGAGTAGATGTCACAGAAGTCCTTGATCTGCTCGGTTGAACAAATCACTTATCTTCCTTATTTTTTTCATACCAAGTGGAGGTAATGAAACACACTTGCCTTTGTAAGGTGGCTTGATACCTGCAAAGAGAAGGTCTGTGCAGCAGCTTGGGACTTCCACCCTTTTTGTAACAGCCTTGTAGACATCTAGGAAAGAGAACTGGAATTGAATTTGTGCCCAAGAGTGCATGGGCAAGAAAAACCTGAGGAATTCAGATCAGTTGCATAGCTGTATTGGAGGATGGATTTAATGAGATGTGAGTGGTCTGTTCATTATGTTTTGAACTATGTAGTTTTAATTAAAAATAAAGAAAAACTGTAAGCCAAAGTTTTATTTTTAAAAAATACTTTACCCCACTATCAAATTATCTGTTGGAAGCGAGGTAGAAGAATAATACAAAGGTTCCCCCAAAAGGAAGACATTTTTATTAAATGAGGTTTTCTGTGTTCTCAATTCTGTATTTATTTGCCTCCCGTCCTTAACTTGTACGTGATGATAAGATATTCCATACTGTGCAGTTAGGCATTGAACAACAGAACTGCATTTGTGGAACTGGATTTGACAGCGATTCGCTGTAGACCTATGCTTTTTAACTAAAAATTGTTTCTCATGCTCTCTGACTCTTCATTCTGCCGTTGGAGACACCAACTATCAGAGGTGCAGGTGAAGGATAAAAATGATTTTTGTATGGGCAATGTTAAATAACTGATTACTTTGCCTTTGCGAGGTTGTAGCAGTTCTGCGTCGCTTTGTATGAGAGCTGGCTGCTGTGCTAGATGCATGCTGTGTGTGATACTGTGCCGGTTGGTGACACAGCCTAGAACTTTTGCGGTGTGGCAATATCTTTTGCTGGTTGCTTGGTAAACATTTGTAGCATTTGAGTGGATCACTGCATTATCTATTGAATTGATCTGTACCTGGCCACCCACACTTTTCACAGAGGATGTCTGAATTACTCTGGGTGTGTTCATCTGATGTCATGTTCATTAAATGCCTACTTGATTTGTGCTAGTATAAAGTTGACATTATTCTGTAGATCTGACTTTCTTAGAAAAAATATTGGTAAAATATTTTGTGTAGGCTTTCACCATCTTGTTGCTAAATGAGAAATAATCTGAAGATCCATTTCTCCTTCTTTCTGGTCTTTTGCTGATGGTTCTCCACATGCATGCACACATCCTCTCTGCTTCTCTCTTCTTACTTCCTTGTGTGTATCTCCTCTATCTGATTACGTTTTAAAGGTGTGTACCATATTCATCTCTAAAAATGAACATGTAGATTTGCAATTCTGGTTTTACAATCTGTTAGCAGACAAGAACTGCACAGCTCTATGTGTACTGTCATGTTAACTCTGGACCTTGTAGTTGAATCCAAGCATCCTAGTGGTGTTCACCGGTGCCTTGTTGGGGGAGGAAGTGATTAACATTTGAACTCTACCGATGTAGGTGGCATGGATGCAACTTGTCTTTTTGTCTCTTGTCTTTTTAAACGCAATCTGAACTTGACGCCTGATAGCTGTATAAAGACAATTAAGGAAAGCAAATTCAAAAAAATTCTTGTCATTTGATGTTGAGGGGGATAGAGTTAATGCGCTAGGGGGAGAATCACAAGGAGTGTAGAATTAAATTAAGATCTGGACAGTGATATTTATCAGGTTTTCAGAGGAGGCCGAACAGACAAAGCGAGACAGGAGGGATCCTGCTCAGAAGGAAGACATCGTAGCTTCTGCTTGGAATAAAAAGGATTTTGATTGTAGGTCATAAATCTTCTACCAGAATTAAGATTCTTCCAGACAAGATGATCTTTGGCCAGCTGAAGCTTTTCTGAGTGGAAGCCGGAAACTATTAAATGTAATGTACAGCTGGTGACCCAAAGCATCCCTGAAATGGCTGGCAGAGGTAATTAAGATAATTGATCTCTGCTATGATATCAATATATAAAATTCCTTTTGGTTTTCAGAAGCTGGTGAGATATGTACTGTTGTTGGATAGACAGTAGTGAAAATGCCAAGGTACTTTTTTGCAAGATAATCTCACTGGTTAAAGTTGTATGATTGTAATTATCTATCTATGCTATCTTTATTTTGTTCTTATGTAGTTTACAGTGTTCTCAGGAAATCCTAGAATTAAAAGTCAGTGCCTTGATTACCAGTATAGGAGACACAGCACTTGCTTTAGTTCTTCCAGTTCTCCAGCTGGAATGAGAAATGTCATGATGTGTGTGTGGAAGGGAGGATAACAACGCATGGAAGTAATGTCCGCTACTGCTATTCACTCCATGGGGGAAAGAAAATGCTGTTACTCCTTGCTGAAGAGCTTTCCAAAGGGCTAGATGTCCATTCTGTATGACTAATGAGATATTCAGCATTCAGATTGTTCTCTGTAATTTAGGACAAATAACAGGCATGGGAGACTAGATAGGACAAGGTACTTTTGTTGTCTTGGGCATGCCATGGAAGACAAGTAGTAATAGTTAAAATTACAGTGATTGTGCCAGAGGCTTTCTGCCTAGAAATTCCTGGTTATAATATGTTTGTTATGCAATCAGTCCGTAAGATTATCGCTACTAGAATGTCTCAAGTTAGTAAATTAAGTGGGAGGACCCCTAAGTAATGGGGTGGCCAACTTCAGTTCTATAGGTTCTTTTATTTTGTATGTTTTTGTTATGGGGAACAGAATGTTATCAGGTGATAGAGATGAGGGAACTGGCATGACATTTAAACAGGAATTAAACCGAACCAGAAGCTTCCAAAGGGGAAGAGAGAAGGAGGGCAATACAAAAATGCATATAAAATATTACAAGATACCTGCATAGTAGAGGTGAATCTTTGTTTAACCAGTAAAAGCAATCCTGCTTGCCTTCCACAAACAGTTACTTTAGCTTGCGCAGTGTTTGTTATTCCTGGTTGTGATCCTTTGTGAGATGCCATTTCAAAAAGCAAAAAAGAAAACAAAGAAAAGGAGGTGGAAATAGGAAGAAGCATGACTATAGTGTAAATGAGTATGAGAACTAATCTGGCTTTCATTATCTACATTTCTTCATTATCTACATCTATCTTCATTTCTGTAAATTTACAGCTTAAATATAAAAGAAGAGTGGAAAAGAAAATAGACTTGCTCATCAGAACAAATTGCTTCAATTAAAGGTTACAGTGGTTGGCATGGGCTGGTTGTTTTGTGTGGTTTTGCAGGGTGGACTCAGCTGAGCTGCTTGTTAAAGGAATTAGATTGGCACAGGATTTTGGCACCAGGAGTAGAGTAACATTTACTTTCACAAACTGTCTGCAGTTGTCTACAACATTAGTGGGATTTTTTTGCAAAGATACACAACCTGCAAAATACATTGTAGAAGTTTAACATGTTTGCTCAGCAGTGTCTTTAAAGCATTTCAAGATATTTTCTCTCTACTTTGCCTTTACTTGGGATCTTGGATTGTATTGTGGTGGGTTTTTTTGTTCTTAGAAGTTGTGAGTTAAATGTTAGGGATTTCTTTCTGAGTAAGTGTATTCTTTTTTCCGTCTAGTCAACTGATTTCCATAAAATGCTCACCTATCAGAGATACTAATTTAGTTCAGCTAGTAGACAATTCTCTTCTTGATGTAAAAGTGTCAGGTTTTAAATTCTGGTGTCTGTTTCGAAAGGTGGTCCATCAATCGTTGAAGCTCATGGTCTGCCACTAATCTTTGGGCATGATATGAAGCATGGTATCCTAATAGTGGAAAGAGTGGTAGTGGGCTGCTTCCTACCTTATCTGTAGCACAGAAATTCTTATGGAGCTAGAATCCTTTTTTATTGCTGTTTCATTCATTTACTCCAAATTCAAAATAAGGCATTTTCTTGTGGCAGCATCAAGCAATGTGATAGTATCTTTTTTCCCCTTCAGTTTAAAACCTCAATTTAATGTACAGTAACAAAAGCTAGTTGGTGAAATCATCTTAAACTGCATGAAGTTGTTAATCGGTCAAGCATATGTTGTCAGATTACGTAAAAATGATTTATCAAGCTGAGTCACAGACGGGATAAAGCCATTTCTCTTAAACAGAAGTTAAACCACACACAAAAAAAGAAAAAGATGTTCAGATTTGTGTTCTTATAGCTGACGTGGATTTCAAGCTCTAGATAACATTTGCATGTCTTACTTTCTTCTGGGAGTAGAGCTCTTGAAAACTTCGTCTCTTTTTCAATATCAACATACAGTATTGTACCATTAGCTTACTTTTTTCTATTCAAAAAGCTATGCTTTTGATAAGATGCTATTCCATCTCTAATAAATAAAAGAAATAGTCCACAGATGTATTTTATTTCCATTGCAACAACTGTTATATTTTAACATGTACACACACTATTTTAATAAATTTGTGGCAAACATGCCTCTGCACCTGCCTTGGCAGGCCTGAAAAAGGAGGAGGGCTTACAAAAAATCAGTAGAAACAAATGGCTGTGGCTTGCTGTTCTGTTTAGTGTTTGAAAGGCATTACTGAAAAAAAAATCTTTTAACTGATCCAAGACCTTTGCAGGGATTTCTTCTCAGCTCTGAAGTTAGCTGGTAAGTTTTATACCACAACAAAAGTACCTTCCAACCAGGAAAAAAAATAAATAGGGCAATCTATAATTTTCTACTTGCTGGCCACTCACTTCCTTTCTAAAAGAAATGACTCAGTTTCTGCATTTCTGATCATCAAGTACCAAATCACCAGTGGACAGATCTGGAAGGTGGGCAGGATATCAGGATGATTGGTAAAACTGTTCTGTGAGAAAAATCAGCGGTTGGAATCCAGGCAGTCTTGCTTACAAGTCTGGAAGTAGTCTGATTACATTAGGGAAGTAGGATGAAAAACAGTTGCTAGTTCTCCTCATGTTCCCTATGAGGATATTGACTTTTATGGCAGATGAATGGAATTTCTTCAAGAAATATGAGGATAGTGCGGGTCATGGTACTGAGCATTGCCTGGAAGCTGATACCAGAAATTCTCCTCAGTGAAGGTCTGGAGTAGTGAGCACTTGAAGTAAGCAATTTTCCTGCTTACTTTCCTTGAATTAGCAATTTTCCTTCTGCCTTGTTTGCTGAAGGCAGAGATTACGGATAATGAAGTGATCCTAACTAATGCTGTCTTGTTAATGAATGAGAAATAAGTGGAATAGATGCTCGCTCATGTGTGATAACTCAGGGTAGAGGAAGTGCAGAACAGGGTGGACAGTTTTGAGGGTAAAACATGTGCTGTGCTTTGTCTCTACTAAGGACAATCTCACGTCTCCTTGGCTACTTTGCATAGCTTAGCTAGTGGGGCTTCTCTGTGGCCGAGTCTTCCGTGGCGGTTGCCTGTAGGATATAATAATTCCCTGAGGCAGAGACCGTCAAGCATACTACTGTTTACACAGTCTTGGCCTGTAAGTATTTGGTTATCCCTGTCTCATCTTTGTGGCTGGGCTTTTTGATGAAGGGAGGATCAGGCTCTGTCTCCCTCTGTAGGTTCTTCCCTCTGCTTTGGAATGCTCAGAACCACAGACTTCTCTCATGCCTTCCGCCTTCTGATATAACTTACGTGGATTTAAGTGAATTTGGTAAGGGCAAAATTTCACCTACTAGCAATTTCAGTTGGAGAAGTCCCCCTCAAAGGCAGTGACAGAGTTCTGATTTTTTAAATAGATGTGTGTGGTAGGAAGGGGAGGATTTCTCCTAGCTACAGACGTGCTGATCTTTCTGAAATTAAATTAGTGAGTATTTGGTCATTAATTGTAATGGGACATGGACCAAAGCCTGTGAACACTCTTCCGCTTTTTTTTTACTTATTCAAGTCTGTGGTGAATCCTGCACTTTCTGGCATGGCATGACTGGCACTCTAACGTATTTCTATAGCCAGAACTGTCTGACCCTGTTCCTTTTGCTAACACTAACAATCTGAAAATTTCTGCTTGATTAATTCTTTAAGCTGACTCTAAGACATGCGGTTGGAATAACTAGAATGAGTTTTAAAATGCTGTTAAGCAATACCTATGTGGGTTTTGCATATGAACATCTCCATTAACTTTCTCAGTTCACTGCACTATGCTTATGAGTGAGTAAGCACTGTTTGAAAAAGGTGTTACACCCTTTATGATTTTTTCTGAAGAAAATGTTACAAAACATTCTGTATCAGAATTTCTGCTTATTCAGGCAGAATCTTTCTTAGAGAGTTTTTAGGCTGTAATTAAATAAATGCTTTAGGGCAATTACTTAATTCTAAAATAGGAAGCAATAAATCTCTGGAAAAGAGGATTGCCCAAACTGGAAAATGGTTGACAGTAACATGCTATGGGATTTTAAAAGTTTAAGAAATTTAAGCTGATATTCATTGGAATATTTGGATACTGTGCTGTAGTTTTGTGAAGACAGTAGAGGACAGGATTTTTCAAGCTGGTTACTCATATCACTATGTAGCTGCATGAATCAGTTGATGATTTCTGCTTTGATCTTCTGCATGATGGTGGTCATCTTTTTGAAAACAAGCATTACTTCAGTGAGAGTGATGGAGCACTGAGTGGTCTGAAATCTGCAAGTGGCTTTACAGCAACTAGTTCCATCCTGGAGGGCTGAGTGCTTTAGATTGGTGGGCAATGATGGGGTTTGCTTGGAACTAGGATATGTCTGGGGGACAAGGAAGTAAGGGGTTACAGAATCACAGAATGATAGGGGTTGGAAGGGACCTCTGGAGATCATCTAGTCCAACCCCCCCGCCAGAGCAGGTTCACCTAGAACAGGTTGCAGAGGATGGCGTCCAGGCGGGTTTTGAATGTCTCCAGAGTGGGAGACTCCGCAACCTCTCTGAGCAGCCTGTGCCAGTGCTCTGCCACCCTCAAAGTAAAGAAGTTCCTCCTCATGTTAAGATGGAACTTCCTATGTTCAAGTTTGTGCCTGTTATCTCTTGTCCCATCACTGGGCACCACTGAAAAAAGACTGTTCCCATCCTCCTGGCACCCTCCCTTTAAGTATTTATGAGCATTGATGAGATCCTCCCTCAGTCTCCTCTTCTCTAGACTAAAAAGACCCAACTCCCTCAGCCTTTCCTCATAAGAAGGATGTTCCAGTCCCCTAATCATCTTTGTAGCCCTTTGCTGTACCTTCTCCAGAAGTTCCCTGTCCTTCTTGAACTGGGGAGCCCAGAACTGGACACAATACTCCAGATGTGGCCACATCAGGGCAGAGCAGAGCGGGAGGGTAACCTCCCTCAACTTGCTGGCCACACTCTACTTGCTGCACCCCAGGATGCCTTTGGCCTGGGTCTTCTGGCAGGTATGTGATCTTTGCACCTTCTTTCAGTAATTGAAAATGTTAAATCCCTGGTTTTGAATGAATGGGGAAAGAACGATTTTTGGTTTACTTGCCAGGTTGGAAGCTGTTAGTACCACTCTTAGTGTTGCATCTGTCAATTTTTTCTTTAAAATGTTTGTACTATTGTTTCTAAAATGTTAGTATAAACATCCCATCTGTAGGTGGCTGGGTCTGTTTACTGATGAACTTGTGATTGAAGCAGATCAGATTGAATCCAGCAAGTATTGACTAATCCTGCAGAGAAATGATTCAAGAGTCAATAAAAGAGTGGGTTCCTCTAGTTTGGGTTGAGTCCTTGTCGGTTTGTGTTGCTGGGTTTTTTTCATGGCTGTGTTCAGCAGGGATTAATGTTCATCAGTACCTGTCACTGTATTTCCTGCTCCTGTCAGCTTTCCCTCTGCACATCTCTTGTGTGCTGAGTGTCCTAGAGCCTCTTTTCAGTGTTCAGTTAATCATTAGGGTCGGGGCTTCTCCTGATGCTTTGATCAGTGCTTACACATATAGCAGTTTCTTTCAGCAGTGACAAATCATTTGCTCACCAGATAAGGACAGAGTAAAAAGGCAAAAAAACTAAAAACCTGCTTCCAAAGCTGACTTACCAAGGAGTTGTTTGAATCAAGTAATGTCTCCCCCCTGCCTCCTTCCCGGCCTCTGCTGCCCTGCAAAAAAACCAACCCCAAACCACCAAACAAAACACAAATAGACACCCCCCTCTGCTACCCCCACCCCCCCCAAAAAAAAAAAAAAGGTAATCAAGGCAGATGTATTCCTCAAAATGGCATTGCAGGAGGTGAGGCAAAACAAAGACAAAACTTAATGGTCCTGGGGTGATTAGCCTTGGTTACTCTATGTTGACCGTCTGGGCTTGAGAGATTTTTCTCATTAGCTTTTATATGTTTCCAAATGACAATGAAACGATCCAAGCAGTAGATTTCTGAAAAAAGATTGCAGTTCATGGATAGGTAAAGTCACTGTTCATCAGTAGTGTGATTTAATACTGATCAGACTGTTTTATATCTATGATATGTTTTGTGTTATGTCAGTGATTCATTATTTGTTTCATGTTGGCTGTCTGCCATGTAATACATGATCTCTGTAAAATCCCTGTAGCGTTAGCAGTTTTCGGAGATTTGAGTAAGAAAGACCTAATTAATGCCTTATCTCTTCTTGCACCCTCACTGCTGATGCTTTTTTGTTGCTTGTGGTGCCTGTTGTTCTGTGCTGTTCTCTGCTCTTCAAAGAGCTAATGCATAGTAAGAGCTGATTTATTCTGTGGCAGGAAGCATAAGCTCTTTGAAGAATATATTCAGTTGCACAGCTGTTCAAAATAACCACCACTTGAAGGTTCATCTTTTGTCTGATCAAATAAATTCTGTAAAATATGGCAAAATTTTCCATAATATGAGTTGCTTTTCTGATACTTGTTACTGTCCTTGGGCTGTAGGGCAGCAGTGCCGCTTCGCTTTCAAAAGCTTCTTGCACGGACTGTGTTGCAGAGAAGCTCATGTAATATAAACGTTGACGGCTGTGTGATAGTTGTGTTGCTGAAGTTGATCAGAACCACAGAGTGTATCAAAAAGGAAGATTCAGAGTCTGAGTAGCTCTGAGGTATTACTTTATAAGTAGCTCCTTTCCTCACTGGACTACCAAAAATAATATTTGAAGCCTTGTCTATTTTCTTACTATCATAAACCTAAAAATCTTGGGGAAGATGGGGAGCTGGTTTATAATGCACATATCAATGCATGCAATGTTTCTTAAAAGACACCTCAGTTAAGACTTAGCAGATATTAGTGAGAGTTTTAAGGGTTGGATCCTGTTCTGAATATGTGCCCCTGACCACACTAATGTAACTGCTGAGACAAGGAAGCAGGCCTTTTAGAAGACAGAAAGTAATTGGGAGAAAATGGCCAAATCTTCCCTGCAAGGCCATTTCTCCAGTGGAATTTTTGTCAGTCCTCCAGCTCCCTGTTGAGTTCTGACCCAAAGGGGTGGCAGAAGCCTGCAGCAGAGCAGATGAAGCTGTGCTTTCACAGCCTGTCTTTGTTCCAGGCTGTTATCTAGAGCTTTAGTGGGACTTACGAGCATCTGGTGGTTGGTTTTGGCTACTGAAACAAGGAAGAACTGAGAGTGTGGCCATAACCTGTTTGAACTGATATGTTCTGTTTAATGAAGAAGACCACATAGTTGCTAACCGATGTTTCTGAGTCTTCCTGGAGAACACATTTAAGCATGGTAAATTAGTGAAATCTTCTATGGACTTCATAGGCAGGTCCACTTCATTTGGAGGCAGTGTTTTAGTTGAGCAGTTTTAAGAGCTGAGCAATGTCCTTCAAGAAGTTACCATCACACGCGTCGTATCCCCATGCTTCCTTCTATTTATGGCATTACACTCAAAATGTTTTGTTAGAATATCCAAATACTGAAAGGTGAAAATAGTGAAATCTGGGTTTTTTTTCGGGGCAGGGAGGAGGACCCCAAATACCTGGGTATTGCCATGATTTAGTTAGCAAAGTTAGACCAAAACATCCTGCCCTAAATTTTTAGGAAGAAAAATCTAAAGTTGAGGTTAGGGGATGGTATTTAGGAGCTTGATACATTTTTGTATCTTTTGTATATTTTGAAGGAATGTCTAATCTTGACTTTAACCTCCAAACAAACAACAAAAAAACCCTCATTGTTTTTCTTGTCAACTGCAAATATTTGTTAAACAGCTGTTAAAGTGAAATTTTTGTAATTGGAGGAGAAGCATATACTTGAAGTACTTAATAGCTGCTTGTTAGCACTTCATCTCCATTTGACAAAAGTCTGGAGCACAACGTTAAGGTTATCTCTAGTGTGGGTGTAGGCAAGTAAATAACACTTCGTGGAACACGTTTGATTTCAGAAGTTCAGAGTGCTTGATATATACACAGAGTTTGGTGTATACATTCTAACTGCTTCTGATGTCCTCTGGTTTTCTGTGGCCACTACTTAAGAAAAGAAGTGAAAGTAAATGGAAGGAAATAAAGTAAAAGACAATCTCATCTTTTTTGAAGTAATAAGGTTTTAATGAATGATTTTTTTTTAATTTTTTTTTTTTTGTTTGTGGGGTTTTTTTAGCTGAAATAGCCCTCACCTTCGTGATTTGGGAGGTAATTAGGGGATTTGTAATATCCCACTGGTTTGATCACAACTTCTGCTCGTGACATTTTATGATGAGTATATAGCTTATAAATAACATTTTGAAGGTATAAGGTTATACAGAGATAATTGCACAGCTGAAATGCATTGGCACAAGGCCAAAGGCTAAGCACTTTCCACCATCCCTTCTAAATTAAATAACTTCGCTTCATAAAGTGTATCATCAGAAATTGTTTTCATTACTCCCAGAGGGCAAGTTAAGGTTAATAAAAATCCAATACCAAATTACCCTTATGTGTGAATATTTGTATTTTTAGAACCTTTCTTTGTCAATTATAGTCCTCATGGAGTGTGTATATGCAAATACAAGCATGTAAGTCATAGCTTCAGCTCATCTGTTTCTACAATTTTCAACTGTTTTACCTCTCTGAGACAGACTTCCTCTAAACACGATTGTGAGACCCAGCAGGATTTTTCAAACTGAGCAAAACTAAATGCACTCCTTCCACTAAGCAGTTGTTTCTCATGTCCCCTGAATCCCACCATCCTGGATTCCACTTAACCCACATAGCAGCCATTTCACTTGTCTGCTTCAGTCCTCAAAAATGTTATTTGTATATCCTCTTCTTTCAATGTTATGTTAAATAGCATGTTCTTCATACAAGGCAACCCAGTATTTCGTGGATTCTTAGGCAATTCGAGAAACCCTTTAGTAAAGGTGAATTAGGGGGGGACGTTTTTCCATTTTCTCCTGTGATAAATTAGTTACATGTATGATCTGAAATAGCACACACATCTTGGAGTCACCTCTTTTAGTACTCCGCTTTTACAACATTAGGATAGAGTCTTGTTACAAGTGCCTTCTTTTCAGTCTGCTCCTCCATGCCCTCCTTTTCTCCCACTTCCCAAAAAGAGGACTTCCACTGTCTTGGTAAGACTGTTTCTGTCTTTTAGAGTAAGAAAGAACATTGTGTATAAAGAACAGTGTAAGAACAGGCCTAGTGTACAGGAATATTCACCCAGGATAATCTTTCAGCCTCTATCACTGTGTGGTTCAGGGACTCACTTTCTCAGAGATGGTGTCTTTATCACTTGGTGGATTTTTTTCCTCTATGCGTTTATCAGTTTTTAAAAATCTATGTACTCTTATAGCGCCAAAAATAGCTTTTGGCAGAATTATCCTATTGCTTATGTTTTGGTATCTTTTTTAAAATAAAGGGTTTTTTTCTACCCCAAAAATTAAATTAAGGAATGAATAAATTGCTTTTGTTGATCTTAAGATTAAATGAAAAACTTTCACACCAGTTAGTTAATATCCTGGGTCTATTTCAGTCCCAATACTGAGAACAAAGCATTAGGAAATCCAAAGAGAAGTCATAATTGGGAATGGTTGGAGGAAAAATAAATAATGTTACTATTTATAAATCTATGCAACCTGTTACACAAATGTTGCATATTTTTTCTTAGATGTCTGATGAAGCAGTGTTTATACAATTTTTCTCTACAGGTTATTGACATGCCAGAACACAATCCTGGAGATATGGGTGGAACAATGAGACTGGGGAAGAGGAGGACTGTTTTCAAAACACAAAATTCTGTTTTAAGTAAGTTACATTTCTGGTCTTACGACTTGCCTTTTGGATAGGAACTTTGAAACATGGCAAAGCAAAAATGCCAAAGTACATTTTGTTAAAGGACTACAACCTCAAACAAGCAGCTGGGTGACAACTTACTCGAGCTCACGATCCTGTTCCTATGTACATTTATCCAGGATCTGAATGTAAAGAAAGAAATGAGACACATCTGGAAGCCCCAGTGAAAAGGTCAGTTAGGGTCCAACACTTTCAATAAACAATGAGGATACTGTTGAGATAACCGAAATGCATTTTATGGTAGTTTAATTCATTATTTTCTTGAGAAGATCAGAGCATTTTCTTCTGATGTTCTTTATGAGTTGATAGGGTGTGTGAACCAGGGCTTCTTGTTCTATCCTTGAAGCTTTTTGGTAGAACCAACCCAAACTCCTACCCATTATGCTCTTGCCAGACCTAAACATTGCTTGTCATTCCCTAGAGTTGCCAGTACATCTCAGCCTTAAACATCATCTGGCTTCACTGCTGTAGTCGTCACCTTGTCTTGACCGTGCTTGCTAGTTTGTAGCCTAATTATAGCCAGGTCCAGCTTAACTCCATTCTCTGATCCAGCACTGCCCTAGGCTTAGTCCAGCCCTGGAAACTGTCTTGTTTTGGACAATGAATTATTTGTTGTAGGAAAGGAAAATGATTTGCTGTAAAAGGCGAAATAAAAGCAACCAGAATATAGAACAAATGATTCAATATGATCTATATGTATTTTAAAATTGAAGTAATACTTGTCTCCTGTTAATCAGCCTATTATACAGTAGTAGTATAAGAGATGATGAAAATGTGTAAAAAGTGGTTTCTTGTCCATTGATAAATATGGGCATGTTTCTTATATTGCTCTGCCCTTGACATTTATCTGAGCTATTACTATATTTAGCTGTGTTGAATTTCTGGAATGTATCCTTCTGAGCTTTTAAAAATGACAGCTACTTCAGCAGGAGACCAAAGTGTAATACATATGCCAATTTAATGAAAAATCTGCCTTTCTAGAGAATGCCTGTGATCTGGCTGCTCTGGGTGATATTTTGCCTAGGTGTGATACAGATATGCATGTCACAAGGTACAAGTTGTTCTGTGGCCTAAACACTTAATGGAAAAGTTAATGAAAATTAACATATATTGTAACTCTTGACCAGTATTATGAGTTGTTTAGATGACCATATTTATCAAAGACTCATAGAAAGCTTTGGTAGTTTACTCAAGAAATCTGATTCCTGTTCCTAATGCCTTACAACTTGAATGGAAATAATGGTTTTGAAAAGGTGGTTCTTTTGCTTACCACTTTTTGTAAAATTGCAGTACTATCACACTACAATTTTTGGAGATCTTGGCAGTCTAGTTCTTGTACCAACGCCTAAGCGAGATAGTAATCCTAATGAGTCTAGGATAAATTGAGAGCAAAGTTTAAGCTGTGAAATTAAGTGAGAGATATGATTAAATTCTGGTTTACTGCATACCTCTAACCTGCTCCTTGTTGCTCTGCAATGTACAGTGTTCCAGATGAGGCTCAGAGGATTGCAAGAGTCATTTGGGTAATGAGATCAGGAAAGCAGAGAGAATGTTTGTCATTGGAGGTATTATGCCAGCTGCCATGCATAATCTATTAAAATGGAACAGATGCTACTAAAAGGCTTCCTTCACTGCACCTTTTGCATACAACTGTTGTAAAACCCTGAAGGGATTTTATGTTGCTTGTTCACTCAGACATTTTTTATTTTAATTTGGGCTTTACAATTTAAATTAGTTTAAGCATGGTGTTCAGATTACCTAAGCTATTTCTGGTCAAGGAACGTTGAATATGAATCCTGAATAAACTCAGGTAATAGTACATTAAAAGAATCTAGTCATCTGTCTGAAAAACAGAAAGGTGGAATGAGAAGAATTGTTGTGTTTTACATATGAAATTTTTCTGAGGTTTAAATTACAAAAAATAGTTGTAACAACTATTATAGCAACACGTTAGCATTACTTTCTTTTTTGTTGTATATTCAGGGAAACTTTATGGTGATGAAATGTTTGTAGAGGAGCGACACAGGCATCGATATGAGGTAAGCGCTACTAGTGTACTTTTGTGCTCAAAAGTTAAAGCTTAAGTCAATTGTGTTTCTCTTGGTAGGTACAATTCTCCTTAAAGCCAATGGGAGATTTCTTACATAAACATAACCCAAAATTTAGTAATGGTTAGATAGTACAATTTAGATGGAAAGGAACCTCTGTAAGTCTTCTGGTCCAACTCCCTGTTTGGAGCTGAGCAAATTTCAAAATTAAATCAGGCTGCTCAGGATTTTGTCCCATCTAGTTTTGAATCTCTTTGGAGAGATTCCACAACATCTTTTGACTATCTGTTCCAATGCTTAACCACATCATTGTGAACCCTTTTTTCCCCTTATATCTAATAGGAGATTTCCTTGGGCAATTTGTCTTTTCTCTCTGTCTTGTGCTGTGCGTCTCTGAGCAGAGTCTGGCACAGTCATCTTTATACTGTCCTATTAGATAGTTAAGGTCAGCAATGAGATCCACCCTTTGCCTTGTCTTCTCCTGGCTGAACAAATCCAGCTCATCCAGTCTCTCCTTTGATGTTGCATGTGGTCCACCCCCCTTAACCATCCTGGTGGACCTCCTATGGACATTTTGTCAATCTCTTTCTTGTACTGAGGGGCCTGAAACCAGACACAGTATCACAGAGGTGTTCTTGCAAGTGTTCATTGGGGAGGAATAATGTGGTGTACTGTTTCTGTGGTAAAGATGGTGCAGCGTCTTCATGAAATGGTCTTGGAAAGTGATGTCAGAGATTACCTGACTTGACTTCCTGTGAAGTATTTGAAAAGTAAAGGCTTATAATCCTTAAATGCATTGCTTCTTGGCCGATTTGGCTTATTTAAAGGCTTAGACTATGTTCAGGTAGTGCACATTCTTTCATAGTCTAAATGTAGGCAGACTTCAGGCATCTACAACTCGGAGTCTAATTCAGATCACTTGCTTCCTACCATCCAACTCTAGGCCTCTTGTATAGGTCCACTCCTCTATTTGAGAACATCTGAGCAAAGGTGTCTGTGTGCATTCAAAATACTGTCATTCAAGGAGACAGGCAAGAGCTGGACTCCTAGAGTTATCTCTGAGATAGTTCAGAAGGGACCTGACTCCATTAGTATCTCCAGAGGGACCTGAGCTACAAGATGTGTGCGTGCTATAGACTGATTCAGACAATGTTAAGTCCCCTTAAAAAGATGGGAGGAGAATGTGATGGTGGTAAAGGTGCTCAGAGTTTGAATATTAACTGAGTGGTTAGAACATCACCAGGGAAATGAAACAGCTCGCTGCAGAGCTCCTCAGTTTGAAGGAGGAGCTGAACCACAGCGTGTGTCATAAACACTGAAATGCAGTGTTCAAATAGGAGGTCAGTTTTTATGCCTACTGTAGTGGGCTGTTTAAAAAACGAGGAAAACTGCTTAGAATCAAGCAAGCAGAAGGGACCCTGGCTTTAATCTTTTGAATGTTATGTAGTAAGTTTTAAAATTACTGATTCATCTCTTATTAAATGAGCATCCCCACTTTTACAATTTTTACCAGAGTTGTTGAAACAAGAAAGCAAAAGTTCCCAACACTTTTCTCAATTCTTTTCATTCTTGTATGTATACTAAAAAACATTACAATTAACTACTACTGTTTGTTAAGTCCAAAAATAAATAGAACTACAATTATTATTACTTTCAATATTTCAGGTGAACCCAGAATTGACTCACTGCTTTGAAGAGAAAGGTTTGAAATTTGTTGGCCATGATACGGAAGGGAACAGAATGGAAATTATTGAACTGGAAAGTGAGTGTCTTGCTTGTCTGTAGTACTTTCCACATCTATTAAAACTATGTAAACTATAGGTTGTTAAATTCTATGTAGGCACAATGTTTAGCTGTCATAACAGCCAAGATCATGTTGGGGAATACTGCTGACTTCACCTGTGTATTACAATGGGTGAAGATTTAGAGGATGTTAGGAGAAGTCTTACACTTCTCAAGGATTGTGTGTGTATTTGATTATCAGGGAGAGACGTGCTCCTTTTCCAAAAGGTCATAATTCTAGCTCAGTGGGATTTGGCTATGTAGAATCATAGAGTGGTTTGAGAGGTCATCTAGTCCAACCTTCTGCTTCAGCACAGGGCTACCTTCAAGCATAGATCAGGTTGTTGAGAGCAATATCAGACAAGTTTTCAGTATCTCCAAGTATCCTATTGGTTGGACTTCAAACCACTCACCACTCCTCTTTGAACCCATCAGTGCAGCCATTTTTTAACACACTTTGTAGTCTACCCACAGTCTGTATCTCCCAACTTGGATGCTAGGAAACCATATCAAAAGCCTTGCTAAAGTCAGGGTAAAGGAAGGCTACTGCTTTCCCTGCATCCAAAGACTGATTGTTCCCAAGCTTGTTGTGCCCAGTTGTCTTCTTGTCCTTCATGTGTCTGGAAATGCCTTGGAGGAGGATTTGTTTCATAATCTTGCCATAATCAGAGGTTAGGCTGACTGTCCTGTAGTTCCTTGGATCTTTCTTGAAGAAGGGCATGGTGACTGCCTTTTTCCAGTCATCAGGGACCTCTCATGATTGCCTTGGCCTTTTAAAGATAATAGCCAGCTTCATGATGACCTTGGCCTACTCCCTAAGCATCCTCAAATATTTTTAGTCAGGTCCCAGTAACTAATATACGTTCAGTTTGCTTGAGTATATGAAATATGTATACCTGCAATATAGCCAAAGTATAAAACATCACTGGAATATATTATCTAAAGAGGCTGTGAAATCTCCATGCTTGCTGATAGCGACCTTCAAAACTTGAGTAGATAAAGCTGTCAGCAACCTGATTTAACTTTGAACTTGACTCTGCTTTGAGCAGGAGTCAGCACTAGAGACCTTCCAAGATGCCTTCCAATCTGTTCGTGTCTCCTTCAGTTACCCTCTGTTTAGAATCATAGAAAAAAGTGTGAAAATCAAATAGAAAGCAAGCTCCTTTCTTTCACAGAAGTGATTCAGATAAATGAGGGCTTGATACTGTGGAAATCTGGTATATTTGGACTACTTTAGCAAGTAAGACTTGATGTCTTTTCTAAAAGGTTCTGAAATAAAAAGGAGCTACACTGCGTATGTTTGTTGAATGCTACACAGAACAGCTCTTGGAAACAATCCCTTTGATTTTGCTTGATTCTTTGATTAACTCCTTGCTGTTAAGTCACTGTTGGCTAGATAAGTATCAGGCACCTGAAGATGCAGGCTACCTTACAATATTTTTCTTGTTTACTTACATGGCCCCTAATTGCCATCTGTTAAGATAAACTCCATGCACAGAAACATAAATTTATCATAAGAATACATTATCATCCTATGGAGTGCTATTTGTGACATGGTGCTCCCGAGAATTCATTTTATACTGCATGGTATGTTGAGGGACAGTGCTGTAATTTTGAACCAGGGTTTATAGATAGGTGTCTATATTCAATGTCAAGTAACTGCACCATAGAGAGTAATCTAAGAGCAAAGGATACATGTGAATTCATAAACTACTAATTGTCATGGTGTTCTTTGCTTAGTTTGTTCCTAATAAAATACCTCTGTTACGCATGCTGGTGTTGGGAGGCTATTTTGTCTGCCCTGCATGAAACTACTATAGGAAGCATTGTGAAATAAATCAGGCAGGATTTTTAAATTGCATGTTACTGTGAAAAGAGTAAAAGCAGCAGTAAAACCTGGAATTATTTCAGAATGGGCTGCAAGGAGACTCTGATTACTAAAGAAAAACAATCACCATAGGGAGGAGGGTGGGTTGGAGCGGAAGCACAGAAATAACAGTACACCAGATAGCTTAGGCAAAGCTTTTAAGCAAAATATCCCCACAGAAGATATTCGATGCTTTGCCATTGTCTTGTTTTACAGCTTTAAGGAACTAAATTGCATGGTAGAGAGAAAGAAGTTATGCGATAAATTTAGGATCCAGGTTCTCTTTAAGACATAGCAGCAGAGACAAGAGCAGTATACTAGATCATATAGTTTATCTCCATAGAAGAAAACCCCAGCTTTCTTGTTATCTCTTAGTATGTACTGCAGAGAAATTCCTTGAATGTTTGGGATTGGTTTGGAAATTGTCAAACCAGAAGAGATCTGTGGTTAATTTTGTCCCCTGTCCTGGCACTAGAAGTTGTTAATGTTACCTCCTTTAAAACAATATTCAAAGAAGGAACAGGTGCACAGCATGGAAGAGTACAAAAGCATTGTTCCTTCCTTATCCTTTCAAAGAAGACAGAAGGGAAGCAGAAGCAGTAGTAAAGAGGTGCTTTGATTGGGAAACAGAGTGCTGAAGACTTAAGAAAAGATGAAGCAGCATGGCTTGTTTAGCTTAGCAGATGGAATTGAATGATGGTGATATTGTCATCCTTAATCACACAGGACAAAAATCAGGAAAGAAAAGCAGCATAAGAAATAGATACAAGTTGTCTGTAACAAAGATAGCCTGTGAATTAGGAAAGGTTTCTAAGCAAAAGGAGAGAGTATCAGAAGAGCTTTCTAGTGGGAGCAAAAAACCCTAGGGGGTGTTACGGCAGAACCTTGACCCTTTGTGTGTGAGACTACACAAGTAGCTGCATTCAATAACAGGAGACTGGACTTAATGTCCCAGGAGATCCCTTCCAGGCCTAATTATTTGAAGCTTTTCCCCCCCAGTTTTCTCTGGATGTTGCTTTCATATCCATCTCTTGGTGTGTAAATAGTTGCTGTATGGTAATGCTTGGTCTTTTAGGAACTGTTTTTATTTCTCCCTCAGATATGTATGGGCGCATGTTCTGAATATACATGCATAAATATGTATTGGAAACCAAAATACTATGAAAATAACTTGATAAATGTAAACTTCGTGCTTGTTCTCCCCTCCCCCCACCTGCACATGTCGGTACAGGTTTATTATTCAGCTTTTAATTACATCATTTTGCGCATTAAAGTTGAATCACAGGATGATTTTTCCTTAATTTGCCTTACTAACCTTCTGCCTCTGTTGTCAGTTGCTTTTCGTGGAAAAAGTTAGGGTTCCTGCTGCCTCGCCCTTAAATTCACACATGCTGATCTGGCTTCTGGACTCATGTGAAATCTTCAATAAACTTTTTTTCTAACAGTTGTTCTACTATCTTCTTCCTACATCTTATAATTTTCTTTGACATCTGTCTTGTAGATCACCCATATTTTGTGGGAGTTCAGTTCCACCCAGAGTTTTCCTCAAGACCTATGAAACCTTCACCTCCATACCTTGGACTGTTGCTAGCAGCCACTGGGACACTCAATGCATACCTGCAACGTGGATGTAAATTGTCTCCAAGGTAATCTTTCTTTCTTACTTGCCTGCAGTTTGACAGTCACTATTTTGCGGGCACTATCCTATCCTTCAACTCAGAAGTCCAGAAGAGGAAAAGGAGTTCTTTGTGTATCGATTTACTTGTTCCTGTGCATGCCTAACACAAACCCTGGTGTGAAAATATCTGTAAGCAGCAAGCACAGTTCCTGACTTCTTCCTTTTCAGAGGCTATTAGGGCTAAAGCCAGATCCATACATTATAACCCAAAAGAAGTAAAAAACCTATAGTAAATTCACGTGAAGTTAGTGTCTTCCTGTGTTAACTTTCATTAACAGTAGTTTCACAAGGAAAGAGATTTCCTAGAGGATTAAACAATGAAGTGAAATTCTTACCTAGTTTTATTTGAATGATGATGGTAACAAAAAAGAAAACACTGATTTTATTTTGCAGTAGCTAAATAATTAATACCATCTAGCAGACACAGGCCTGAAACAAAACAATTGGGATCTCTTTAGATTTATGGAAGGGTTTGGATCTAGATCAAAACTGTATGGTTCAACCAAACTAAAATCCTTTATCCCAGTTGCCTTGGACACAGAGTTTTTGGTTTGTTGAATGTAGCAATAGCTTTTAGCCAGTGTTAACTCATTCTTGTTTATTTGAATGATAATAGTTACGATTTCATTACAATAACAGTAATAAAGAGCTCAGAGGGCAGCCTAGGGTACAAAAATGAAAAAATATATAAAAAAAAATAATCACAGAATGATGACTGAATAATAACACAGAACAGATCCAACCCTGACTTACTAGCTTTTCCTGTAAACAAGGCTCCAAACTTACTAGTTTTGGTTGGGGTTTTGGGTTTGTTTTTTGAGCATTGCCTTCTATTCTTAAAATGAGGTCCTTTTTTTAAGTGAGAAATAGAAATTTTATTCAGGTTTCAGTAGTAACGGAAAATAGCCAAGCCAGACCAGATCAATCTGTTTTGGTACCCTTGTCCTTATGGGTATCAGTCTTTCATAAATGCACTTAATCTTTGTTCACCCTGGCCAATTGCACAGAGAGAATTTCTTTCTGATCTGCAAACTACAGTTTGATTGAAATACTCCTATTACCTTAGCCTGTCATTGTTATTAGTGGTCATAACATTATCCACCTTTTAAAATTTGTGCGAGTGCATTACACAAGTCAAATTTTTGTGGTGCTTGGCAGGAGGGGATTCTTCAAGCACAATGTTCTGCAGTCTTTTCCTCTTGTGGGCATTCTCTGCCTCACAGTTCATCCTGTTTCCCAGGTCCCAATATCCTTTTGTTTAATGCTTCCTTTCATAAGTATATCTATTTGTGTCTCTGAGATCAAGAAAAATTACTTTTTTTGAATGACTGATCTGCATGTGTCCTGCTAATTTAAATTTAAATACCTTAGCATTACAGCAAATATGTTTTCTAACCTTGACTTTTAAGTTTCAGCAATTACTGAATGTGCCACACTTACACTTATTTGAATTAATGTATAATCAATAAAAAAATGTACCCAGCTCATTTTCTTCATGTTCATACAGTAAGCTCTAACTAACACTTAAACATTTAGCAGGGACAAAAATTCATACCCCAAAATGTTATATATAAAAATATGAATTTTACCGTTTACCTGGTTACACAGCAATCAAGCAAACCCCTTTGTCCTGAGAAAGAGAATTGGAATAGAAAAACATTTTGAGGCTTAAAGAGGAGCATTTTGCAGGGAAGAACGTTCAGGAGGGAGTTTCAGTGCTAATTACAGCACACCCAATCATATTAACATATCCACCTGCTGAGTGGAAAGGATTTGCAATTTAAACCTTTAAACCCCAGAATGCCAGTGATTTCATTGAACAGTGAAGCTAAGGTGTGTCATAACAAGACTGAAACAAATCTGAGGGAGGGATTTTCTACTCACCTCATCCAGCACTGCCTACATGAGTTGTAGTCATGCTGTTGACTTGGGCAAAGATGTAACCTGAAAGAATTTGTGGAGGCTAGCAAGTTGAGCAGATTTCCTAAACTGGGCTATTAAAAACACTAAAAAGAGAGTTGATGATGAAGTCGTGAGACAAAAGGAAATACATATTTCAGCATGAGATTCTTCACAGGAAATCATTATCCCAGAACATTTAACAGTCCCAAAATTAGGACGCAATTTTAGAACATCTGACACCTGGACAGAAGCCCTAGCTTCTAAGCAAAGCAAACAGTAAATTTAAAGATGCATCACACCTGCCAGGAGAGTGCCATAAATAAATAAAAGTGAATAAACCTTCTCTTAAATTTCTGTGGGGCCTAGTCTGGTAGACAGCCTGAGAATGCTTACACATAGGCATGAGCATACCTCCTTTGAGACTGGAATGCATCCTCTGGGGTAAACTTAGTTCCCAGGAGCTTTGGTGCGTACAGAAGCAGTTAAGAACTGAGCAAAGGATTGGAGCAACTCAGTGATGAGTTATTCCTTAGCTACCTGAAGTCGTAGTTGGGCATCTAAGTTGCCTTTGTGGTTTCAGCCTCTTGTGCTTTATGGCATGAGTGCCCGACCATCAAAGCCACGCACTTCGTTTCCTTGTGAATGCTTTTAAATCATGATCTTTTCCAAATCTTTCCATGGAAGTACTGAAGTCATAAGGAGCTGAGGAAGGTGAGAGGCTGCCAGTTTACACGTTTCATTTTAAAGGACAGAGAGCAGTAGAAACACAAGAGGTGCTCAGAAAGTGTACAATACCCACCAATATGCTGCATTTTAAGAGAAACCAAAAGGTTTTAATAGAAAACTAGTGGATAAAGAGCGGAACTTCAGACGTATTGTTGGCTTTTACTGAGTCTTACAGAATTTCACTTGAAAAAAGTAATAAAAACTGGCTTATCTTTGGGAAAAGTGTCACATGGATTGCAAAACCACTGATGTACAATAAAGCCATGTTGCTGTTTTTTTTTTTTTCCCAGAGCAAGTTTAGCATCAGCAGGTTTTATTTCTTCTTTCTACTCAACCATCTTTATTAATGGCCTGCAACACTAGGCTACGGTGTATTAATGATATTTGCAAATAATATAATGCAAAGAGGAGCTGAAAGCACTAATCAGACCAAAGAAATAACATGAAGAGATATAGAGAATTTAGAAACCTGAGCTGAAAATAATGAAGTCTTGTGTCTCTTTGGAAGAGGAGAGTAACATGCTAAAGATAAATAATTTAAATGCAAATGTCCAGAAGATGGGAGGAAATGTAGGAGGTGAGAGATGTTCCTAGGTGAGAAAGTGGGGGCAACTGGTACTGCTGCCAAAAGAAATTTTTGCAAGTCACTAGTGAATACGCTAATGGAAGGCCATCTAGTCACAGAGTAACCTGTTAAGTTCTGGGCAGGTTATTAATAAAAGGTGACTTATGAGTTTCGTTCAGAGACAAGGAACAAAAGTGGCCAGAGGACAGAAGGAGTGGCGCATAAAGAAAAAAACCTCAGAAAGCTTGTCCGTATGGTGCTTACTGCACTAACATGGTCCATCTGTCTCCCAAACCAGCTGTGTAGGGAGGTTTGGGCAAGAGCCTAGAAACAGAACAGTAAACAGCCTGTGTGACATGTTCTGGTGTATGAGGGACAAAGGAGATATGGGCAGCTCTGTCTCTGATGTCCCTTATACATTGTCCCCAACCAATAACACATCTGGCACAGCATCATATTTCTGCCATTGGTCAAACCCAGACATTTCAGAGGAAAGTGAAGGAAGTCTTGTGGCTTGAAGACTAAGAGAGCAGCAAGAGAGGGGCTGCTCCATAAAAGAAGGCAATCCAGGAGCCACGGGTAGCAGCTTTACTAGTAGGGACAGTGTCCTCACCAGCAGGAGTCAGTGCCACAGTCGCCAAAGAAGGCAAGTGGACTGGCTCCAGTGACAGTCACCATGTCCTACGGACAGTCAAGTGCAGAAGAGCAAAGTGTTGAGTCAGGTCTGAGGTCATTCCAGGAAGTCCAGCTGACAAGTGATTACTGAACTACGGAGATGGGTACAGGCACGCCTGTGACATAGCTCAGGCAAGGACTGGGGGCCAAGGCTCCTGGGCCCATTGGTGGAGGCCGCAGGAGAGGATGGTCAGGGCAGCTAAGACCTATTGGTGCCCTCAGGGCTCTTACAGAAAAATACAGAAAAAGTTTTAGAGGAAATCCCTTCTCAACCATAGTGGTACTTGGTGATGAACTTAGTAATGGTTAGTTATGGCAGTTACTTTGTCATTTTAATGTTAGATGTTTACAGTGAAGACACTTCTGAGCTAGTCACCCCAAGTCTTTTTCTGTAGTGGCTAAGTTAATATGCACATCAAAGGAGCCAAATCGTAGGAGCTCATCGTAATGGTTGAGTGGGTCAGAAAGAAGCATTATACTCTACAAGTGCCTGTTTCTCTCCATTGACTGTAAGAAGCTGGTGGCAGCTGTCTCAGATGAAGATGTCTAAAGCAATATGAATTGAATCCCATGCATGAGACTCAGCTGGGAGTTTTTATAACATCCAGATATGTTCTGGTATCTTGGTTGTGAATTTTGTAACGCTGGGTCCTAATAAAACTGTTATCCTAGGTCCAGTTATGTGAGTGCAGATGTCTGGCAAGTTGGAACTGTGGAGTCTTAGGAATGTGCTGAGGGATTTGTTAATGAAATGATGTTTCATGGAAGCATGGGATCATATAACGATGGGCATCATAATAAATGATATATGTCTATTTTTATGATCATATAATGATCATAAAAATATGCAGTGAGAAATATGGGTGACTGCAATTATAACCATTGCATAATCAAATATGCATTTACTTTAAATAATGTTTTAATGAGTATAATAATTTTAATCATTCAGCTTTATGTGGGGGGAATAAATAATAGTAATTGACAGACTGCTTTTTGCTAGGTTCTCGAAAGGTATAACAATTGTTTGTTTTAAACAGCCACAGCCTGTACTAAATGTAATTACATTTATCTTTTAAGTTGCATTGAGGAAGAAATACACTTAGCTTGGCTCCTGCCTTTGCAGGGAATAGCATCACTGTAACAATTGTTTTAATTGCTTATATTTCTGGAAAAGGACTTTTTTTTGTCAGTCATACATTAAAAAAGGATGAAAAAAGACTCTCTGAAACTGTGTCAAATCCTTTGTTTTTAAAAAATGTTGATCTGGATTTTCCAAATGAAACAAACAGAATGTTCAAGGAGTAGCCATTTTACAGTTGCCTGTGTTTCTTAATAAAAACATTGAAAGCAGACAGTTTGGTGCTTTTGAGCAGCTGTTTGAGAAATATAGGTTTAAAATTGATCTTGAGTCTTAATTCTAGTGGTTTTGCATCTGAAAATGGTTGCTGAGGTGATGCATTCCAGCTATGATTCTATGAGTCATGCCATGTGGCCCCAGCTATCAGCGGCCTTCTGTACCATACCAATAGGGAATCTTCTCATCTTGCCTCCTTCCATGCTTTAGACTGATGCATAGCAGAGGTATGATGATGCCTCTGTCAGCAGAACAGAGAGATCTGGAAAGGGCATGAATTTGGTAATAATGGAGCACATGCAGGGGAAAGCACTTTTTATTGTTTACGTCTTGAGAAGACAGGGATCTGAGGATGACTGAACTTCAAAACAAAACAAAACCCCGTAATGTAATTTCACAACAGAGGATGTTTTTCTCGCTCCAGTTGGGAAATATGTTGCAGTTCACTGCAAAGTGCAATGCCGGTGAGGTACAAGTAGATGTTTCACATTGCCGTTAACTGCAAAGTGAGACACCAGCTCGGTACTGGTTGATGTTTCACTTTGCAATGAACCTATTTTCATTAACTACAGGTAGATTACGTGTAAGGATCAAAGTGACCAAAATTCTTCATCTTGAAGACTGAAGTGACTGACTAGATGCAGTGACACTGTGTACTCTTGAGTTTTGTTCTGTTTTTCTCTTGTCCACATTTTTGTACTCCAGATCCCATGGAAAAAAAAAAGACAGAATAGAACCACTGTGGTGGCCTTAGATCTGCCCACTAGATCCTTTTGGTTGGAGCCCGCTGTTGTGGGAGTGGTTGCAAACAAGATGAAGTGGGTGTCAGGTTCCTGCCTGAGATAATTACTAATTAATTTGTACACAAACTGAGAGAAGACTTGCTGAAGAAAATGTAAGCATGTTTTTCAGTTGAGGGCTCAGTGTGAAAAAGAATTTAATAAAGTAAAAGCCGGGCTTATTTGATTTTCCACCACCACCATGTCCATAGCCAGCACATTTAAGTACGGTTACATAATATTAGCAACCATAAGCACAAAATATCCATTTGGGTTTTGTGTTTCATATCTGTGGAGCAACTCAGTGTAATTTAGAAGGAAGTACACATTTATTCTGAAGAGAGGTGATGACTCATTTGTGGTTAATACAACCTAGAGTTTTTTTTCAGATTACTTATCAATTACTTATCAGTTGAGTACATGTCACATTAAATCTTACAAACTGGACATCAGCACTGGTTTGAAGCTGTAGCACCCAGACGCAGATATGCCAAGACTCACGATTCCCTTTTTGCTTTCAAGGGCCACTGGCAGCTTAACTCTTGCAGAAGTTCAGGTTTCCTTGGAGCCCAAGTTCTTCGTGGTAATGTGATGCCACAGCTTCTGGGGGTGCTTAGAGATATCATTCCAGCAGCTGAAACTGTGAGACTGACAGTTACCCGAGTCTGAAGCCCAAGGGCTGACCCTTACCTGGATATTTCCCCTACCTCTCTTGCCACCGTGCCCTGCCTGTTAGGGATAAAACTGACTTACACCCAGCAGCACAGCCCTAAAGTAGGGGAGACCCTGAGGTGCTACTGCAAAGCAGTCAAGAATGCGGTGACAAGAGCCCTACTCTGGGGTGTGGAGTCAAACCTTGTGCTGAACTGGGCAGTGTGGAAACAGGAACAGAATTGTCATTGGCTGAGTAAGTGTTTTAGCCTCTGGGCTAGTGGCTAGCCAAGTGACCCTCAGCTGCTGCAAACTGGAAACAGGCCTGAGAAGTTGGGGTGGTAAGTCAACGAGATGACGGAAGCAGCCAGCGTTGTGTGACTGCTTCTATGGGTGATTGCCTCTAAAACCCATGTCATTGGGTGGGGGAGGACCGATGATGAGAGTGCTGGGTGGGGATCAGCGCCTAACTGTCTTCAAGAGATGAAGCTGGACACTTCTTCACTCAACCTCATTGGCCCCTGAGCATTTTTACTTAAGCATCTGTCTCCCATACTGTGTTGTATATGGAGCTCTGGCGTATGCTTTTGGGCTGTGACTGCCACTGGGCAGCAGAGCCCATAAAAAAACCCACACTTCTCTGGAGACTTTGGGCTTAAACCCGGGCTATCATAAGATTACGCAGCGCTCTGCAATCGCAGTTTTACCCTCTGTTCTGTGGGCAATGTTTGCTGTTTTGCTGTGATGTGAAAATGCAGAACTGTTTTAATAATACTGAATTTTTATTCCATGTTTCCATGGGTACTTTCAGAAAGAAGTAAGTACAACGTCGGTGATGTTGTGTTTGTCTGTGTGCATCTGGCATGCTTGATCATACTGTTAACAACACTTTCCTCACTTGAACTGTGTAATTGTTTGCCAGCTGGTGAAATGATCAAATTGAG
Source organism: Anarhynchus alexandrinus (assembly GCA_008711295.1). Lineage (NCBI taxonomy): Eukaryota > Metazoa > Chordata > Aves > Charadriiformes > Charadriidae > Anarhynchus > Anarhynchus alexandrinus. Next base: position 6,197,416 of record VUYV01000018.1, read on the forward strand.
CATTTCTCACTAGCCTGATATGACACGTTCTTTATAAGAACCGCATCAACAACATGCGTGTCATGCGAAGAAAGGGCAGAATGCCGTAGGCGAAGCCTTAATGATAGAACACTCAGAATATCTATGCTGTCTTGCACAGAATTTGGTACAGTGATTTGCTGTAACTGTGGGAGGCTTTCCTAACAGTCAGAGGTAGAAATTAAATGAGGTGACTGTTGGTGCCACTCTTCCTGTCCCACTCTATTAAACGGCTGTGTTTTTACTTAATCTTTGATATTTTTTTTTTTTTTTGCAAAGAAGAGAGGGTGAAACTCAGGCTACAAAGCAGTGCTCAGTAGCAAGCACCAGTGTAACTGAGCGCAGTTTGTTCGCTGTCCCACATTGCAGTCTAGATCAAAGACCTCCAGCTGCGGGGTTACCTAGTTCCCCTTGAAACATTCCACAGCAGGCAGTCACTGCCAATCAACCGATAAGGCTGGGTGGGTCACGGGCTGGTTATGTGCTCGATGCCTCAGTGGGAGATCCTGCCCACAGGTGGGGAGCGTGACGTGACTGAGGTCCTGGTGGCTGGAGGATGAAGGTGTATGTGATGAGTGAGGTGTGACAAGACAGGTGTGCAGTGGCTGGAGTAGAGTTGGTACCCAAGGCTGCCACTGCTGTACCCACACAAACGGGGTCTGAGGTCCCCACCTGTCCTGTGTTAACTGTACCCTGCGCCCTGATGTGTCACAGAACTGACCAGAATTATTGCCGCTCAAATGTACTTGTCAGTTCCCTGGGTTCCCTTTGCTGGCTTCTCACCTTGGGAAATTCAAGTATCTGGAAAACAGACTGTAGAAGTGAAGTGTAGTAGGGAGAGGATGAGGCTGGAGGTTCTTCTGAAGAGTTAAGGTAAACCCAGAGACCTGATAGACATCGCAGCAGACTGAAAATGCGGTTTGTGGGCACTTCTTTCTCTCAGTCGCTGTGGTGATTCCTGTCCTTCACTGTTTACTTGTTCTGGCCACTTATAAAACGGTCACTTGCATGGCAGCTTGTTCTGTGAAAACCAGTCTACTCTCAGAAAACAGCAGAAGGGGATAAAACCTCAGAAAAAACTGCCAGGATATTGGTTGGTGCAAAGAAAATTATTTATGTTCTGACTGGAAGAGCAAAAATTTGTAGAATTAAAGGTAATTTAAGTATAAATTGAAGCATTCTGAGTAAATGAAGTTGTCTTAACTTTTTCTTTGGTCAAAGCAGTAATTTTCTTTATCATAAAGGAGAAATTCCTTTTAGTCTTGCTCTGAATACCTGTTATTCTCCATGTTGTTAATCATGGTTGCAGGTGTACAGCACCAGCAAACTATAGAATGAATGTACAGGATCCAAGCAAAAAGAAACGGAACATACTGTATATATGGTGGAATATTTTTTCTCGTCAGTTCTTAGACTCCAAACTTAAGCCCATTCCTGTAGAGGAAGGCATTCTAAAATAGCAAAATTGAGCATGAACTTAATGTAGTTTTCTGGAAATGGGCTGCATTTGAGGAAAGTGTTTGTCATGTGCATTGTCTGGGTTGGAGGGTTGGAAATACAATATTTGGTTTAGATCCTTCTGACCGCATATTGCTTTTAACAGTGACAGCTACAGTGACCTCAGCGATGACAACTCTCCAGCGAAAGAGTTCCCTAATTCAGAAATGAGCTGAAATGATTATATGAGATCACAGAAATGGATGATGTTATTGAGGTAAACAGAATCATTTTGATATTGCTTTATGACATTTATTTCTTCTAGACTTGAAACAGGAGACAAAGTTATCTTGATTCTCCCTTTTGTTTCAGATCCCATCTGAGAGCTTATGTTTTCTTCCTTGCCTGCAGCACTTAATTGTTTTCCTCTTCTGCTGCTTAACTCTGCAATTATTGTATTAAAGCCTGCTAAGTGTTTTGGGTACAGCTTATATATAGGATGCTGTACAAAAATCAAGTTGTGTTAGTGTTTGAAGATACAATGAAAATACATTTTTAGGTTATGTTTTCTTCTTTTGTTACTTCAAGTTTGGATCACTTCAAGTACACTGTGTTGACATGACTTTTTGTTGTGCATTAATATTCACCTGTAATTGCATTTGATGCATTGATATAGCAAAGACATCCCAAGATAAATACTTGGATTTAGTCTGCAGAGTGATAAGAGATAAAAACAAGTTGTATAAAATCGTAGCTTTGGCTTTGCCAAAGTGTTGTTGGATTGGTTGTTTTTTCACCTGTAAACATGGTAGCCATAGATTTCCTTTCAATTCAGAGGTTATATTTCCTGTGAGACACCTGATCTCTGCAGGATCTGGGTTTGAATCTTAGTCTTATTTCATTTTCCCTACACAGATGCAACAGAGTTGTGGCTGGTATGGTACTCTGATACATGTATACATTCGTGCTTTTCAGGATTTCTGAGGACTTCTGTAAGCAGGATGCAACTTTTCCCTCTGATTTTATTCCTCTCACGTGGTGTAGTCAGTAAGCAGCTGTGCCAAACAGACAGTTACGGCTGCATATGAATGACGCATTTCTGCTTGATGGTCTCCTGATTAAAATATTGGCATGAGATGCTAGAAATTGGAGTTCAGTCCTTAGCCGCAGCATGGGTTTCTTCTGGGATTTTTAATTTATTTCTTTTTCCCTCTCATGTACCACATGTTAAAGATAACGATACATCCCCAAATCATGACGGTGGAGAACAGAATGTTAAATGATCTCATGATGTGGTGCATGCAGATACAGTACTGATGCATGTCCATGTGACAAAACGTTCCTTTTCGCTCTTGCCTGGATCCTTCCCACCTCCAAACATCACGGCTCTATTTCTTGAGACCAACATATAGTACCTGACAGCCCCTTTAGCTTTGACCTTGCTTTCCTCAATGGAATTTATTAATGGTAATTCTCCATTTACCATTTGCAAATTTACCATTGCAGATGTGAGTTTTTCAGTGATGTACTTTTGTCATGCTTTTAAGTAGTTATCAGTATAAAGCTGATTTTGTTTGAGCGTGTCACTAGTGGATACCAATTGTATTCAACAGAATTACTCTAGAAAGGATTAAATAACTAATTTCAGATATAAAAGACAGATAGAAGCATTGGCTTATTTATTTTTATCCATTAATCAGAGCTGGATATACATGTAGAGTATATTTAGCTTTGTGGTTTTGCTTTATGCTGTTTGACCTAAATGAAATACATCTACTTGTAGTATTTGCCATAGGACTACTTTGAAGTCAGTCAACAGATTTGAGAGAAACTGACATAAGCATGAAATAAACTGAGTTACAGAAGAAATATTTTTAATCATTTTTTTTCCATTTATTCTTCCTTCCCCTCCCTCTTTTTATGTTACAGAAAGTTGGGAACAGGAAAATATTGAATAGAAGAAGGCAGAAGAGTAAGCTGCTTACGATCCTCATAGCATCTCCTCCTTTACTGTTTTCAATAATTCTCTTTACAGATGACAATTTTGCTGTTCTGTATAAATGCTATTTCTCTTTTAAAATGACAAAATGGTTGTACACCTTGGCTGTTAATCATTATTAATCTTGTCCTATATTTCAGAATGATCTCAGGTGAATATGTATTAATTCACTAGTTCACAACTGTTCTTGATTTGAAGGAAGATTTGATTGTTTTCAGTTTGCCTTAGAACAGGAAGATAAAATGCATTAGTTCTTGTGAATAAGAGGGAATGCACTAAAAAATGTAAGGGAAAGTTGTCTTATCCATGAGCAGTAGAGAACTGTTTCAGGTTTGTTTCCCTATTAAGCTTGTTGTATATATATATTTTTTTACTTTTTTGCTGTTCAATATGTACAAATGAGAAATTGTTGCTGTATTTCAGCTCTTTGTGATTTTAATAATTGATGTTGGATACACTTCTTTTCCCTTCGCTTTTATAAGTGCTTTCACTTTACAAAAGTTCAAATGTATTCACTCTATTTCTCCTGAAATTCTGATAATACTGAATGTAATTCTGACCTACAAAATTACAGAAGTGATATTAGAAGGTGGTTTTGTATTTGTATTTTGTGAGAGAGAAAGTAAATACACTCATCTCTTAAAATGTAATTTGAACACTTGTGTGAAAGTTGTGGAAGAAGCGGTTGTAAACCTGGAGCATTATCTGGGCTCCAGCCGTGCAACACTCGGTTAGTTTCAATAAATGAGTATAAAGGTGAATTAAGGTTGACCCTCGTTTTCCCTCATCCAGTGACCACTCCATGGTCGTGGCACTCATCCCCCAATAGAATAGAACAATGTATTTTAATTTAGAAATCACAAGTTATTCCACTGCGTGACAATAGCAGGCAGCCCGGCAAAGGCAGGACTGCAGCCTGAACCGCTGAGACAGAAAGGGAAGGCGAGAGGTGCTGTACCGTGTTTAAGGCTGGATCCCATTAGCAGTGTGGCATCATCAGACCTCTCACAGAAGCTGGACCTGAGCTATGTAACTGATGGGCTCCGGATGCCTGGGGCACCCTTTCCTATAAAGAGAACTTCTGAATTTTGAGCTTTGTGTTTCATTTTGGTTTTGGGCAAAGTGACTTTTTTAATTCATCAAAAGTTAAGTATCTGTACAAAAATAAAAAGTGCCACGTCCCTTAATACAGCTTTGTAAAACAGTAAGTTTGAGAGCTTTGCGTTGCTTTAGAAAATCTCAGGTTACACAGCCAATTTATCTCTTTGCTAAAAGAAGCTTTAATGCCGATGAAATAGAAAATGTATTCCTAGGGCAGTGTTTTTCTAAAGTGGTCTGCAAATGCGTGCCTTAGAATTAGCAGGTATTGACAGAATTGGTGTCCCTGTATGTCTTCCCCAATGAGAGACGCTGGCCAATGGTTTGTGAAAGGTGCAGCATTTCCTAAGATTGTCTGTAATGTGCAAATGTATTTCAAATATATTAAATTGTGTTACTCAGAAGTGTTTACATACTGTGTTAAAGAATCATAGTGCCAATTGTGAACTGTGGTGTCAAGGAGGGAATTTTTCATTTAGTCATGTCCGAGTTGCATTGTCTGTGAGAAGCTGTGATTTATCAAAAAAAAAAGAGGGGACAAAAAGACGTACAACCTGCAGTGAAGCTGGAAACAGCACCTTAATCTCCCAGCACCCTTATCAATCCTCTTCCTGCTAACCGTGCCACACAAAGCAGTATCCTGGAGATGAACACATCACTGTCACAAGAGATCCATCTCCCAGTTGAGCTGACAGAAGCAGCAGCATGCCATTTCCGAAATGGAAGGCGGCAAATGAACCTTTTCCAGTCAAATCCTGGGCTTCATTAGGAGCGTTGCCAGCAGGTCGAGGGAGGTGATCCTTCCCCTCTATTCAGTCCTGGTGAGGCCACACTTGGAGTGCTGTGTCCAGTTCTGGACTGCCCAGTACAAGAGAGACATGGGCATACTGGAGGGAGTCCAGCAAAGGGCCACTAAGGTGATAAAAGGACTGGAACATCCCTCCTGCGAGGAAAGGTTGAGAGTGTACTGGTTTTGGCTGGGACCGAGTTAATTTTCTTCATAGTAGCTTGTCTGGGGCTGGTTATGTTTTGGATTTGTGCTGAAAACAGTGCTGGTAACACAGGGGTGTTTTAGCTGTTGCTGAGCAGTGCTTACACAGCCTCGAGGCCTTTTCTGCTTCTCACCCCACCCCACCAGTGAGCGGGCTGGGGGTGCACAAGAAATTGGGAGGGGACACAGCTGGGACAGCTGACCCCAACTGACCAAAGGGATATTCCATACCATATGACATCATGCTCAGCAAGAAAAGTTGGGGAAAGAAGGAGGAAGGGGGGATGCTTGGAGATATGGTGTTTGTCTTCCCAAGTTACAGTTACACCTGATGAAGCTCTGCTTTCCTGGGGATGGCTGAGCACCTGCCTGCCGCAGCTGGGACTGTTCAGCCTGGAGAAGAGAAGGCTGGAGGTGGGAGGGGGGAAATCTCATCCATGTGTATAAATACCTGGAGGGAGGGTGCAAAGAGGACAGGGCCAGGCTCTTCTCAGAAGTGCCTGGTGATGACCAGAGGCAGTGGACACAAACGAAAACCGGAGGCTCCATGTGAACATCAGGAAACATTTTTTCCACTATGAGGGTGACCATACATTAGCACAGGTTGCTTAGGGAAGTTCTGCAGTCTCCATCCTTGGAGGTACTCAAAAGCTGCCTGGTTAGTGGTCCTGGGCAGCTGGCTCTAGGTGGCCCTGCTTGAGCAGCAGGGGTGGACCAGATGACTTGCAGGGGTCCCTTCCAACCTCAACCATTCTGTGAAATGAAGCATGATTGCCACAAGCAACCTATAGCTAGGCTTCTCTCACTAAAGAGAGAGAAGGGTGTGAAAAAGCTAAACCTTAAACACACAGTCCAAAGTCTGAAGAAATAATTCCTAAGCATGGATGGAGAGTAAAGTTTGAAGGTTGACTTTCACCCTTCTGAAGCAAAATGTTTGTGAAGCATGCTTTTGCATTATTTCAGACCTCTCATCCTTTTCGAGTAAGGACCTTCAGTGGAAATGTATTCATTTTCATTTTTATGTTTCCACCTAATATAGCAATCTAGCAGAGAGCAGTATTTTGTCAGTGCTGTGGCAGGACAAGACAGACAGCCTGCTAATACAGAAGTACACACCAAATTTTAACAAAGCGAGATTATATGTTTTTCATTTGCATGTGAATAATGGAATTTGGATTCTTGTAAGGGATAGCAATGAAATAAAGCAGTTTGCTCTGGTGTTTTCATTCTAAAGTGGGGCATGAAAGACGTAGAAAGAAAGATATATTTACTCTGAGAGCATTGATCTGCATCATGTTGCGTGATCGTGTCTTGATAGACTTGGATCCATTCTTCCTTCTTGGGAAGCATGAACTGTTGAGCAGGTAACCTAATGTACTAAACTGTCTAGGTCAGTACCACTGCTTAAAACTCCTCTTTAGCATACACTTGGGGCACATCAAGGGCTGAAATCTGTATTTTCCATGCTATGTTGGCTCAGTTGCTTAGGTTCAAGAGCTGTATTCGTAACAGTAAATTAGGGCAGGGATGGGAGTCTCTTTGGAGCCCAACTGTAGTGGCTGAGATTGCTTCCATACAGCTAAACTTTCATGGACGTACTGGAATGAGTCCAGTGAAGGACGATGGAGATGGAGCATTCATCATGTGATGGGAGGCTAGAGAGCTGGCATTGCTTAGTCTAGAGAAGAGGTGGCTCAAGGGGGATCTTATCAATGTTTATAAATACCTGATGCAAAGGGAATAAAGGAGCCAGAGCCAGACTCTTCTCAGTGGTGCCCAGTGCCAGAAGAAGAGGCAATGGGCAGGAGCTGAAACACGGGAGATTCTACTTAAAGGTAAGAGAGAACTTTTTTATGGTGCGGGTGGTTGAACACTGGAACAGGTTGCCAAGAGAGGTGATGGAGTCTCCATCATCGGAGATGCTCAAAACCCAACTGGACACAGCCCCGAACAACTTGCTGTAGCTGACCTTGCTCCGAGCCAGGGGTTGGACTGGACAATCTCCAGAGGTCCCTGCCAACCTCAACTATTCTGTGATTCAATGAAACTCACTCACCTCCTAAGAAGGGGGCCACATTCAGGCTGCCTGCTGGAAAATGTCTGTAGTGCATGCTAACTCTCAGAAAGGTGCCTCGGGGAGAGTGCTAGATACCCTGGGACAAAGCTGTGCTATATTTTGCCAGAGTTGATGATCACATACCTGTTCCTGGGCATGTTCTGTGAGCCTGTATACTTTACTACCCTAGAGATAGCTAAGCCGCTCTGTCTGGGAAAACCCGACCCAAAGATCTGTTGGGTGTGGTTGTGGGGGGCTGAAGATCTGTCGGGTGTTGGGAAGATCTGCTGGGTGTGTTGGAGAATGACACTTAAAATCTATGCCTACCTCATCCAGAAAGTGGTCCTGTGCTGATACGCCAGCTACGCTCAGGTGTTCCCTCACAGAAAGTTTGGTAGCTTGGTTGAGTTGGACCCGAGGCTGTGCTTGTTGGTTAACGAGGGCAGCGGCATCGGAGTTTGGATGTGACTGTGGGGTAGGTATTGCACTTAAGTGATACTGTGGACAGAGCTGTATCTTACTGAATGTCTCCAGTCAAGAATTGCATCTCGGCAGCATAGGTTCCTGTTTCGCTGTGATCTTTACACGTGAAGTCCTTTAGCATCTGCTTGACATGGTGCTACCTTGAAGCTGAGGTTTCTTTCCTAGTTTATTTAGCCGCTTGGAGAGATAACCTTCATGTGCTAAAGTAATGCCTGCAGAGGTTAAATCTAATGGAGAGGCATATATCTAAGTTTTCCTGAGACACTGAGGAGGATTTGCTTGGCCAGCCAGACTATTCCTCCTTAGGGAGTACTTGTGGCAGGGCGGGCCGGATCCTGCGCTAGCTGGCTGTTTTTCTGAAGCCACTGAAGTAGTGCCATATTCATATCACACAAAGTGTGACTTCATTGATTGCAGGGTGGTACCCAAGAGGGCTTACTGTCACCTGGCATTTGTGATTCTCCTAAATTCCCCAGCAGGTGTCTAAGCCCCAGCTTGCCAGGGAGACACTGGAGGTTTTCAGCACCAGCTTGAAAATAAAGGCTGAGTTCTCTGCAGGCACCTGCGTAAGCAGGAATTGCGGCCCCAAGGAAAAGGAAGTTTTGAGGAAAGAAAAGGCAGATTGGCAGTGACCGCCAGGGCAGGGGCTTGCTGCCCAAAAGGGTGTGGAGGAGGTTAAGGGAGGATCAAGTGTTAGAGCAACAAGTGATTTAACCAACCTGAGCTAACCTCCTCATGGGAGCAATGTTGTGGTTACCATAGTAACGCAAATGAAAGGTTCTGCCCAAACTCTGCGTGTGTCTTGATGACAGTAAGGAGTGTAATTACAGAATACGGGAGTTCTGAGTCAGCTTGGCTACAGCTGGCAGTGAAGCCAGATCAGCACAGGACTAGTGTGGCCATCAGGACCAGGGAAGTGATCCTCCCCCTGCACTGGTGAGGCCCCACCTCGAATACTGTGTTCAGTGTTGGGCCCCTCACTACAAGAAAGACATTGAGGTGCTGGAGTGTGTCCAGAGAAGGGCAATGAAGCTGGTGAGGGGTCTGGAGAACACGTCTTACAAGGAGTGGCTGAGGGAATTGGGGTGGTTTAGCCTGGAGAAAAGGAGGCTGTGGGGAGACCTTATCGCTCTCTACAGCTACCTGAAAGGAGGTTGTAGAGAGATCGGGGTCGGTCTCTTCTCCCAAGTAACAAGTGATAGGACAAGAAGAAATGGCCTCAAGTTGTGCCAGGGGAGGTTTAGATTGGATATTAGGAAAAATTTCTTCACTGAAAGTTTTGTCAAGCATTGGAACAGGCTGCCCAGGGAAGTGGTTGAGTCCCTGTCCCTGGGGGTATTTAAAAGATGTGTAGATGTGGTGCTGAGGGACAAGGTTTAGAGGTAACTTGGCAGTGTTAGGTTGACGGTTGGACTTGATGACCTTAAAGGTCTCTTCCAACCAAAATGATTCTGTGAACAGGGGCTGTGAAAACCTATATGGGATTGGCTGAAGCTTATTTCCCCCAACTTCACTGTTTGCGTATGTGAGGTGACTAAAATTTGCTGAGAAAGGGAGTGAGGTGGATCAAGGAGGGAATCAGAATACCGTTGCCCTTGGGAGAGCACGTGGCCTCCTCCAGCAGCCTGGGGAAACTCACTGCAACATGACAGGGAAGCAAACAAACGATACAATCCTTTCTGTACCTGGGACTCAGTAACACCTCATCCTTACACACAATCAGTAGGAGGCTCCTTCACTTGGGCATCTGTATGAGAGTTGTGATGTATTTCTGTGCCTCAGCATTTTATCCCACATAATGCTTAGTTTTTCCCTACTAGCGTAATGACTGGTAGCTGTTAGGTCTGTGATACCTTCCAGACAAACTCTTACTCTTCCCAGTTCACCTCGTCCCCACTGTTGACATGGTCAGTGCTTTTTTCAAGGATTTCACTCATTTTCCCAGTTAGCAGCCTTTATATTCTTGATGGCAATGAACTTAGTGTCTCAGATATTTCTCCCTGTAACAGGTTCTCAGTACTGTCTATATTTTTCAGGCATTCAGCTGTATCTGAATTGTTAACCACCATGTGCTGACAGGGTGAAATGAATTAAGGACTCATCTAAAATAAGGATATGAAAAGAATCTACATATTTTCTATTATGTAGGAGGTTCATATTTGTGTAATTCCCCCAAAATGACTCAGAATATTTACATAAGCATCTATTGGTTGTCCAAAGAAAATGTCTATGTTTCCTCAGTTGAAAGTTCATTCTGAATAGCAATTCCAGAAATACTGATTTTCCAATCTCTGATTCTCATGCTTTTATCTGAAATCTTTTTTAAAAAAAAAACTATGGGTTTTTTTTTTTTTTAATGGGAATTAACTTTTCATGGAGCACAGAGGTGGACCAGTTTTGTTGTTCTTTATTTGTATCCAAGTGAGTCATCTTCAGTACTGTCTGGTTCCTTGCTCCTTAAAATTCCTCATGGATTGCAGGATCTCACATCCTGGTCTGACCTAGCTGACCTGCTGCTACAATAATGACTGTTAAACCGTCTTTCATCTTCTAAAAACTGTGTACTTTAATCTTTACACTTTGATGGTTTGTTTGTATGTGAAATATTTTCTCTGCTCGTAACATCCTAGTTCAGTTGAGGAAATTGGTTGCCTGATTGGACTCACGCCTTGTTGGGAACATGCTCTCACAGATTTGGATCAGAGCCTAGAAATCCAGCTTTGCCTGAAACATGGAAACATTCTGTGTTTCAGGAGTGCTCCTGGAAAGGTAAGTCTGTCTTTTCGACCTCTGTGGGCTGTATGGTTCATAATTTAAGGAACTTAACAGTTGGAAGCTGCTAGTGAAGCTAACTAATATAGTTTGAATAACCTAAGAACTGACTCAAGTCTTGGATTAAAACATAATCCAAAACTCTATATATTTAAAGGAATAGTTAGGATAGTCTGCATCTGCATAACATAACGTCACCCAATAACAACTTCAATAAACTCCTGATTTCACAGAGTCAATCTGAGAAATAATGAATATAATAATGAAATAATAATGAATGTAATAATGAAATAATGAATATGAACCTCAGGTGTCTTTTAGTTTGAATATCACTTTTGCTACCTTTGCAATGTCCTCTTCCTTCTTTAAATCTAAATTAGCAACTTGGAGAGAGAGTGCAGTTTTGAAGCAAATCCTCTCCATTTGCAACATGTGATTGGTTTCTCATGGCAGTTGTTGTGCCAACAAGACCTCAGTTCCTTTTGGAGGAAACAAAACTGAAGATCCATTCCAAATGCTGGCGTGATTCGGTTCTGAACCCACCTAGGGAAGCACACCGCCATGGAGGCCTCCAACGTGTGTCTAATGAGTGTGTACCAATAGAAGGCTCTCAAACCGTTGAGCATTCCTGTGACACCCAATAATGGTTCCTATGCTATATGGGTGTTGTGGTCACCTTCCTATCAGCCATTTTTTTGCTGAAAGCTTCCTCAAACTTCTACACAGACATCCTGCTCTGAGTTGTTGGGGCTGTATTCCCAGGTGAGAGCAGAAGCCAGGCAGCACAGTGCTCAAGTCACCCTCGATGGCCTGATCTGGGTCCACTTTGAGCTTGGTAATTGTCCTACTTGAGTGGTGGGACATTATGCAAAATGCAGAACCACAGTCCTTGTTTTAAAATAGGTGAACCATGCCCATCTATGCACCCGCGCACTATCAGTTTAGCTAAACGTGGGCATTAGTCACTGCTCATCGTTTCTAATCAGCTAGATTTAACTGGTTCACTTAATTTAGGGGCTCAGGTAAGCAGACTCACCCCTGGGNTCCTTTTAGAATCAGCAGAGAAAAATGGGTGCTCTTCAGTCACCCGTAGCAGATCAGACGAATCACCCATGGGTATTGCTTCTTTCTTGTCATGAACCTCAAAGAAGAACCTCACCCAAGTGGCTCAGATATCTATGTTTGGTTAGATGATCCTATTCCTGATGTGTAGATGCTGGAGTGGGGATTAGTCACCGCTCATCATTTCTAATCAGCTAGATTTAACTGGCTCACTTCATTTGGGGGCTCAGGTAAGCAGACTCACCCCTGGGAAGCCTAAGCTTCCCCAGAGTGCAACATTCATCCTTCCCGTGGGCCTCAAACCATCTCCGTGTTAGTCAAGGCCTTGAATTTAGTAACTTATTCTTGCCTAAGCCCCACCAGGACCCCGTACCAGTGTCTCCCCAGCCTGGGTGCTCAGGTAAGTGTTCTCTGAATGCCTTTGCTGGGCCCAGCTCCGTGCAAGACGCAACATCAGCATCTGCCATCATGTATTGTCACGTAGTGTGCTTCCTTCCCTTGCCAGATAATAATCCCTTTCCTAGAGCACTCCCCTGGCATGTAGGAGACATGGCCAATTTCCTCCTGAGTTTCAGAGGCAGCCAGACCGCCCCCCACCCCCACTCCCCCTCGTTTGGGGGCTGCCCTCTCAACAAGGCTAAAATCAGTTCTCAGTGCCCACGTTCATTGCTGTCATAACAACGTTAGGGCAATCTGCAAAAAACCCTACTGGTCCTATGTGGGAGAAACAGCAAGTATATGATTCTGTAGGTGAGGCAACAGGAGGTTGCTTGGAAGGGAGGGAGGCAGGGAGAGCACCTGATCCCAGGTCTTTAGACTGTGTATGTATTTTAAGTAGTCTTGAACAAAAGACAGAAACAGTGGTTGGCAAAGGAGCCAGAGCACAGGACTCCCATTTGCTAAACCAGTACCATAATAAAGAGGTTAAAGAACCCCACTTGCTTTCTCTTTTTAGTCAAATAAGTCTCGAGTCCTATTCTCTGGGGTGGCACAGATTCAGCAGGAAGAAGTGACAGCACCTCTCTTTTCACTCTAATGGCTGGAACTTGCTGCATCACTGCTTTGTCCATCCAGTTATTATCCCTGCTGGTTCACAGGAGCCTGTGCCAGCTTCTGCTTCTGCTAGTGCCAGCCTCAGGCTGAGGAATGCTTATTATCTTTTCCTCTGCTGGATGTGCTACTCATTCATCTGTCCTACCCAGGATTTTAATTTAGTTTATTCCGAAAGGGATAGAAGGAAGCTTGTAAACATAAAAGAAAACTGTTCTCAGCATAGTTCCAATACAAGCGCTACCTGGAAGAGCTTGAACTCCTGTTAACATGCCTGCCTAATAATATGCCTTGGTTGAGTCTCAAGGTTTGAGAAATTGAATAGGCATCCAAAATTTTGAACAGCAAAAACATTAACTTCTAAGGCTTGTGGCTGGCTAATGTACTTTCCCTGTGTTTAGTCTTGGGAGCATAATGTGACATCTTTTACAAAGTTTGGTCAGTGTCAGTTTATAGTTGAGTATAAAGCACGTTCCCAATTTTGAGTTATTTCTGCATATGCTTTCTTACTGCTAACATCATTATTATTGCCAAACTTGCGTATACAGACTTACAAGGATATCACTCTTGGGAGCATCTTTTTTTTCAATTTTACACAAACTTTAAGAAGGAAAGGTTTTAACCAACAAACATTTCTCTTCAACTTACTGAAGATACAAAGTTCTCCCGGCTACATGAAGTTAGATAGCAGCACGGTATTGTAAGCAGGAGGGAATCAGACCTCCTGAGTGGCATGAATTAGGCGATTTGCTACTTGCATAACTAAGTGAATTAGGGGTGGCATTATACTTGTAATGATCTGCTTATTACTCAGGGTAATGCAGCTCTGAGTTGACTGGGGAACAAAGACATGATTGCTCGTTAAATTGAGAAGTGTGTAGAGGAAATCCTGGGATTGTTTTAGTTGAGACGTTTGACAGAAGGCTTCCTAGGGCAGGTTAGAGTAATCACACAAAGTTTATGCTTATGTGCTTTTATATCTAATATTGCAGTGATAAAAATGTGAAAGTTTAACCAAGAGCTTATGCATAGCTTAAAATACGACTGTGTAGAGTAAAAATATAGGTACGAAATCAAATGTTTAAGTGGCAGTTCTCTGAAACTGCTTTTTCTAGAGTGATACCTTCAACATCTGTCGGTCATCTCATTGTGTGAGGCATATGTGAGTGTGAAAGGGGTAAAAGCCCGTCAGCCAGTCTGCTTGCTTGCTTTGCTCTTTAACAGGAAGGAGCCTTAATTTACAAGGGTGTGAACTTATGTCATTTTCATTTCTACTGTACAGACTTATAAAACTTCTGGTAATATATACTGCAGTGTTCAGCAGCACGAGCTTGGTAAAAGAACGGGTGTCTATTGCTGTCTGAACTAATACCCTGTGCTTTGCTGCCTCTTTGACACATTTGTTAACACTTTGACTGTGAAGTTAAAGAGGAGAAACTTTTGAAGCAGATATAATAGTCTTCATAAAATGAAAGGATTTATCTAGAAGAGTTTTGACAAGCTTTTGTGTCATCTGAAGGAGAGATTGTGTACCTTCTGTACTCCTCAGTGCAGCTTTTTGACCAGCTCAGTCTAAGGGCTTACTTACTTATATGCTGTTTCCAATTTCTCTTACCTAGGGGCTTTTAGCTATAATTCCCCCTAAAATGAGTTCAAAGTCCTCTGATGAACCAGCAACTGGATGTCTAGTGTGCGTTGTTCCATGCTTCACATGGACCCCATCTCTTCTTAGTTTTATTACTTTGTAAAACTGCGACCTACAGTGAAGAAAATGATACCTTTTTGGCCATAGTATCTGTGAAACTGGTAATTCATTCCCAATATGACTGTATGTCCCACTCCTTATTGCAATGACTATGCAATTTCCGAGACATCATTTTTAAAGGTAGCTTTAGTGTCTCTGACCTGTATTGTAGTTAGTAGGGTAGATCTATGATCATATATGATCTTATCTGGTTTAGGATCTGGAGAAGACATCTTCTTGCTACAGTCCAGAAGTGAGGATTGAGAGACAGAATTTTATTCCTCACAACACAACCATAGGTGAATGAGTTTTTTGCGGCATGCCTCAGTTTACCCAGGTGGGTGTCCTTTAGAAAGCATTGTGGATGAAAGGTACTATGCAAGTATTTGATGAGAAGATGAAAAATTCACTTAAGAAGGATTATGTTTTCATACATTATGACCTAAGCTGAGATATATTTTAGGTAACAGCTTCAGAGTCAGATATAGCTCTTCAGGATTTGAATGAGAATTTGTAACTTAAAATACCAAATGAAGTTCATTCATCTGTCTGTGTAACTTACATTAATGTGCCCAAAGGCAACATTTGGTCCTCTCCTTTCAGTTAAGCTGAAAATGGTAGGGAAAATTTATGTTACATTGACATTAAGATCTTAATTGCTTTAAAGCTAAATTACCACAAAGGATCTTCTACTGCCGACCTACAATTAAAGTTTTGTGCATTACAGTGAATCTGAAAATGAAAATCCAACTTTAGAGAATAACCCTCTATCTATTTATTCCGTCTATTTAATAATAGAGAACTGAAGCTCTACCACAGGATAACCATTTTGGTTGCCTGAATGAATAGCTATTCAATAATGAGTTTGCTTATTAAGAATCCAATTCCATAACATAATCCTGAATTTCCCCTCCTCTCATGGAAGGAAATGTCACTATTTTCTTCCTAGTTTTAATTTCTTCTACTAAATAAAAAAAATATCTTATTACAAGTGAACTTTTTAAAAACTATGTGTGCTAGTTATATTATTTGTAGGGAAATTCCTTATTAGGCGGAACCTGGAACATTCTTGCTTTCTCACAGTCTGACTGTGTTTACCACCAATGTTTTTTTTCTTTGCCATTTATTTGTAGGAGACTCCAGTCTAAAAGTAAAATATATGCTGCTCCTCTTTTAGATGCTGTTTTCTTTAGTCATCTAGAGATGGGAAATATCGTAATGACACATTCTTCTGAATTTCCCTCGGATTTCAATTGTTGCCTCTAAGCCATATCTTTTGGTTTCAGATTACTTTCCACAGCCAGAGATACTAGAATCTCATTCTGGTTTAATTAATTGAAATAAAAATGCATGGAAACTGTGAAAAGGCATTTCCTAGATATAAAATCCTAGCCTTGTTGAATCCAAATACTGGATAAACCTACTCCACGGTTGCCTTGGTCTACTTCTGGTGTAATCATCATTAAACACAGTATCTATACTGAGTGTCTTCCATATGCAACCAATGGGGATTCTGCTGTGGTAAAGATTCCCCTGTCCCCTCCGTTTTAAGCTTAGAAAGCTGAGAGCTTTCCATCTCAGACTGGACACGTTTCATGTGTTAGGATCTGATGGTTGGCTACAGGTACTCCCTTGGAGGTGCTTAGGCCTTTTTAGAGGATGACCTGAAAAAACAGGTCCTTGTAAGCTAGTATTGCTTATTAGCACAATACGCTGTTATCTAATCAGATATTTATATGGAAGAACACAGCAAGAGCAAAAGTTGCATACATATAACTTTTCTTGCAGTAAGTACCAGGGAAAGCGAGGGAGGAGCAGGAAGGTATAACCTGGTAGAATACTTCACTGGTATATTTTCTTCTTCTGCTTAAGAAAAACATGGCTAATAAACAGTGCAACAGCTGAGGTACTATTTTTATTTGTCCCAAGTGTTCTAGACAGCTGTGGAAGATGTGTATTTTAGAGCAAGGTGTGCCCTGTTTGAGCCAATGCATGAGCATTCTCGTTACCATCAGAGATGAGGGGGGAAGCCCCAGAGCTGTTACCTGTGACTCCAGGACAGAAGATGTCCTGCTTGAACTTGCCTTAGTAGTAGTGCAGGGCAGCCCAGCCTGCACTTAGCTGATGCACTGGCCCAGCTCCCTGGTGCTCTTTGTCAGTAATAACTGCCTTTTCCCCAGTTATTTCTAGCCTATTTCCACAAAATTTGGAGGAACTTAACATTCCCTGTTTATTTGTTGCACTTGATTGAAAATTTCCCAAAAGTTATGAGAAGCTCACGGACAGACTGAGGAAGAGATGGGGAAAAATGATGCAATTACAGAAGTCTCTGTTTCTTATGAAACAGGACAAAAATTATTATAATAATTGTATTTTTTTCACATCCCAAATCTCTTATTACAATCACAGCCTTCTGGCACGTTGACTGACAGAACTCTTACCATAAAGACCTTATAATCTGTTTTAACAAGATAGACAGCAGAGACAAGCAATTCTGAAGTGTTTAATATATCACTTTAGAAACAATTATGTTTTCAGAATTGGAGTCCAGAAGCCGCCTGCTGTCACGTATGCTTATAATCATTTCCATTTGGTGCAGATTTAAAAATGCAAATATTGAATTTGGTTATGTGTAACGTATTTGGGGGAATGGGACCTTAAAAAAAAGTCTGCAAGTGCTAGCCTACCCTATGTAAAACTATATTCCAACGCCTAAATTACACTGTAATGTTACTTAAAGATGCAATGAGCTGTAAAATAGATTATTTTTATGCAGCTGAGCCCTCAAGCTTATTCTTACTTCTAAGAACTGCTTTCTTGCTGTGGAAACAAACAAGTGAATAATATACGTTGTTTTCTTTAGTGTTCGTTATGCCACTATCATTTTTGACCAGGGAGGACAATGAGATAATCTAAATGATATAGATCACTTGTTTTCCTCCCTAATAGGAAAGATAATGAATGGCTTTGTTTTGATGGCTTTATTGCCTGCAAGATAATGAAATATCTCAGCATGGATTTCATTAGACTTTCTCTAGTCTCACTATGATACACCCATTAAGAGGCCAGATCTCCTCTTTGATGTAAATGGAACCAGATATTTCAAAGAGTTTAGCACGCTGTGAAAATCTGTGCACGGGTGTCACCAAAACAGTTGCTGGGTCTTTAGGTTGAGGCTGGCTTTGGCCGTGAGAGACACAGAAGCACTAACACAGCTTAACAAAGTGAAATAGTTCATGATGCCATAGGTATGAGGTTATGGGAGCTTTGGCGTTCAAACCTCCTCATTATTCGCAGGGTTCAGCGTTGGAGAGCGTGTGCTGCTTAAATATCCAAATACTCACACTGGTTTTGTTTGCTGGCTTCCAGGGGGTGGTGAAGAACACAGGGCTGTCTCCTCACCAGCAAGCCAGTCCTATGGAGAGAGCCAGCATCAAAGGCAGCTACAAGGATGGGCTTCTTAAGGTGCCAACTGGGAAGCAGTTTAACAACCCAGGGTTTGAAAAGAGCATGTTGTGATGTCTTTCAAATGGCCAAGTTGTCTGTATTCTCATCCCAGCGATGAAAGGAGGCTAGGACTGGACAGAACAGAGAAATATGAGCCCCCTGAGCTATTTGTCCTCTAAAATGTCATGTTCTTGTTGTTATGAACAGCTGCATGTTTTATGTCTACAAGGATGACAACAAATGCATGTTGGAATGAAACCAGGAAGACACATTGTATGAAAACAAGAATATTATCTATTTGATCCTTACATGAATAGGAGAAGTTTGAGGTCGGAAGTATGAGAGGCCAGAGGGTAAGGTTATGCACTGACTTAAACAAATTGGCATTTTTTTGTATTCCTCTTTTTTTTTGGCAATTGTTCATGGGGAGAAAAGCATAACACAGTTCTGGGGTTTAATATATGCCTTCTGGATGCAAGGAAGCAGGAACCATAAAAGGCCACACAGAGACAGGTTGCAGCAACTAAAATAAAAAGACATGAAGGCTGTGGAGAATTTGAGCACCAAAAGGTATCAGGGTAAAGGACTGCACCACAACCAGCATTTTACCATTTCTTTCTTTCCTTCTTGTCATCTCTGCCATAGGTAATTGCCAGCTCCTATCAGTGATTATTTTCTTGTATTGAAGTATTATAACAATGTCCCAAATAAAAAATTGGCAGCAATTCTCTCGTGCATTAGTGTAGGGGAAGAAGGGTTAATAATTCTTAAAATGTCTTGCTGTAGTCACCTTGGGGAGGCCCATACACTCTCTAAAGCATGATGTGCCTGCCAAGGGAAGAGAATCGCAGGTAGGCTGTCTATCTGCGCTTTTACCTCCTGGGTTTCCTTGTTCTCCATGGAATAACTTATGTGCGGGCCTCCTGGCCAGCCTTGACTACTACACTGCTGACACCATTAAATGCTGTGACTTGAGATGAAGAGAGGAAAGTGGGTTTCTGTTCTTCTCTCAATCTCTCCTTATACTTGCCTGAAATGGGATTATTCCTTTGCTGTGGCTGGAACCACGGCGACAGCTTTCTAAGGGTGGCTGGGGAACAGTCCTTGCACCGTGGGTTTCCCACAAAACATGAGTCAGTTCCAAAGCTGCCCTGAAAAAATCAGGACATCTGATAGCTAGCAGAGTTTGAAACAAGATTTCCAGTTTTCAACTTATTTTGTGCAGAAGGAATTGGAATCCTAAAAGTTAAGAGTGTTTCCAGTTGTTTCATAGCTCCTTTCCCACCAGTGCACATAGGAAAGCTGAAGGGAGGTGACGTAGTACTTACACGGCCACCCTGCCTGTCTCCATGACTGCTATAGACAGGTAGCAGTTGCATCGGCGGCTCTATCTGATGAAGCAAAATAGCCAAAGTGCCTGGTTGGACTGCTGAATGATCAACTCATCAGTCACAACTCTGCATGTCTGATTCAGTATTGTACAATGACGCCTGCTTGTTAAGAAAACTGAAGCCAAATTATTTTGAGATGAAAATCAAAGCGAGATTTGCCCATCCATGTGCCACATTCAGTTGCTTTCCCTGTCCCCGGCCTTTTTTGTCAAAACCATGCAAATTTATGTCATTCTTTTACAAAGCGTGTCCTAGTGTATATTTGAATTGCCTTTGTTTTTCTTCATGAATTTTCAGAATTCAGATTCACAGGAGAGGAGATGCAGGGAATAGGTGGCCGGCCTTCTCCCATGACAGATAGACATTATTGGAAACCCTGATATGAATAAAGAGTGGAGATTACTTTGCTCATCCATAGGTGTTTGTATGCCACCCTGCCAACATCTCCAACCCAAATATTTGCCAACTGCTGAAATACAGCAGCATCTGGGTTGTCCTCACTTTTCTTTTTTTCAGCACTATGTGGGCCAAATTGTGGCAGCAAGCAGATGCTCTGGGACATAAACCTTGTGCTAAGCATTTGCACAACATAAGTTTAGGTTGGAGGCAGATGATTCCTGCTGGAATACCTGTGATGATTTCAGAGGTGATTGCTCCCCCAGCTGGAGGAAACATGAGATCGCTTCATCCACCTCAGGGCAAAGTAAGCCAGGGTGAGTTAAAATGTCTTATCATGCATATTAAATCAACTCAGCACCTGGTACAGGACCGATTAAGGAGAACTCTGACAATCAGTTCTCCTGATTTGGATGGAGAAGTGTTCACCTCCAGCAGGAAAGCGATAATGTATGCATTGACAGCCACTTCTGCAGAGCACATCTGAGCATGGTTAGATTAGCCTCTGAAGCCCCAACCCAAGGAAGTGAGTAGAAAGTTTTTGGAGGTTGAATTTCTCAGATGAGAAATGAAAAAAACCCAAGCCTAAACCCACAGCAAGTCAGATAATAAAATGTTCAGTTTTATTTCTTCCCCAGTGGCCTGAAAAGATGATTAGAACAGATCATCAAAGTCTGCTCGGACAGCTACTCGCAAGCTTATTGGGACTTAAACAGGTTAGGAGAGAATTCCCTTAGGCATCCTGGCGACAGAGTTATCGATGGCTCTGTTGTGTGGCTGGATAATGCTTGGTTACCTCTTGTGTTGTGGGCCAGGAATAGTCAGCAGAAGTTGCTAGAAGAGCAAGAGGATTAATAAAAATTAATGTGTTAATTTTACCTTACTGTCTTTTTAATATTTGGTGACTAGAACTTTGATTTTATGAGAAATATTAGTCTTTTTTCTCTTATTCAAAGCAATATTCTCTCCTGCCTGGTGATATGTCATATCCTCCGCTTCCTTCCAGTCCTCCTTCGTCCCCTTGTCCTAGCTTTTCTCGTGACACTGAGTCAGCACCTCCTGGACTGCAGTGAAGTTTCTGTCTGGTTGCACCCAGGGATCTTTCTCCCCATGGAAACTACCCTGGAGGCCAGGGCCTCCACAGAGTATGGACTTGGGCCATCGCCTGAGTGCTTGTCCCAACACGGTCCTTTTGCTTCTCTTGCCACAGCCTCCTTTTCTTCCTGTCCCAGGCCTAGGTCTGACTGCTCTGTACCTGCCCAGTCTTTTTCTTTCTTGTTATTTTGATTCGCATCCCTTCCTTATTCAAAGTGGGACGGGTCCCTCCCTCGGGTTGCTTGGGTGCTACCAAAGGTACAATTAAGTAAAAATTCTTTCTTTAGCCCAGGTAGGTCTGGAATGGCTGAGAGCAGCTGTTCGGGGGAGCTTCCCACTGCTCCTGTAGGTCGAGCAGTCCTCTGGGTTGTCCCTCAGTGTGGGAGCTGGGCACAGTGCTCTCAGGGAAGGCTGGACCTCTGGGCATCGCAGCTATCAAACCCTCCAGAACATCTGCGGAGTGTCTGAGGACTGTGAAGCTTAGCTGAGCTTGGCTTGACCCTACAGGGAGGCACAATTCCGGTTCCTGATGTTAGCTTCTGCATTTCCAGTCCCTCCTCCAAAGCAAAGGGTAAGAGCAAAAGGTGGAGAGAAAGGTCCTGGGAAGTAACAAGGTCAAGCAGTATCCTATTCACTATTTTCATTCTTGGATATTGTACTCTTCTTGCTAAAATTTTCCAGAAGGAACAGTCAAAATTAGTTGTCACATATGGAAAATTTCAGTTCAGACAGATGAAGTTTGGCAAGGAATAATTAGCTCAAAAGCAGGTCTTCTAATAGGAAATGTCCAGCCACCTTCATAACAGGCAACACTACTAAATTTGCTATGACTAATCCTTGGTATTGATTTTGTTGGCTGGTTGTAGAAAGACAGTTTGTCTGACTCCTGTAATTTAATTCAGTTAATTAGAATAAATGACTATGCCATTTGCCAAGACCACTGCCTCCTTGCCTGTTTTCTTGTTTCATGCACAGCTTCACTTATGCTGCCCCAAGGACCATTAAACCGTGGAATAAAGTTCCCACAAACTGATACGGTCTTTTTAGATCTGAACGCTGTCTCTTTGCGGTAGCTAAGCCAAATATTTAAGTAACCACATTGCATCATTTCCAAGACTCCCTTGCAAAGATATATTTATTGTCTTGCCGGCATGTACTACCCCTGTCCAACTAGGGTATTTTATCCGTGATGCTGCCAGTGCTAAGGCTCAGGCGGTACTAGGATCTCACTTTAAAAAGACAACGTAGCTGCAGTGGAAGTTTACAGTTACTTAGTGAGTCAAAGGCTGTGGAGATAAACTTTAGAACAAATGAGACGGAGGAGTCTAGGTTTTGTAACCTCATCACACTGCATCTTAAGTCATTCACTGCCTGGACATGCCTCAGTTCTGACGCTGGGTTTAAGGGCTATCAGTCAAAGGGTGTTTTAAAGCAGCGACAGCACAGGTTTTATGCTATCCCTGATTGCCCTGTTTTTCAGTTCTGCAGTTTAGCAGCAAGCTAAATTTGTTTCTGAGTATTGTAGGTAATGCTGCACTAAAGGGTTCTTAGCATAGGGGCAGAGTTGGAAGAAGGTCTTTCTCCCTCTGCCTCTCTCCACGGAGGAAATTCAATCAGGACATTATTTTGCTCTATCTAGAAAATGGGAAACTTCCTGTGTTGCTTTCAAAGGGCGATGCTGATTAGGAGAGAATTGGTACACTGAGTGCTCGGCTGGAACAGGAACAAAGGAGAGGTGATGAGCCTGGGATGTGTCTCCACAGTGGAACATTGCTAGTCAAGGTCACACAACGAGTTCTCTTCTCCTGCCCCAGCTCTTCACTCCAGCATAACCTTTTCCCTCATCTCCTCCTCCTCCAGGGATTCGGAGACCCTCCTCTGGGCTCCGGAGGAACACCGCTGCTCTCTAAGGCAGGGCTGGGAGCCAGGAGGGCTGCCTTTAGGGGCAGGTGGGGAAAGCACAGTTCATCTTCTGCCCTTCTTCTCTGCTGCTGAGTGCTAGGAGTTGCTTGTGGAGCAGGTGGTGGAGTCGGGCTCCGGGGCTGGGTTGCGCAAAAGGCGGCTGGGCTGGGCTGTGCGCTGTGGTGCAAGGCAGGGCGTGATGCCCCTGTGCTGAATGCTGTGCATTTTATTTATACATACGTGCCTGAACAGCGTTGGGACTGTTGGTATGATGTTTGTGTAACACCGTAATGCACTCACTATGGCAGACTGCCCGCTAGCAGGCTGAACCCGTTCCTTCCCCCTGATGGCAGAGTACTTCAAAGCCTAAGATGTGCTGGGAAGTGCATTAAGTGTTCTCACAAAAACTCAGGTAAGACACGCTCAAGTAATATTAACCCTTTGCTGGGGTGCATTTTATTAATGAAAATATAGCCCATGAGATCATTCTAGTCTAAACTTTACTTATGGGTCTAACAGGTCTTTTGGCTCTATCCACATGGGCCTCAGACAGACCACATCTCCAACTTTCCTCAATGAGTATTTTTTTTAAAGTTGTTTGATGTCAGAAACAACCTGTCCTCACAGCCTTCTGCATCAGTCAATGGGATAATTAGTGACTAGCCATGAAAAACAAAGCAAGGACTAGAACGAGCTGCAGGATCTGAGAAGGAAAGGAGTGCTTTACAGGGCGCTTACGGAAGCAGAGATTAGTTTCTGACACCCTGTGGTGTGGTAAGAATCTGTAGCCATCAGCATTCAGAGAATTACTTGGATATTTCTGAGACTAAATCATAAAATCATAGAATGGTTAGAGTTGGAAGGGACCTTAGAGATCATCTAGTTCCAACCCCCCTGCCATGGGCAGGGACACCTCCCACTAGACCAGGTTGCTCAAAGCCCCATCCAGCCTGGCCTGGAACACCTCCAGGGATGGGGCATCCACAACTTCTCTGGGCAACCTGTTCCAGTGTCTCACCACCCTCAGAGTAAAGAATTTCTTTCTAATATCTGATCTAAATCTACCCTCTCTCAAATCCCACATCAAATACTGCTGGCGCTTCCTGGGTCCTATGGATCCCCAGGGGACCTCAGAAAGTGTGGTTTGTAGCTGCTATGGTGTGGTGGGTGTAATCTGGCAGTAGAAGGACCTTCCCAGGCAGAAGAAAACTTCCTGTTGCCGTGAAAAGCTAACTAACTACTGCATATGCTACCATAATCCTTCTTGCGCAGAGGATAGTCCAAAAACAGAGGTGTGGCAGAAGTGTCGTCAGGCTTCGTCCAAGCTGTGCCCAGTTGGACTGATCCTCAGCCTCAGGAAAGTCAGAGCAGTCTAGAAGAACCAAGGAGTGGGGAAGGTTCATTCTCAGCACAGCTCCCACAGGGCTTGTACTTTCTTTGCACCAAGATGTTAGCCCTGCTGCCTTTGGAGCTCAGGTTTAGTTTGTCCTCTCCGATGGGGTGCTGCCCCGCAGGGTCTGATCAGGGCTGGGGTGGTGACAATGGCAGGGTCCACCGACAGTCCCAAACGAGGCAAGGTAACAAGTCAGGTCCAGAGTCCAGCTGGCAGCAGCAGAGGCACTGCAGCGATGTGGGTTTGAGGTTCATGTGGGAGGCAAGGCCAGGCAGGACTGGGGACACGACGATGACCAGGGTGCCCAGTTGGTAAGGGACGCCACAGGGTACAGGGACCTGTGGCATATCACAGGCAGGGCCAGGGGCCAGGGAAGCTCCTGGTTTACACGTTTCAGATCTTAACGCTCTGCTTTCTCTGAGGGGTTTTTACAGTGTACTGTTTTGTAACAAAGATTTGGTTTTGGTCAGATGCTGATAAGGTGAAATATGCATCAATACAGAGCTAAAAAGTAGATTTACTTTTCTGAAACTCTTCAGCACTACGGTGAAGTCCATTATGAAGTATTAAGAGTCTACTCAAATGATGCCATACTACTGAAACATCTTGACAATCCAATTAACTTCCTTAACCCCAGGTCACTTCATTCTTTTTTATTTTGACATAAAATATTTGGTTTGCGAAGGAATAAAGAACAAAATGAGCTGAAAGCAATGTTGAACACAGCATCTTGTATTTCCCATCAGCTATAAATGATGTTCTTCAGACCTGTGCATATGCACTTATTTCAGTGTGTGGACCCAGGAAACAGCCCTGGGATGGTTTGAGTGTGGTGGAGAGCATTGCAGGAGCAAATTCTCATAACCCTGGCAACATCCTGCTTTAAAAACATCCAGCTTCTTCCTTTGTCTTTGTTTCTCTTAAATCCAGCAACTAGGTCAAATTCTCTAGTTCTCTTAATACACCAGAAAAATGTGTGAAGCTAAATGTGATTATAGAGATGCTAGTAAGAATGGTAATGAGAAAAGTTTTTTCTACTAGTTTTACTAAAGCAAATCTAGTGCTGTACTGTGCTACAGAATTATTTCACACACATCTTTGGTGGTTTTTTTTTCACTGTTTATCTCTGTTCTTGCTTGTGTAAATGCATTTGAGTAATATTCAGTAATATTTCAGTACTTCTCCAAGTTAAAAACATGTTAAGAATTGCAATATGAATGAGGAAACTATGTTCTCAGGTGTAGAATGAAGAACCATGGTAATAACAGTAGGGCACAATTTTCCTGGATGTGGTTAGTGACAAACTTCCTCATTAATTACCTAGAAAAAAAATCCAACAGAACCATTAGCATCCTATACTTGATTTTCATGACACAAGACAGAGAGCCTTATTTTACGTGTCAAGTCCATAACTCCTGAATTAGTTACAGTGTATTTTGAAAGACTCCCTGGCTGGTTTTCATTTTTCCGGACTTCCAGGCATCTGCAATTCTGATGAAGACTTGCTGCATTTGAGCCACTGAGTCTCTTGACCTGTATAGAGAGACAGACACTTGACAGACTGATCAGCAAAAAAAAAAAGAAGGGGTAGGTCAACCAAAAAAATCACAATTTGGAAATCAAGAGGATTATGACTGAAGTCAGAACTACAGGTATATGGCACTCATTTACACTTTATAAATGCCCTCTAAAACAAACAAGAAAAGTTTCTTCAGCGGTATAGATGTCCAAATACATAATTGAAAGATAGACTTACAAATAATTAAATGTTACCATATTTTCAGTTGAACCCAGTAACTCTGAACTTGATGATAAAATATGCTGATTCCCATAACCAAATTTGAATTCAAAATGCTGAATAAAGTCAAACTAGAAAGGTAGGCGATATTCATCCCAGCAGCCTGAAAGAATAATTAAAGTCAAGGAACTAGGTGGGAAATGGAATAAAACAGCATAGATTTACTATCTCCTGACAGTAGATTGTGCCAGTCTAACAAAATACTTATCTCTCATGAGTCATTTAATTTTTGATACAAGGGAAATGAAATAGCTCCAATCTGTTTGGACTTCAGTAAAACATTTCCTCACTAGAAATGATTAACTGGTCTGAAGTTTTGTGTGTCATTTAGTATATGATAGCTGCGGAAATGGCCAATAAGTAGATGGCAAGAGGCTTGCAGTGGAGGGGAATTAATCAACAGGAAGAAAGAAGACCTGAATTCCTCAAGGATTGGATGTGGGACTCAGAAATGTCTTAGAGCTTGACAGAAAATGTAGGAACATGCTGATGAGCTCTTGATGGTAACAGCTGGGAGGTAGGAACAGTACAGGAACAACTGGATGACCTTAAATCTTGACATAATACAGAAATAATGAAATTGTAAAAGTCAAAATTACAAGGTTGCTAAGTAGCAAGAATTCCTGCTGTAAGCTGGAATTCATCAGCTGGAAACAAAGGAGGAAAGAACTTGACCTTGTTATACTAAGCAGCTGCAGGGTGAACAGGTTGAGATGCAACTATGGGAAGGCCAACAAGGGGCCTTTGGCTGGATCCGGCAGAGTACTTCCAGCAAAGACTGGAAAAGTCTTATTTACCCTGTGTGAACCACCAGTAAGTTGCCACCCAAAACGCTTTGCACATTTGTGATAATCCATCCTTTCTGAAGAGGGGTAAGCACCGGCCAAGAGGGAGAGGACAATCAGAAGAGAGGAAAGGCCATTTTCTGGCCGTTAACCAGAGGACCTGCTGCATTTAACTGACCCAAATGGTAATACAAGAACAACTGGAAATAAGCATGGATAAGGATAATTTCAAAGTGGAAATGAACCCAACGCTCCTAGCCATTAGCCGTTTCCCAATAAGAGTAAAAAAAAAATATTACGTACTTGTCTCTTTATGAAAAAATGTGTATGGCATGCCTGATAGAGATGACAGAAGACCAGATCTGACAATCCAAGAAGATCTTTCCAGTCTTCTTTTCTTCATCGGTCTCCTCTCATGGTCTTTCCCTCAGGAGAAGGAGAAGAATTTGGGTAAAAATCCACCAAGTTCTCATGTCTTTCAAATGGGTGTGAAATGCAAATGGAAAAGGGGACATAGTTAATGTCTGTCTAAGTATTGATCTCATCAGATATCCAGTATGGTGCCTTCTTCTGAAAACTTTCCAATTAAAATAAACCAGAACAGTGTGTACAGAATACAGTTTCTCAGTAACAAATAGTAAGCAATGAAAAAATGTTCTTTATATCCTTATGTAATCATGCACTGTTCTTAATATATTCTACATTACTAGTCTAGATATCTAACTTATAAAGCATGGATGAGGCTATATAGAGGTGTGTTATAATATATAGACACGTGCAGGGATATTCAATGCAATTACAGAATAGGAACAGGTGGTATAAGAATGCAGCAATTATTTGGATAATCCTAACTATGAATGCTAGGTAAAGGGAGAGTCTATGAATGTCTATTTACTTGTATGACTCCCTTTTTAGACATCTTGTGATATTCTATAGCAAACTAAGGAAATCCCACGTACAGGGTTGATAGGCGAATCATAAGAGGGATAGGGATGTTAACAGAAATGTTTGCCTACTACAAAAGGTATGCCGAAAAAGGAGAGGTGCTGAAGGGCGCAGGTGTCACGTTTGCACTTGACAAAATTATCCCTGAAATCCAGCTTGTTTATGAATCTGCTGCTTGCATTTTAAAAGGCCTCTTGTGAATAGCTGTATAGTTTTCAAAGTGAGATATTGGCATGATGGAATGAAAGGAAAGGACATTTTATTTATTGAGATTTACAAGTAGCACCAACTTCTCTTGACTGCCTGGTGTTTTCAGAGACTCAGGTGCATATTTTGCCTAATATTTTCCATGAGTTTGGAAACAAAAACAAAAGCTGCATTATGTAACTGTACACAATACCTTAAATAACTACCCTTTTTTATTTATTTCTTGCTCTTGTAAGTAGAAAACATTGCTAAATCACTCATGCAATTATTTCATTCCTTTGTATCTATGTAATGGCTTCTACTAGACTATCAGGGGGTCATTATGGTAAAGGCTTTTCATTTACAAGAAACAACAAAAGTATTGATGTTACTTCCGGGAATGATGATAAAATTGTTCCATTAGGGGGTCATATGTGCTGGTAATTACTTCTATATTTAGAATCGGAAATGACAATCTGAAATCAGAACATCTCATTAGTGATAATGAATTTTAATTTCTGACAAGTGAAGTATTCCCAAGAAGCTACAGTTGTTGTTAGAACTACAGTGAGTGACATGTGGTTTAAGATGCTTCAGTAACTGAAAGTCAGGAATTTTAAAAGTGTGGAAATATGATAGTACTTCTTTAATTGCATAAAGTAACAGTGTGAATCAGTTTTTCTTAATATCCCAAATTTTTACTAAGTGAAAAGATTTGAAAAATCTCCGTTTTAGCACGTGTTTTGGTCTCTTCTTGCCTAACAGCAGCTATAAACAAACCCTTTGTTTGTTCCATTGTTTTTAAATTCAAGAAGCATAAAATATATTTTATATTCAAGATATTAATGATCACTTCAGTTCATATCAAGGTAGACAGACACATGTCTGTATCCACACAGGCCTTTTTCTTACAGATAAGTTCAAAGGCAACCTTAAGAATGGCTTACACATAACACCGGTTGGTCTGAAGCCCCAATTCAGGACAAGAGCAAAGCTTTGTTTAATCTGAAACTTCCATTATTTTTAGAAACAAAGCTGAGCTGGAAACAAATCTAAGCTATTACAGTGCCTGCACCTTCTGGGCCATTATCTGTATATGATCATGAAGGAATAATACATGACCTATTTTAGGTGATTGAAATGATGTTGACTGGAGTGGCACGAGAGAAACTGGATCTCCAGACAAAGGCTAGACCAGAAGAACTTCGTTTGATGGCATCTACAAACATGTTTTCTGGGAAGCCCTTTGAAGATATCAGATTATAACCTGAAGCTTCTCTCAGGCTCTCTGCTTTTATTGCAGATGTGGGGCAATGAGGAAACAGGTTCCAGGACAAAACGTCCCCACAGAATTGACTGCCAAAGAATCTGATCAACAGCAAGGTGATGTTTGATGCCCAGGGCAATGGTGTAGCCCCATGTTCTGGAGAGCCTTTCACTGACCATACTTCTTGCTGACAGGGTGGCTGTCTCATCCGGTCCTCTCCTGTCCTGCATTTTGCCCCATTTCTCCCTCCCTTCAGGGAATTTGGAGTGATATATCTCTACACAAGGGCTTTTGGATATTTTCACTCAAGGACTAAGATGCATGTGCCATAGCTTGCCATGCCTGCAACCATCAGTGGTCTTATGGAGAACAGGTTGTGGATGCCACCCCCGGATTTGAGCAAGAAGTGTCTCTGCAGGCCTCAGCAGTGAGACTGCTGAATTCTCCTCCTTTCCCTCACCAAGACCATGGCACAAGTGTTGTAACATCACATGCTTCCATCATCACACCCAAGATTTCTTTGCTCCTGCCTAGCTTTAGAGAGTTCAATGTACTTTGTTTCCCCAGCCCTGCTAGAGGTGGCTTATCCTGAAAGAGACAGAGTAAGGTGAGACAGGCCTACAGAGCTGAGGAATAAACACTCTCTGCTCTCTCACAGAGGAAAATACATCTATATTGCCAGAAAGACACCTAAGAATAAATAACAGAGAGCAAGTCAAAACAGTACGAAACGCAATAACAAAACTCTTCAAGAAAATCAAGGGGGAGATGCTACTTTTTGTGTCTGCATTCAAGATACACATTCGGAGAGGAATGCTCTTAAAAGCAGCTGCTTTGGCTTGAAATAACCCAGGTCCACTGACCCTCGGGGTGTGCTGCAGCAGACATCTGGTGAAGGCGGTGCACGGAAAGAGGTCAAACTCTTATTCTCACAAGAGCAGAGCGGGGAAAAGGAGCTCTCGAGAGTCCCATTTCTATTTCAAGTGCTGTTTTGTTGATATGTTTGTGTTGCTGTTGTGCTCAGGAGTGCTCGCACAGAGCCGGATCCCAGCATGCCGGGTGCTGGCCAAAGCCCATCCTTGCCCCCCGCTGGACAATATAATTAGCTGACAACCTTCCATGGGTAGACATGGAGAGACGGGCAGGGCAGTAGGCAGCAATTGCAGAAACAGCAGGTGCCTTTGCTGTGTCAAGGTTTTAGCAGCCACGTGGCAAAAGGGGACTTGCGGAGGAGGGTGAAGTAAGCAGAGAATATAGGAGCTGAAGAAGGTTTTGGTAGAAATAACTATGTGCCAGAGCGCCCTAGAAGTGCTTGAAAAATTCCAGCAAAACAGTGTTGCCTGGCTTCTGTGGAGTGGCAGAAAATAAAACATTTGGTGGAGATAGCTCAAAGCATGGCAGAAACCAGGGAGAAAACAGCCTGACTGTGTGCCAGTGTGGCTCCTGGGACCTGGGGCTCCGAAGCCACCAAGCAGGTGCTGTGTAGAACCTCCCAGATTTCCCTGTCATGTAGTACTGTAAAAAAATTCTTCCTATTTGAAATCCAATAAAAAATTTAAAGGCTGTAATCACACCCCACCTTCTCCCTAAGTTAGCCTTTTTCATTCAGACATCTGTTTTTCCAGGCAAGCAGATGGTTAGGAAATAAAGCTTTATTTTAAATAAGATTCGATCTCTAGGTATGATTGGTGACAGAAACACACAGGCTGAATAAGCCATTCCCTGTCATTGCTTCCTGAATGCCACCAGCATTCGGGAAGCTACCAGTGGTGGTATAAAAGTATTTTCCCCAGTAGGAAAATACTATGTCAAATCTGGAAACAAACTACAAATCCAGCAAGATGACAGATTTAGGGGAAGGGGTGTGTGTGTGTGTGTAATCAAAAAAGCAATCAGTGCACAAGGGAAAAAGACAGTACCTTAACCTTGCAGCAATGTTCTGAGGGCTGTAGAAAACTTGGTATTTAATTATGCTTTGCCTGCGCAAATGCTTTATCCCCATATAATCAAATAAACCATTTAATTTTTTCTTAAAACGTCTAGCCACTCTACCAGCAGTGCCATTTATTATGAAATACACTGTTTGCAGATGGCGTACAAACTATTTTTGAAAAACAGACCACAGTCAATTGCAAGATCATTGCCTGGCCGTGCCCCACCTTCTTTTCCCCACCCAACAGACCACCTTCCTTCTCCTTCCTGCCTTGATTAGCTCTCTAAAAGTTAGAGCAACTGCTTATTTGGAAAGTAGTTTATGGGTTTGGCAAGTTAGCAGGGTTGGTGCCACGTGATGACAGCTCTGCATGGCACAGTGGCAGCCATCGCTGGGTTCGTCCACGATCGGCTGGTGCGCAGCAATACTCTGCTTGCACAATGTCCGTCTCTTATGCAATAAATTAAATACTTTCACCTCTTGAGCGTGGACAGGAACTACCACAGGAGCAGATGGGAAAACCACCGGAAAGCCATTTAATAAGAGCCTGCTTTCTCACTAGATCTTGTGCTAACACTTCTTCATCCATTCACGAGGTGTTATTCCTTGACTGCTGTCCTTCAGGCATGCAGCTTTGACATTCACCTTCAGCAAACTTACACGGAATCATGGAATTTTCAGAGTTGGAAGGGACCTCTAGAGATCATCTAGTCCAACTCCCCTGCCAAAGCAGGATTGCCTAGAGCACATCACTCAGGACTGCATCCAGGCGGGTCTTGAAAATCTCTGGAGAAGGGGACTCCACAACCTCCCTGGGCAGCCTGTGCCACTGCTCTGTCACCCGAACCATAAAGAAGTTTTTCCGTATGTTTGAACAGAACTTCCTATGTTCCAACTTGTGCCCATTGCCCCTCGTCCTGTCATTGGGAACCACTGAAAAGAGTCTGGCTCCATCCTCCTTCAACCCACCCTTTAGATACTTGTACGCCATAATAAGGTCTCCCCTCAGTCTTCTCTTCTCCAGGCTAAAGAGTCCCAGCTCTCTCAGCCTTTCCTCATTCCTTTCCTCATACACTCTAACAAGCCCCTTTACCTCCCATGTTCACAACAAGCAAATACAAAAATACTGTGAAAACAAGTAAAAAAAAAAAAGTAAAAAAAAACAAGTAAAAAAAAACAAGTAAAAAAAAAATTAAAAAATCCACTCTCCCACTGCTGCAGGCAACAACATCTAACAAGACAGTAGTTCTAAAACCTCATTGCTTTGATGTCTTGAAGCCTTTATCAGACCCTGATTACACAGTTACATGCCATCAAGGATGTGATGATCTATATATATCCTGTGGTCAATTCATTCTCAAGTGTATAGTGTGCAAATCTTACCATTCCCTGATTGCCCCCAGCTCAGGCTTCCTCTGTCATCTATTTCAGCTGTAAGCTTGTTAAAGGACAGACTATTGTTGCATTTGTCGAAAGTACTGTCCGTACCTCAGGAATTGAATGAATAATGTGTTGCACTAGTGAAGACTGAATATGGACTTTCAAAGGTCAAGCGAAATGAAATAAAATTATTAAGTAGCACAACTTGTGAATAAAAATGAAGCCATTTTAGTAACTAAAGCTTAGTAAAAACATGGATGATTATGTATTTACATAAGAAACACTGCAACAGAAGAGAGAGAAAATAAGTTGTATCAGATAGAGGCACTAACAGAGTAAACAGACACAGAAGGACTTTTGTAAAAGAGTAAACATTATATAAATGAATGTGGTGGGCTTACCTTGGCTGGCTGCCAGGTGTCCACCAATCCCCGCCATCAACAGGGCGGGGGAGAATATTTGAAGAAAACTCATGGGTTGAGATAAGGACAGGGAGATCACTTACCAATTGACGTCACAGGGAAAACGGATTCAACTTGGGGAAATTAATTTAATTTATTGCCAATTAATTGTAACAGACTAGAATAGCGAGAAATAAAACCAAAAGAAATAAAACAAGAATAAAACAAAACTAAAACCACCTTCTCCCCTCCACCCCGCTTCTTCCCAGGCTCAACTTCACTCCTCACTCTCCCGCCACCTGAGTGGTGCAGGGGGACTGGGAATGGGAGTTGCAGCAGAGATAACGTGTGACAAACTGATGCTCTTCCCTGGCTCCAGTGTGGGGTCCCTCCCATGGGTTACGAGTCTTCATGAACTT
The DNA here is from genome assembly GCA_008711295.1 of Anarhynchus alexandrinus. NCBI lineage: Eukaryota > Metazoa > Chordata > Aves > Charadriiformes > Charadriidae > Anarhynchus > Anarhynchus alexandrinus. The sequence goes on from VUYV01000018.1 coordinate 6,230,864, forward strand.
CTCCAGCATGGGACCTTTCCATGGGGTGCAGTCTTTCAGCAATGGACTGCTCCAGCATGTGGCTCCATACCTGTGGCCACCATAGGCTCACAGGTCCAGCCAAAATACTTGCTCCTATGTGGACTCATCTCCATGGGCCAGAGTTCCTGCCAGGAGCCTTCTCCAGTGTGGGCTCTCCACAGGCTGCAGCTTCCTTCAGGGCACATCAACCTGTTTCAGCATGGGGTCCTCCAAGGGCTGTAGTGTGGGTATCTGCTCCACTGTGGAGCTCCATGGGCTTCAGGGGTGTCTGTGCTTCAGTGCCTGGAGCACCTCCTCTCCCTCCTTCTTCACTGACTTTGGTGTCTGCAGGGCTGTTTTTCTCACATTTTCCCATGCCTCTCTCCCAGTTGCTGCACAACGTTTTTTACCCTTTTAAAATATGTTATAAGAGAGACACCACCATGTCATTGATGGGCTCCACTTTGGCCAGTGGCAGGTTCATCTTGGAGCCATCTGGAACTGGCTCTGTCCAACACTGGTGTCTTTTCACAGAAGCCGCCCCTGCAGCCCGCCTGCTACCAAAACCTTGCCATGTAAACTAAATACAATGAAACAGGAGAGTAATTTGAAACAGCTAGTAACAAAGGCATTGACTGATATTTTTCCCACTCGGGGATTTAATTTAGAAAACGCTATTTTTTACAGTCATTAAGAACTCCTACCTCTAATCAACAGTCTGTATATAATCAATATTCCTAAATGTTGGACTAACTGAGTTTGAAAGCGATGACCTGGCTGTATAGGTGCGTTGGCTATAATAAAGAGTACACTTCTAGCAGTGCAATAGAAAGGAGAACTGGCCCAGGGGTTTCCCTAGTGTTCTCCAACCTTCTCACTGGCCTTTTTAGAAATACCATGTACCCATGCCAATTAGTTCATCTACACAAATTTTGTTTTCATTTTTTTCAGATTTTATTTTAATGTTTGTTTTTAACACTTTTATTACCTACTTGCTGTATCAAGATTCTATAGGGCGGGCATATTTGTTGAGAAGTGTTTGGGAAAACATGTCACAGGCATGCAATTTATGAAAGAAATGAATAAGCCAGAATGAAATAAAGCAGTGACATTGTATAGCTGCAGCTTGCCGACCACAAGAGACAGAAAGGCACGGCATACATGAATACTGAAGCATTCATCAACACTTCCAGTTATGCGAACAACACAGGGTAAAAGCTGGGACATAGTTGGGAGTGAGGGAAACTTGTGAAATAACTGATTCTTGGGATTCTTTTGGGAACTTTGCTCACCAGGAGTTACAAGGTTAGGTGAGGTAAAATTAACAAAGGATTGAAAAAAAAAAATAATCGGAAACACACTGATAACTAACTGAAGTTGTAAACTAGTGAAATGGCAGTGAAAATTCAACAACAGTCAATTAACCCGATTAGCTGTTCCTATGACTGCATGCAGTAGTATGGAGAATAAAATTAAATGCATTAGAAACACTTAACAATCAATGTTAGTTTGTATAGGAAGCTCTACAATAAAATCTCCCTCCCTTCCAAATGCAAACCAAAGGAAACCCTTTTTAGGACTTCACAAAGAGTAATAAGGGAAAAAAATTTCACACACCACTGGGATTTGTAGAGTACCACTGGGATTTGTAGAGTACCACTGGGATTTGTAGAGTATTTATTAACAGTTATCTAGCCAATATTTTGTAAATGGAATCAAAATAGCTTTGAGTCTCTTCTCAGTCTTTGAAGAAGCCTTTTCATAGTCTTTTGAAAGCGGGAATAAAGACTGAAATAATTATATTTTGAAATAATTATGTTTTGAAAACTGCTGAGGCTGTTTGTGTTCAACACCACTGGAGCAGTAGCTGCTTGCTCCATCTCCGTGCAGGAGGAGAAAAGAGTATCCATGGACTCCTGTTCCCAGGCTGCACTGTGAACACTGGCCACATATACTGAGCTACATTTTCATCAACTATTTCAGCACACAAGCTAATTGATCTCTAACAATGTACCTGTCAATGGTGTCTTATCTGGATGTCGGTCACTCCTTTTACCCACTGAGTTGAAGCAGTTTTCTGTGTGATCGGNTATTGTCAGATAACCCTGGGAACCAGAAAGGTGACAATAATGAAAGCGTATCTCTTTATTAGCCTGGTTTCCAAAGAAACAAAGTTCATTCTCCATTGCTGCACAGATCTACCCACCATCAACTCCCTTCTCAGTATCTTTCAAACTTGCAGTTCAGTTTTGACCAGATTTGACAGACACCTCGAATACACTGCATTTCCATTCATTTCCTTACCAAGGGAAAGATATTCCAGTCTGAGCTCAAATCGTACTGGTTGCCAGAGGATCCATACGGAGACCGAAGGGATGCTCTGGCTGTCTTCAAGGCCTCCAGTGATTTGTGTTTCATGGCTGACTTTCAGCTGCACAATGCACAGGGTCAATAACAAGTGAAGAGTCCTCTTCTCTGTCAATGGCTGTCTCCAAAGGACATTATCTGGCATTTACTACTAATAAAAAAACCCTAGCTAACTGCAGTTTTCCTCAAAATTCATATTATTTCTTTCTCCTCAGAGGGTCCTCTCATTTCTACTGACATGGCAGGTTCATGCTGCAGCCTTCATGCAATTCAGCTCCCCAAAAGGCAAAAAAAACCATTGGAAACTGGGCTCCACCACTTCTGGAGGCACTTCTTGAATTTCTTTGTCAAAGTAATACTTTCTCTACAGCTATTAGCAAGCACAATTTTAGCATATACTGTCCATCACAGCTCTTCCTCTCTCCCACCGTTGTTTTATCTGATGGGCAATTTGTCCCCTGCAACCCAGCAGAAATGTTTCCTTCTTACTCTTCTATGGCACAATTTGCTCATAAAAGGGAAAAACAAACAAACAAAAAAAACCCAACCCAAAACCTGACAGCAGAATTCATTGCTATAATTTAGGGAGGTTTCAGCAAAATTAATGAGGTGCCATTACCAAGGGAACATGGGCTGTTTTCTGCATAATTACTACTATTTATATAACCATCAGATCCAATGTATTATTTTCACACGCTCGAAGCAGGACCGAGGCTCCTTTGTGTTGGCGTGCATGCATAATACATTTCGGTGTCCAGGCACACCCCATAGGAAATGAATACGGACCAGTTTAAAGTCACAGAGCAGCTGCCTATTGGTTTTCTCAAGAGTGAGGCGTGAAAATAAACCAGGATGTGAACTAATAGGCTATTCATTTCATTATAATAACCCGTTGTTATTAATTGGCAACAGCTGTGTGGCAAGTTGTGTGACACCCACTGCTGGAATGAAACAGCTCCAAGTGAATTGAACGTATAGGACCCTAAAAAGAGGCAGATATGGCTTTGAGAGAAAAATCACATCCCTGTCTGCTCCTACAAGGGGAGTTAGTTTCTTGCTCACCTCTTTACGGTATCAGTGTCTGTTCTTGTGTAACGCCAGTACAGGTATTTTTACATTTAATTCTCTGTACTACATAATGCATATCGACGTCCCCAGGGATGAAGTCTTTGTAGATCCAAGGGCAAAATATTCTAATATGATTTAAATTAAGGAGATCCAAATTCTGTGGGTAAGGGGTGTGTCTGCATGTGTGTGCATGTGTCTGTGCATACATGTTGGAATATATTTTAACTCTTCAGAAGAAATCGTGCTACAGGTGAAAATTGAAACATCTACTTACTCTCATTGGTACAATCATCATCCCCACAAATCAAAGCCAAATTATTCTCCGTTTGTTTGTATGATGCTGACAAAATCTATTCATATTCTCCACAGTGATATTAGCACAAAACTCTCCCAAGTTTTTTATTCTGCTAGTAGATATGAGAAATGCATCATCTTAAAGATGGGTAACCACAGGGGGCTTTCTACTGACTTTTGTCTGTGAGGGGTCAGGGCAGGATGGGAGCAAACACTGGTTGGAGAGGACAGAGTACGTGGAGACCACTGAAGCTGAATGAATGTGGATCTGATCCACGACACCGTGAAATCACCAGTTCCTGGTGACCTTAATGGACTTTTCCTGGGCTAATATCGAGCAATTGCTTTAAATGGCACTAGCCAGGCCAAACTGAGCCAACAGGGGTAAGGCAGAGCTTTCTCTTCCCCTTACTGCACTCTTTGCCCTACCCAAGAAAAGTGACCAGTTCTTAAGTGGTGTGGAGTGTCTTACGTGATTTTCCCTCACCCCATTTGATTCTACTTGAATCTGTTTCTCTATGAAAGGACTGCACCTGACCTGTGTCACACCCAGCACACCCAGTGCCCTTGGCCTGGAAAAAAGGAAATGTGCTCTGTATGACTACTGATAATAGTATAAATAAAAAAACCCAACTGTTTGCAGGTGTGAGGGAGAATCTCTGTGTTGCTCTGTAGCAGTTAAATTTAAGGCTGCATAGGAGAGAAATTGGCAGAGGAATTGAAAAGGGGGTTGCTGATGTTAGGGAAATGTTTCTAATGCGCTAGCTAAAGGTCTTTTCAGTACAACTTGAATCCACAGTCATGGCCTTGATTTCCACAAGAGATATCTTGCAGTGCACACAGAAATTTCACTTTATTTTCCTTTCTGGGCCACCCAGGAGTGTACCTTTTGTTCTGTGGCATGCTACGTAACAGCAAATGCGGTCAGGATTTGCCAATGGAAAAATACTTCCCTTTATGGTCTTGGCCAGTAACATGGGAAATGTCTCAGGTGGGTTAGTTCTCTCTTCCTGCTCACAGAAACAGGAAGGACAGAGAAATTTTGACTGGTAGTGAGGACCACCACCACTAGGCAAGCCCCTGAACGCCTCTGCCCACATGAAGCCCAGCATGCTGGCAGCTCAAAGCGTTCCTGACCTGTCCTGCTGCCTTGGGGCCAGTGGTGCAGGGACCCGGAGCCACAAGCTGGACCTGCAAATGCTCAGCCATTCCTTGGCTGCACCAGAGAGGCCAGAGGATGTGCACCCACTTCTACTGCACACTGAGGGGTGTGAGAGTCAGGAGACATCAAAGCCTCCTCAGACACCATCTTTGCCCTCACCCTCTTCCATTCTTATGGATTTTAAACTATGAGGGAGATGGGGAGAGCTTGGGGGAATAGGAGGAAGGGGTAGGAAGAGAAGATTTTTTTCTCTGTTGTTTTCCTTCTCTCTCCTTTTGAGAATAAAAACCTGGGAGAATTCATACCTTTTAAGAGTGCAAGAAAATGTCAGGACCTTTAGGATTTTTTGAAAAGAAACTTTGGAATAAAACATTAGCCATGAGGCTGGACAACGAATTCAATGAATGCACCAAAACCCAACCCCTTTCTTAATAATGGAAAACAGAAATTGCTTTTTATGATTTTGTATACTTCACAGCTGGGACAATGTAATTCACTGCACGCTATTGAAAATCAGCACCTGCAGAAACTGCCCCATGTTAAAAGCTGGAAGTAAGGAAGACTTGCAGCAGCTGCAGGCAATGGATAGCTGTCCAGTCAGTGGACCAACCGATATACAGCGTTGATGGGCAAAAACTCATCGCATATGACATTTCACTAAGAACCTCTTCAGTCAGGCTGGAATAGCTTGGTCCAGCTATTTGACTCAAAAGCATCTGCAACACTGAGCTCATAAATTATATGTTCAGGTATTATCTAAATCCATTCCCTTTGGCTGCTTATAAATTAATAAATTAATTGGCATGAGGTGGCAGGAGTTGATGATAATGAATGATATTTTGAAGTTGTAGAAAATAAGTCAACCTCTGTATTTATTTTGAACAAATGTTGCATACTGAGATGTTTACTTTCCATTTGCCAGAAGAGATGAAAAAAAGTGCATTTGGTAAAGAAAATAACTTCTTCATTCCCTCCCATGGATTGTTTGATTTGGGAAACCTGCATAATATGAGTTACTACATATGGATACGCACCTGTAAAATATCCATATCTGCTGTTTATGTAATTGAAGTTCCCATGCATACAGATTTTCTGGGTGGCCCCTAAAGAAACTTCATAGAAAATTATAATATTTGAAAAGGATTTTCAAGCCAATTTATCTCTTTAAAAGAAAGATAAGCTGCAACTATAGAATTCTGGGGGATAAGTTTTAAAACTACAGGGAAAATAAAATTCAACAGAAATTACCATAAAGCACGCAGAATTTAACAAAGTGCAAAAAATGGTCCCTAGGCCCCTTTTAACTTCCTTCCAGTGAAAGGCCTATTTTATCAAGGTGATGCATGCCGTCGTTGTGATTTTTCACAGCTGGAAGACAGGTCAGCAAAGCCATTGGCTCTCAGATGCTCATGATCCTGCGCTTCTCCCCTCCCCTGGGGCACAGTGCTGTGCCAGGCTGCATCCCCACCCTGGAGCTGTGGGCAGTACTTTCCCACAGACTGGTCCAGTCTCTCCCTGCAGATTCAGGATGTTTAAAGCAATACTCCCTTTCCTGGGGTCAAGGCTCTATAAAACAGCCAAATGGTTCTTCTGACCCAAACTCCTCAAGCAGGGCTTCCTGGTCATCCTTGCTGATGCAGCATCGTGTTTCAGTGAGGCTGCCCCGAGCCCATCTGTCCCCACATCATGAGCTCAGGAGCTGCTCCTCCACAGTCCCGAGGCCCCCTGCTCTCCTTCCCCTTGCTCCTCTGACAGAGGACCCGCGCCTGTGGGGTTTGGGGAGAGTGGGCCACGAACCACAGGAGTGGGGCTGCGCTCGCTTGGTGGGGATAGCTGCAGCGTGACGAAGGGCTTCCCCGAGTGAGAGGGAGCGAACTGCAGAGCAAGAAGTAATTTCATTAACTTCGTGGGCAGTCAGGAACGACTGTCAAGATAAGAAAAGCAGATGGTGGAGTAAGAAAGGCTTTTCCCTTGTTGGCCCAAAGACTCTTCTTCTTCACGATCTCCCAGAAATTGCCCATCCCTATTTCACTTCTAAGCCACGTATCCAACTGCTCTTGTATCCTGAAGCCTCCAAGGGGCACTCTGTACTCTTTTGGGAATCGTGGGGATCAGTTATTGCCAAAGCCAAAGTTTGCTATAAAAAGGATGAACGAGGGCCAAAAAGTAGCAGAATTGAACAGAGATTGCTGTAGATTAGTTGGCAGGCAAACCCTAGGGAAAGGTGTGAGGCGAAGTGAGGACCCACTCCTTTCCCCCTCCTGAGGCATTGCAAAGTCCTTCAGGACACAGGTACAATTTGAAAAGCCCACGTTGTCCTTGTGAACTTGTCCTTCTGATGTAGCTTGCTCCCTTTTCTGCCCTGGGTCTAGCTTATTTGACTAGGTCAGGCTTTCATAGAAACATAGAATCATAGAATGGTTTAGGTTGGAAGGGACCTTAAAGATCATCTAGTTCCAACCCCCTGCCATAGGCAGGGACACCTTCCACTAGACCACGTTGTTCAAAACCCCATCCAGCCTGGCCTTGAACACCTCCAGGGATGGGGCATCCACAGCTTCTCTGGGCAACCTGTGCCAGTGCCTTACCACCCTCAGAGTGAAAAATTTCTTCCTAATATCTAATCTAAATCTACCCTCATCCAGTTTGAAGCCATTCCCCCTCATCCTATCACTACATGCCCTTGTAAAAGGTCCCTCTCCAATTTTCTCATAGGCCCGCTTCAGATACCTGAAAGCTGCAATAAGGTCTCCCTGGAGTCTTCTCTTCTCCAGGCTGAACAACTCCAACTGTCTCAGCCTGTCTCAACCTGTTTCCTCCTAGATCTGTAAGGACCTGGAAGGTTATAGGTGCACATGTTTGGAGAGTAGATACTTTTGCATCTGAAAGCAGGAATGGATAAATTATATGTATAACTTGCTTGACAAAAGGTTTTTTCAGTGGCCATTTCTGTGGTCCAGGTTTCTCATGACAGCTTTCAAGTCATCTCTCAGCTTCAGAGAGTTGAGGTTCACGACCTCCAGAGGGCTGTAGCTTGCTGTAATTCCAAGCTTTTTTGTCTTCAAGCATTTCAGGCTCTCTGTCACTCCACTCTGCAGGACAGGGGAGGTTCTTCCCTGCACCTTACACACTGGTAGCAACTGCTTGGCAAAGGGGCAGCTCCTCTTTCTCTCCTAATTCAGAAGATCATTTGGGCAATAATGTTTTACCAGACAGAGTTGAACGTACTCTTTAAGCATTTCATGTAAGTACTCAGGCCAGGCTCTATCACTTCTCAGCACTGAGCTCATTTTGAGTCCCACCAGAGAAGTCTCATCAGGGAAGCAGCCTACAGCATGGCAAGGTGTGGCAGCAGCGTGGTGCCTGTGGTCCAGGTAGCTCACGCTAGTTGCAAACTGGGAAAAACTTCTCTGGTTCAGAGTGGAAATCGCACTGGGACAACCTGTACTGCTGTGCGGACAGGGGCTTGGCTGGGAGGGCAACTTCACTGCCCAGTGTGTCTTGGTCTCAGATGCTGATCCCATTTCACAACAGTTCTGCTCCTTGGGTGCCCAAAGCAGCCCTCTTTGGGATTATTGGTATTTGCAGTCCCACGTAACACATGCTGCTTTGTTCATCTGCACTCCTCGCAGCAGCTTCTCTAGACGAAGTCCGGAGACTTCTGGAGGAAACTGGATGAAACGTAGCAGAGCACTTTGTTAACTTCACTTGTAAGGAAAGGAAACCCCACGTGTCACCTGCAGGAGCAAGCTCCCTTTGTCCAGCATCTTTTTTTCTGCCTTTAAAACATTGTTCCAGTGTGCAGTTCCGGCAGATGAACAGGAAAACTTGAGGCAAGGACAGCCTTTCCTTGAGTTTTGTTTCGGAGTGGTCCTTACAGGCGGTGTTTAGAAAACCCACTTGCCTTCCTTTTCACACTGTATATGTTCGAATCCATAAATATGCAGCAGTGCTTAGAGTTAAAAAAACAGGCAAGAATGTCCCAGTAAGTAGAGCTAGCAAAGTAAGCAGAGTTTATTTCCAGCATGTATTTGTGTTTGGACTTTGGAAGAGTATATGAGACACAGTATTCTGCTGATAAAACTTGGAACACTCTGAGCTAAAAATAAGTCTTATTGATGTCTGTTAAAAGGGATTTAGAAAACTGTATGTGTAGTGAACTGCTTGAGCGTAGGATTCGTATACTTGGAAAAGAAAATGGAACATGTTTGAATCCATGGGTATTCAAGCCTTGTCTTTCATAGACATGCTGTATGAATTTAAGCCTCTAAACAGCAAAGCTTCTCCTTTTCTGAACTGTACACGAAAGAATAATTCTTTCAGCACTGTAAGGAGTCAGATGGCTGCTGGGGAAGACCAGATTTCAATGCTGAAATCAATAAAGTTGATTACAGACATCTTCACCTTCACCTTTACACTGTTACTGTGTTGCTGTACAGTCCAGAGAACATTTCTACTAAAAATGCTGCTCACTCCTTATTTCCAAGCCAAAGTTATGCTCGAAGAGCAAACTAATTTCCTGAAATTAAGGTTCTGCTTTGATGGATCATGAGGAGTTTGTGGAGCTCTGGTGAACAGAGAGCAAGGAGCAGTGAGCAGAGCCCCTGTGCTGGGTGCACTGGGGAGGTGGCAGTGTTATAAGGGAGGTGGCAGCTCGTGTTTAGCTGAGGTCCTGTGACCCCCAGAGGCAAGTGAATGCCTGGAAGGTCCTGACAGCCTCTGACATTGGCAGACTGAGTTCAGCTTCAAAGCTAATTAATTTTTTTTCATTTCTTTCTCGAATTTCTTAAGTTAATGTGTATTCCTTCAATACAGTAGCTTTTAACTGATGAATTATTGTTAGTATCTGCAAACTCCATCAGGACTGAGCTCAGGCATGCTAGGTGCTGTGTACCCTCAGGTGCACACGGGTCTGTGTCAGAGACCTTGCTAGTTTGTATTTTCTTTTTGAGGTTTGAGCGGAACAAATATTACCTATTGATTAATAAGCATGTATTGACCCTTGAAGGTTTTACTAGCAGATTGCTTCATGGACAGGCTGTCTGATGGGGTTTGATACAGTCCACTTGAGGGCTGGTTTTATGACTCCTTGTAACTAGTGTAGCTAGTTAATTATATGTATATAACTATAAACAGCTACATAACAAGTAACAGTAGTGAGTGACCAGCATTAAAGAACCCTCAGTAGTAATCACTCCGTGTTTCTTTTCTTGGTGATTTTCTAGGAAAAAACAACTTTGCCTTTTCTCGATTTGGTTGCATCGTGCTCTGTAAGTATATTAATTTAATGTACATATATGTTAAAAAGAACTTTAGAAGAGAAAGTCAGAAAAACAGCTCTGCAGTCAATGCAATCTGCAGATTAAGAGCTGTATGTCGTTTTGTCTTGCTTGCCAGTTCTGCTTGAGAAGGACTTTTGTAGTGCCCACGTTTGCCCTCTGGTCTTTGGAGTGCACAAGGTGCTGGTCCTGGTGGGTGAGCAGAGCCAGACGTAGCTCCTTCAGGAAATCACTGCAGCCGTGAGGAACAGAAACCACTTTAGCACTGCTGCACTGCCCTAAATTTCCTTTAAACACGTTTTTACATTGAAGAGTAATTGCTCGGGTTTGCTGCAGATAACAAATGCTGATTACTTCATCCAACGCATCTGCACTTCAAGATGTCAAGATAATTATACGGGATACAACTTACCAGGATTCAGCTGATAGGTCTTTATACTTCTTACCCTATTTTCTAGGCACAAGAAATTTGTACCTGTTGCATATCACTTATTAAATCAATTCTAGACTTTTGCGTCATTTTGCACAGTCCACTCGTGTAATGTGGTATTTCTGTTTGTTTCAGAGCCTCCCCTCCCATTCTGTTCGATTTGTCCATATCCGTACCGCCTGTTGCCATAGCAGTTGAAAACAAAGATATCGGGAAGGTGCCCTAATTAGAGAAACATGTACTCCCTGCGGGAAGGGTTGGCTTTTGATCTGCTGTTTTTTGCTGGTCAGTAACCATTTTTGTTTTTCCCCTGTGAACAGAAAACCAGTGCGGAGGAGAAGGCGTCAGGTACCGCTGCACGGCCGGGCTGCACCAGCATCTCTGAGGTACTGCTGAATCAGAATGACTGTGCTTTATCCTTGGGCACGGAGAGGCAATGCAGCCTCCCAAGGTTCCACTGGGTGCCCGAGGCCAAGATCTCACCCAGGATGCCAGGAAGAGGGAATTAAGCACCTCTGTGATAAAGCACATTTTCAGGGATGGATTTGGCAACGGGCACACGGGGGTTCCTGGCGGCGGATGTGAACCCACACAGCCAAGTGCAATCCTGGTGTTTCTGGGCTTGTTTCCACTGCTCTGGCCTCTTCAGCCTCACACTGAGCAAAGTGCTTACCCAGAGCAGGTTGCACCGAGCCTGAGACCACAGGCTCGTAGCTCTCACCTCTGCTTTGCTTTTGTGAGACCCCACCTGGAGTACTGCATCCAGCTCTGGAGTCCCCAACATAAGAAGGACATGGACCTGCCGGAGCGTGTCCAGAGGAGGGCCACGAGGATGATCCGAGGGCTGGAGCACCTCTCCTATGAGGAGAGGCTGAAGGAGTTGGGGCTGTTCAGCCTGGAGAAGAGAAGGCTCTGGGGAGATCTTATTGCGGCCTTCCAGTACCTAAAGGGAGCCTACAGGAGAGCTGGGGAAGGACTTTTTACTAGGGCATGGAGTGATAGGACGAGGGGGAATGGCTTCAAACTGGAAGAGGGCAGGTTTAGATTGAACATTAGGAAGAAGTTTTTCACTTTGAGGGTGGTAAGGCACTGGCACAGGTTGCCCAGAGAGGTTGTTGAGTCCCCATCCCTGGAGGTGTTCAAGGCCAGGCTGGACGTGGCCTTGGGCAACCTGGTCTAGTGGGAGGTGTCCCTGCCTATGGCAGGGGGGTTGGAACTCGATGATCTTCAAGGTCCTTTCCAACCTAAACCATTCTTTGATTCTATGATTCTGTCCCTGTTACAGAGCGTGTTTGGGCACTGTTATCTGTATGTGTGGGGAAACCTGCTGAACTGAGCATTAGTGGAGTGCTACTATATCTTAAGGAACAGTAAAGAAATAATGTTTGAAGTTTTGCGATAAAACACAGAGCTGGCTGAACTGGCGGTGGAAATGCGTAGTGGAAATGTGAAAGTTCAGTAAAATGACCTACTTTGGTGCTGCATTGACCTCAGAGGTTAAACATCAGCTGGGACCTGGCTAGCTGCTCCGGACAGCAGGCACAGGGCTAGTGACACACCAACCTGGCCTTGGGGGACCTGTCTGCACCGATGGGCAGGAGGGGAAAAAGGCAATGAAGCTGAAATATGGTGCAGACTCTGATGTTAATAGCTGAAAAGGTGAATACTGGGGAGATGGGTCAAATTTTGAAAGTGCATTACTATTTAGAGGGTGGGGTTTTTTGTTGTTGTTTTTTTTTTTTTAAAAGAAAACATATAAACAGAAGACTGTAAGTAGAAGAAGAGGCAGGGCCTCCAAAATAACACTCTGATGGGTACTCGCTTGTGAGAATTTATCCATGACAGCCCTATCTGCAAGCGAGTCCTGACAGAGCAGATGAGGACAGAGAAGTACTTCGGGTGGCTGTTATCATTAGGTTTTCTTTTATTTGGGTTTGGTTGGGGTTTTTTTTTGTAACTTTGTTCCCAGTTCCATAACTAAATTACATTGCCCTTGTCGTCTGTGACAATAAATAGAATTTTGCTCTTCCCTGAAGATGGGCCTAGCGAAAAACAGGGTTACAAGGTGAGCTGATGCTGGGGGATCCTGCGCCTACTGGAACAGCAAATCTGACTAAAGGCTGGGTTGCAGGACTCTGGGAACCTGGTTCTGGCCATGGATTGCAGCGGTGGGAGCACTTTCTTCATGCCTCAGCCAGGGGACTGCTGATGTATGGGGACTATGTCAAACTTTTGACACACTGACTTTCCCGGGGTTCCCTCCAGGGTAAATCAAAATGCAAATGCCCCACACTATGATCAGACCCGCAGTTTAGATGGAAATTTACATGGGCACATTGACTTCAAGACCTGAGGCAAACTCTTGTCCCTTTTTAACTCACCAAGAGTATTATGACTGACTTCACTGAGGCCACTTTTTTTGTGCCATACTCACCCCCACCATGTGTATATGTATACGTATGGAACAGCTGATATGAAGACAGTGAGTAGAGATGTATTAGCATGGGGGAGGCTTTTTGCAGGGAAGCAGTTAGCAGCTCTGCATGCCAGTTCTCATTGCATTAGCAGGGTGGCTGGTGGCTTTTCTTAGCTCTCTGAGTCATGCTGGAGGGTTTCAGCCCTGCTGCTATTCTTGTATTCTGCAGATAACGTAGAAAGGCAAATCATATAAAAAAGAGAGCTAATTTTTTCACACGTAAGCATAAGCAGCAAGCTTAAAGGGGAAAGCATGTATGTCTGAGTGCAGATTAGAAGAGCCTGTATTCACTACTGGCTCAGTTGCAGTAATAGTTAACTACAGTTGTACTCTACTTATGTACTGTAGCTTGCTAATGGGTGTATGATTTGTATGTATAAAAACATTAGGAAATAACAGCTTGCTATGGGGCTCAACACTGCTAGTATCACAAACCATATTTCCCTTTCCAGCAATGTACTTGTATATCAATGCCAGTTTTCAATTAAAAGCTGTAATTTTATACATTGCAATTTCTGCATGTTAATAAGTATTTTTCACTATACAGATTATGAGAAACATTTTGGGTTATCTGCTGAGAGAAATTATATGGTTTTCCTTCAATATGAAAGAACACATAACCGCTAAGGAGCACTGAGAATTATCTCTCCCTGTTCCCCTCACAATTTATATTGAGGTATCCCAAAGGGCTGGTCAGTGGGACTTCCCATTACACATATAATGGGGACTTCCTTGCCCTTGGCTTGCCCGGAGGAATTCTCTGTGACTCAGTTTTACGAGCACAGGAGCAGAAAAGGGAAAACCCATGTAGTCTGTAACTTCCCCCTAACCCTTTTTGGTTGGGATCCACAAATCCGTGCTACAGTCACTGTTACCCAGCTATATACAGCTTTCGCTCGGCTTTTTTTGGCTGCCCGGTGCCACCTGAACTAAGGACTTTGTTGTCCTAAGCTGTCTGTAGTAGGGGAGATAACCTTCCAATTACAAGGCCAGGTCAGGGATTTCCCAAGCTGCATGGCCAGCTGGTGCCGACTGGCTCCTGCCTGTATTGCTCCCACCGTTAGTGCAGATCGGAGATGTCTAAGCCACGCGGCACTTAGCCCTGGGTTTCTGCTGGGCGGGTGTGGATGCTCCTCTGCCCCAAAGCTGGGTTTACTCTTCTGTGTATTCTTTCACTTTCCACACCTAAGACAACAGAAGGGCTGCATTTTAGATCATCAAAGTGATGTTTCCATAGAGTGAGGTGGAAAATACACTTCCTGAAGTGGAACATCTGTTTGAGGGAGATGTTCTGCTACCTTCTGGGCTAAGCATGGGTGGTATCTTAGAATTAGTCGAAGAAATCAAAAACATATAAAGTAGTAAGGAAAGTTATAGCTGTTCAAAGATTCAGCGTGTAAACTTCCTTCGTGGCCTTTTGTATTTATCCACATTGACAATCCTAGAGTCTGTAGGGTCTATCTTTTTGGTTAACTACAGAAGGAGATTAGTAAGGCTGTACATACATAGTTACATAAATGACAAGGAAGCTGGCAGAAAGATACCTGGAGCAACAAATGATAATCAGATGCTGGTTCAAATGAAGAGAAAATTCTCAGTTTTACACTTAGTTCCTCCAGTAAAACTTTCATGGAAGTCTGTTTTGGATATGGTTATCACTCTTTGACATAATTAACTACACTTGGAGCTTATGGAATGATTTGTAAAACAAAATGGTACTTAGGCCAGAGAGTGACTCAAGTGTGAATATACAAGTTAATTTACTAGTGAACTCCTTGTTTACTGGAATAGGGCAGGAAATCATACTTCTTGCACTCACAGATCCTCAGGAAGTGTAAAACTGCATAACATGGGGCACTGAAAATCTGACTGGCCTGCAAAAGCACAAGAATGTCTAAAATTAATGAACTAAACTGACATTAATTCATATCTTGTAGGACTTTTTTTTTTTTGTGCAGCTCTGCAAGCAGATGACATATAGAGGTTTATTAAGTTGCCTGAACATGGTGTCATTTTTGCTGCTGTTGATA
The DNA here is from genome assembly GCA_008711295.1 of Anarhynchus alexandrinus. Taxonomy (NCBI): domain Eukaryota; kingdom Metazoa; phylum Chordata; class Aves; order Charadriiformes; family Charadriidae; genus Anarhynchus; species Anarhynchus alexandrinus. The sequence goes on from VUYV01000018.1 coordinate 6,245,970, forward strand.
GTTGAGACATCTGTCTGAGACTGGAGAATATACAGCCAGCTGGTGGAGATCTGTAGGACATTTCAAATGGCACTAGATACCTCTGTGTTGGTGACTGAACTGTGGCCACTGTGTTTAAAAAGATCCTTTATTTGCAACAAAATTAGCAACCAGATAAAAAGATTGTTTTCAGTTCTGTCTTTTGGCTTTTTCCCACATGGATCTTTATTTTGCCCAGAGTGAGGAGATTGCCCATGTTCCTCTCCATAGTCACTGGTGTGTACACTGCAAACAAAACACCTAGTTTTTCGCAGAAGAGTTTCACTCTACCTCAGAAGAAAACAGGAAAAAAAGTGGTGGCCAGGACCCCTTCAGACCTGCCAGCACTGGGAGCAGCGGCTGTATCTCCAGGTGTTCCCCACCACAGGTCAGGGATGAATCCTTAGAGCTTCCCTCACTCATTATGGCGCAAAAGTTGATAAGCAATTTTAAAAGGCTGCCTTCACATCACACCGGAGGAGGGGTAAGGGATTGCACACACAGGGCCATGCATGTGCTGCCTTAGAGAACGCTCTACTATTCTTTGATACAATACCAAGTTTTGCAAGTTTTAATATGTCATTTTAGCTTTTGGAGAAGGTAGTTTTCCTACTAGCTTTTCATGTGGATGCTGAATGGCTCATTACAGAATGGGCCACACATTTCTATGCAGGGGCTGTTGAAAGATTTCGTACCCATTATTAGGAGTAGGAGAATCTCATCAATATAGGTTGACATCTGTGTTTAAAGAAAAATGTTCATCTTCTATAGGCAGGGTGCAATAATGAGATAGAGTTCCAAGAATGGTAATATAATACTCTACCTGAACATAAATTGGGATCTGGTGTTTATTAGATGACATAGCCTGAAAATGGATTTAAAATGGGCAAAAAAATACAATTTTGCAAAGGAATTCTCTGTATTTGAATGCACAGCTTATATTTCATACAATACTAGCTCATAAAGGCCAGATTTGTTGCTGTAGGGGAAAAGGAATTGCTGAATCTAATATATAATTTTAATATATATATGTTGAAACTCCTTTGGTAGGTAGTTTTGATGCACTTGGTATATTTGGGAGACCAGGTATAGCCTAGAACTATACCAGAATGAAGGTAATTACATTTCCCTACTGCCAGTAAAAATTAACCACCCAAGGAGAAGAGAATCAAACATTACCAACCGCTTAGTGACAGAGAAGGCTTGAAGGGATATGAAATTAATTCCTTTTCTCCATCACCATACTGTAAATGAAGGAGATGTCATGGGACGTGAGTTTAATGTGCCTGAAGCTATTCCCATTGCCATGAGTAGAATACTTTCTGGTAACTCCACTGGCATTTTTGTTCAGCCCACACAAATCCTTTGCACTAGCCAGAACAAATGTTTTTTGAAGAATAAATAAAAAGCCCGTAAAGGCACATAGGCTGATTTCTGAGTGCAATTGTCAGTCCTTTTTGAAGAAAAGAAAAACAAGAACAATTTGAAGAACGAGATGATTATATTACTTGTGAAAGTTATAACTGTAATGTGGTGGCCGGTGAAAATACTGTTCAAAATTTATGAGAGGTAAAGGTTTATTAGTGAACCTTGAGATACATCACAAATACCAAGGGACTGAGGGACTCTGTAATAACCAGAGTGGTAATTGCTTTTTTAGCAAAACAATATATTCTGTAGTCACCTTATGCTTATTGACTATGACTTTTCTACCTGTATTTATTTTGTTATTATTCTGTCATGAGAAAAAATATACCGAACACTGCTCCTAATCTTCTCAGCCATTATAGCTTTGGCCTCATGCTAGAGCTGCATCTTCTCAGAAGCAGCTGGATCGCAGCATGACTGCAGAGCTCTAACTGGTCTGAAGCTGATGCTTGCTTAGTCCCTCCATGCTGCAAGCCAAAGAAAGCATCCTTCCATGCTTCTGAAACTCTCCCTCCAGGTCAGCCACTGTGGCAAGGGAAGTGTCCTTACCTACTCTGTGTCACCCAGCTTGGCCAGCATCCTCAGAAAGGCCGGACTGTGCCCAGAGGAGCTCTCGGTGCATGTGGGAGAGGCTGCTGTACGAGCATGGCAGTAGCCCTTGACTCCTGTGGGGTCTGTGAGACCGGTGAGTCTCTCAGGCGAACAGTTCCTGTTGTGCAAGCTAAGGTGGCGCTGTCCATCGAGGAGATCCTAACGTGGTCACCTCTGTGAAGTACCTGAAGTTAATGAGATGGATTGGACAATTGATCCCAATATCATACCGATAGCTTTAGATGTTGACTTTTTTAAACAAAATCTCAGTTACTGTAATTGAAGCCTTTTGTTTCTCTCCAGCACCTCTTCCAGGAGCACTGGCACCGGTTTAGTATTTCTGGGGGTTGGCTATCAAACACCGCACTGCTTAAATGAGAGTTGAGACCAGGGAACGTGTTCTTTACTACAAGACAAACAAGTCTGGAGAAACAAGCAAGAAACAGACATTTCTAAAAGGTCCAAGTGAAATGTTTGAGTTAGACCAATCCCTTTTGGCAGTCTGACTTTGCATCCTGATTTGCAATGGCATACCGCCAAGGTCTGCATGGGACAAGGGAAATGTTTCTAACTCAACTCCTAACTTGAGCTTCTTAAAGTAACTTCTGCCGTCTTTCACTGTCTGAGTGCAGGTGGCGTTATGGTTTGCCTGGCCGCAAACAGCTTGTTACTCTGACACTTCTCTGGCAAGCAGCATTAGCTGGGTACCGTCCTTCTGAGCAGGTAGGACCCTGACTCACGTAGGACCCCTGAGATCAACATATTGTCATGGAGCATAAACATGTTGAACAGCTTTATAAACAACATTAAACCACCATGAGGCTCACTAATTACTTAGATATTAAAGAAAGTCCATAGTATTGAATTTAAGTTTTCATCTGTGCTACTGCGGACGTACTTATGAAGCAGCGTGGTGCATGCAGTGAGCTACGTGTCCCCCTTTCTCACTCCGTGCTTTTACCTGGTCCTTCATTAAGGATGTTTTGGAGATTCGAGGGGAGATTTTGCAAGGCACACTGAATGGCAGAATGGGAGGATGTCCAACTCTCACTGTGTGTTTAAAATGCTCTTCAAAGCTTTGGTTTTGCACTGGCAGTAGAGGCTGCTGGAGAGGTCTTGGAAAATGGAGGCAAAACCCCTGGCTTTTTTACTGAGCAATTGTCTTCTGCTCTATTAGATACTGCTCAGATTTGGTTCTTCCAGTGCAAAAAAACTCACAAAAAACAATTGCCCTCCCAAAGTCCCTCCCTTCCCCAACTCCCAAACTCCCACATCTGAGAAAACTACAAATGAAGGTGCTTAAAAGACAGGGTTTAATTTATTTTATTTCTGAAAACTTCATGGTCCACATAGAGACGACATCAAAGTAGAAACATCTCTAAGGTATGATAAATCCATATTTTTTTTTTCAAAATGCTGTTACCTCCTGGTGAAAAAATTATTGTCTACATAATTTGTGCTTAATTTTATTTCTCAAATATCAGAATAAATTGTCCATTGTCACTAAAGTGTGCCTGTGCTTTGATCTCAGTGAATTACCTGGGGTAACAGGCAGCAGGCTGAATTTTCAAGAAAATCCTATTTTTACATCTACACCTAATTAATAGGAAAAAAAAGACATTCTGCACTTACACATTTTCTCACTGATGTTCAGTACACACATACTTAGCAGAGATTAAAGAGCAGAGGACCAGGCTGAAATGTCTTGGTCATCTTAGTATTACAGGTGCTTGAAAGGAAGCTAGCAGATGAAAGAATGTTCTTTTTGGAAACATGACTCTTCCCTCCCCTGGTCTTCGCAATGCAATTAATTCATTTTTATTTGATTTTTTCTTCATGGGAACAGATGAGAACATAGCAGCTTCAGTTAAATGGAGATGGCTGCATTAGAAAGAGGACTACATAGTAAGGCTTTGCTTTTGCTTTGCCATATGACATCCCAATGAAGAGGTCCTACAGACTAGAACTATCTCTGGCTCATGATAATGTCATTTAGCTTGTCTCTTCCACATTTCTGTTCCCAGGGGAAGAATGCCACAGACTGAGGGCAGCATGAGAAATCCCAGAGAGTGACTATCAAGGCTGGGCAGAAGATCACATCGGTTATTTCAGTGTACTGTACTGAGTGGCACACAAGCTGACAAGCTGAAATCATCTGCAGCTGGGGAGGTGAAGCTTTTCATGCTGCCAGAAAAAAGCTGTCATTATTCAAGGGCTAAACACCCTTGGCTGTAAAACCAGCAAGACATCTTCCTACAGACCTCAGCCTGCCTTCCAAAAGTTTGTTATATAGGCTGGAAGAAAACAGTGAACGCGTGACTGCTCTGTTCACCATGCATGCTCGTGCACGTTAAATCCATGCTCAGAGCCTTTCTAGAGCTGTTGCCAGAACCATTTAGAAGTAGTTTGCAAATTTTGATTTTAATCTGTTAAGTTATGTAATAAAAGCTGGTCTGCACACCCATAAAGGAGAAACAATGGCAGGGGGAGCCCAATTCACACCCTGTCCCTGCTACTCCCAGACCCGTCCCAGGGGTCACCAGCCCATCAGAGGCCCTTTTCCATGAGCCCAGAGGAGCTCAGGAGCACAAAGGCAGGCAGGAACCTGAATTAAGGACTCAGAGGAACAAACACCCTGTTGGGGCCCCTCCCAGGGCTGCACCAGCAGGGCCTCATGCACAATGTGCAGGTGTGAAATCCATCATGAGGAGTCACTGGGAGCAGCTCTCCAGATCACCTTTTGGACTAAGGGGGCTTTCTGCCTAAGGGTGGGACATGTTATGGAGGGCAGGGAAAAAGCAGGTCAGTATTGCACAGCACTTATTATGGGATATTTAGGGGATGACACCCTGCCTCCTGACACCCTGCCCCTTGACCAACATTGGCAGTGAGGCAGGGCTGCTGACACCCCATCTCACCCCTCGAGCCATGTGGGCAGCATAGGCAGGATGCCACCTACATGATTTATGTCAGGTATGATTCTCTCAAGTCACACTGACCTTGGTGGAGCCAACGGGTGGTGCAACTCTTACCCATGTTCAAAAGGTGCTATTGGCTGTGACTGCCAGATGACCCGGCACATTCAGTGTCCCTGGCAGCCCACTGGAGCCATGGCATCACTTACGATATCTTGTTTCGCTATAGGTGATCAGGTGAGTCACCATATGGGCATGTTGCTGCTCACCTTTCTTACTGCCTCAATAAAGCTTTGGTTTATAACGTGTTGTCAGACTCCATTACTGTTTGGGCCACAGGGGAGGGACCAAAAGTGGGAAAAGGCAAAGCTAAAAATGGGCAGACGAGATCAGTTTAAGAAATCAGAACAACTGAGTATCATGGAATGAGATGAGAATTATCTGTAGATAAGTTTTGGTGTGTTTTGGACTTGTGACTAAAGCAGTGTTGATAACACACCAACAATTTGGCTATTGCTGACCAGTGCTTGCAGGGTGTCAAGGCTTTCTCTCTTTCCCACTCTGCCCCCCTCAACATGTAGGCTGAGGGTGAGCAAGAGGTTGGGGTGGACACAGCTGGGACAGCTGACCCGAACTGACCAGAGTGATACTCCAAATCCTGTGATGCTGTGTCCTGCAATAAAAGCTCAAGGAAAGGAGGAAGAGGGTACATCTGTGGTTATGGTGTCTGTCTCCCCAAGAAACTGTTACAAGTGCTGAGGTCCTGCTTCCCACGGAGTGACTGGACAACTGCCTACTCATGGGAAGTACAGAATAAAATACATATTTTACTTTGCTTCTGCGCACAGCCTTTCTTTCAGCTGTTATTATCTCAATCCATGAGTCTTCTCATTTTCCTTTTATTTTCTCCCCATCTCTCCAGAAAGTGGAGTGAGTGAGCAGATGAGTGGGTGTTTGGGTGTTGGTTGAGGTCAACCCACCATAAAGCAGTTTGAGAATTTCAATCTATCTATGTACATATGTGTATATTACCTAGATAAATACACAATTGTGTCACATGACTTTGTTGGAAATTTCAAGTTGGAAATTACATAGGAATATCCAGTCCTCAGTAGTTTGACTGGAAATGGAATTTTTTCGTGCTTGGAATAGCTTAAAAGCAACAGCCTATGGAAAATGATGTTCATCCATATGATAATGTGCACCACGCTACTAAATACAATCATAAATTTTTGATCCCATCACTTATTCTTTGCTCAGTATTTCAACTCAGTTAAATTTTTGTAAGATTACCCAAATTCCCTGAGGAGGTGAAACTGTTGTCTGAATACTTTGCTTATTAGGGACCTGCAAAAGGAGAGGCTAACCTGCCTTTTCCTTCACATGCCTGGGCAGGCCTTTGTAGCTCTCTCAAGGATAGAGGTGGGGCCACCAGCTGGATTCTTCTTTTTGCCTTTGCTAAAGGTGGGCATATCACTTGCCTCTCTCTAGTGTCTGTACAGACAGATGGAGTCTCTAAGCACCAGTCAATAAGAGGTCTGAATTGCTTTTCTCCTTCCTGAATAAAGCCATTGTGTTAGGACACAATGGAGTCCATCTAACTTTATTCTTCCAGTCTATGTGCCTGAATTAGGAACCAAAGGACCTCTGCATAGCTCTGAATGACCTGCTGGGACCTCATTACCAATTCAGGCTCCTAATGTCTCTAATGGGACTTCCTGCCCCTACTACCATCCCTCTGGTATGCCTAAGGCATTCTACTAAGTGGGCAGAATACAGCCTTCAGTAAAATCCATTTTCACAAACTCCTTTTTCAGTGCCACCCTGAAAACCCACAGAAAGAAGAAGAAAATCTGAATACAGAGGACTTATGTGAAATAGGGACAAGTGCTGGTCTCCATACCTTTATTGACTGTAGTGATGAGTGACTCGCAAACAAGAGAGCTTAACTTGGAGACCTCAGATGATGGTAGAGTTTTTTTTTAGAAAAAGAAAATCTCTGCTTTGAGCACTGAACTAGAACCAGACTTGCAAACTAAAGAGTTACAATAATCTTATAGCACTAAAATTTGCATCTAGAAAGTCACTTTGCAGAGACCAAGGCATTCCAGAGACAGGATTTAGACACCCTGAAACAAGAAATGAAAGCCCAAGTCAAAATGATCCTGTAATTAGGTTCCCCTGTAATATGCCTTGCAGAGTGGTAGGTCAAAGGTGCACAGTAAGGAAGGACTATCGTATGCTACGCTGGCAAAGGCACCACGCAGATCTGCCTCTAGCTGCCTTACAATGGATTGCCATTTTTGTAGAGTGAAGTATTAATGCCCCTAAAACAAGGATGTATGTGTTACTAGGTTGTGCTGTTGTTCAATATCAGTCATGTTAGCAGGAAACCATATCATGAAGACTGTTGAAGAAAGGCTGAGGGACAATACAAGAATGAGGTGACAGAGACCTTGAAAGTGCAGGCACAGGGTGGCAACAGCAGCCCAAGATCTATATATGTAAGTCCGAAGTGGTTGATTACTGGTGACTGAAGGAATGCAGCCAGCCTTGGGACTTGGGTAAAACAGGTTTTAGGGACAACACAGGAGAAACAAGCATCCAACATATGTAAAACGTATCATACCTGGACAAAACAGATTTAAGGAGGAATGAAGAAGAATGAAGAAAGAGTCTGTGTTAGCTAACATGTAAGCATAACCCCCACTATCAAAGCCAGATTCCCTCCCAGGGTAGAAGGTGGGATGCTGAGAACATGTCACGACCCCTGTTCCTCTCGGGGAAGGCTGGTGCTACTGACCTTAGGAACCAGAAGGGCAGGGGAAAGGTGAGCAATACACCGCAGTTATGGTGGGAGATCATGTAGCACAACTTTAACTGCATGGTTAATTAGGCATTTTCTGTAATAATTACATAATTTGGGCAATAACTTTAAGTATCGTTGTAACTGGACTAGTAATGAGTCTTTGATTAGACTGTTGCAACTTTAATTAGACTAATAGCACCTGTTGGCTTTGCATATAAGGTGCATTGCTTTTAGCCCATGGAAGTTGCCTGGGGTATTTTGTCTTGAGGCTTTCAGTTTCAGTTTGGATGCACTGAATCCATATCTGCCATGTGCTTCAGCCACTATTTGATGGCTGAAATTGGGCACTCCCTGTCTTAAGAAATGCATTAGAATCTGGTGCTCATAGGTATTCAGCAACACTTCCATAGTAGTCTCTATGAAACAGTTGCTTTTATCTAGCAGAAATTTTCTGTCATGACAAATGTGTCAGATTTGACATTAACACATCAGTTGTGGTGTTGTGAAAAAAGGGGTGCCTTTTCCTCTTGGGAGAGAGAATATCTTGCTGCTCCCTTCCCCCCTGCACACTGCTAGTCACATTGCAAATGAAAATGTGTTCCCTGATGAGTTGAGTCTGTTGGGGTGAATGATTTTTCTCACACTGCTGTACTTTTTCTGCTTCCCTATATTTGTTATCAATCAGTCTGCCTTTCAGTGGAAGATCCAGTGTGAAAAATGCCCTTCTGTATTTTGTTTGAAGGCCATACATCCCCCTGTAAATGAAATAGAGGGGGAAAGAAAGAAAGGCATTTGGGCTTTGTAGACTTTCACTCAGATGTAGAGATTTCGGCAAAGAAAAGCAAAGAAATTTAATCCAGAGGAGACTGGGTTTCTCACAAAAGATTGCAAGGCTTATGCATATCGGGCAAATTCCTACTTTGTCTGTTCAGAGGATATGAAAGACATAGCCTGGAAGAAAAGAGATGAAAGAGCCTCTATAAATAGCAGTTCAAAATTTTATCAGCATCCTGCTGGGAGCTGGGTGATATTACAACAGGAAGGATGCCGCCGTCTCCAGCTGGGGGAGGCAGGGCGCCGGGTGAAGTCCTCCCCCGGGACGCGGATAGGAGCAGAACAAATGGAAGTGGGAGATGGGGGGGGTCTGCAGCCGGGGCTCCCACTTGGGCTCGAGACCTGCCAAGGAGAACACACGATGCTCTGGGCTCTCTTGCTGGTCACTGCGCTTCTTGCAAGTTACTCAGACAGCTCACAACTATTCCAAAGAGAGCCTACAAGATCCGCCCCAAGAGAAATGTTGAGACCTTGCACCATGCTCTATTTAGTCCAGTTAAAAGGTGAAATTGTGGATTTTCCTTCTGAAGAAAAATAATCTGAAGCATTTCACTGAAGCTGTTTAACCTTTGTATATTAAAAGTTATGTGTTATTATGAGAAAATAAAACAGAAAGTGGCAAAACAAATATTCTTTCAAGTCAACATGCTTCCATTGGATGTCCTTTTCTTCTTCAGATCTTCAGGAAAAATCTTTCTGTGAGAAAAATGCAAACAGTTTCATTTGTAATAAAGGCAGCAGAAAGTTGAACTGTATTTCTTAAGTCAACTGAATTCAAATTTTCCTAGCTTTCATTAACTTAGCATAGCTACAGTATTCTGACAAGGTTTCATGTTCACATCATGTTATTTGTGTTTACAAGGTTGTATTTTATTTCCCTCTGCCACTCACATGCATATGAAAGTACCTGGAATTTGGGTCTGAATGACTGCTTCATAGAAGAACAACTAAAACCAGAAAAGGAGCGTGGCTTTATGTAAGAACAGAGGGAAAAAAATGTCAAAAGTTCCTTTATTATTGCCCTCCAATAGTCAAGGTGAGGCTTCTCACTTTATCTGCAAGTGTTGATAACAGTCCTTATGTTTCAATCCTTACCTCTACAAACCAGAAAAGGCAGGAAAATGACTTCATCATGTGTCTCTCAAACTTGAGCCTGGAGAAAACGTTACAGGGGACCCCCCTGCCTATAGAGCTGTGGTTCCCTTTCTGTCCACTCCTTGGTGACAGATTAAAGAAAGAGGGCTGGGCGACAGTGTCTCCCTGCTGTTGACTCGCTGTTGCTCGTTAGGATGGCGTGAGCGTGTAGCAATGCGATCTTCTGTTGAGTTGTTGCTGTACAAGTATTCGGTTATTTGATCTCTGCAGATCAAAAGGTTTCTCTCAGTGAGAAAATGTATTCAATTTGCTGTTACTTAGGGTAAATCTCAGGCCTTATGGAGCTTGTGTGAGACAGGCAAAGTGGATAATAAAAGGCAAGTTTGCCAAATAATGAAAATGTCAGGACTGTGACAGTTTAGACAGCATCAGCAGTAATTAATAATTAATTGACAGAAGTCTATTGAAAGGATGGCAAAGACTTTTATCCTGATCAGCACAAAACAAAGATAAATTTGGACGCTCAACATGGCATTGACGGACTTCTCAGATCCCCGCAGCCCTTCTGACACGTGGCTGCTGGCACCAGAGATGACGGGGATGCGCAGAGGTGTCCTCACAGAACTGAGCTCTTGGTTTGCAAGGCAATGGCACTGCTCCCTCCCATGCGGTGTCCTCCAGGCTTGTCGCTTAATCCCCTGGAATCCTAACAGTCAGTTAAAGGATCTGCTGAACAGGCTGAAAGCTGTTCACATAAGTGCAGTTTCTAAATTCCTGCGCTCAGGAGTGGTTTTTGGAGCGTGTTCAGAGACTGCATGACTATGTAGTGCATTAATGCAGACAATAGATTTAATGAGTCATCTTTCTTCTGGTTCATGGAAAATGGAGAGTGTGGACACGTGTGAATTTGTCTTCGGTCAGAAAAAGAGAAGAGGCTGTAAATCCAAGCAGCCAGAGGTTGAACAGAGGTACCAAATTCCTTTCCTTAGTAAATGGAATTATTGCAATGATTGATCCAGTTTTGCAACAGGCTACTCACAACAGGCATGGGGAATGTGCAACTTGAGGCTTGGTATTTCAACAACTTCTTAAAATCCCTGGGCTACAACTGGGAGCTTTATTCAAGTTTAGAAGATGAGTCTGTCTCAGACACCTGCGGGTGGCCCGTGACTCTCTAAGGAGAGGAAAAACTTCTTGCGAGCCCTACTGTGGGAATTGTTCTTAAAGATGATCTGAACACTTTATTAGTTCACATTAGTGGAAAATAAAACCCTACAACCTGCTTTAGGTATTAAAACTACTGGATGAAAGTAACTGAGCATTTACGGAATTTCTTATTCCACAAACACATCTACGCATCTGTCTTCTGCTTTAATTCTCTACAGTATATTTTTAAAGACATTTTTGTTTCAGATAAAAAAAGTTTTTTATTATCCCTATATGCTGTGTAGCTCTCAGAAATACTGTTCACAATCAAACATCAGTTCTTCTGATTCAAAATTCAGATGATTTATTTGTTTTTGATATCATACCTATACTGTTTTTCATCGATTTTCCCATATGTCCTGAAGTATAAACTTTAGTTTCTAAAATGTACAATGATCATCACAAATACAGATCTCTTCCCCTTGTCACTCCCACTCGCTGTCCTGGTTTGAAGTAAAACAGAACCAATTTTCTGTTCAGTAATTTTACTTTTCTGTTAAGCCTCTTATAACTGACTGGACTCTGTAAAATTAACAACATATTGTTTAGGCACTTTCTGCTTCCAGAGTGATAAGACCTGACTGTAATTTATGCCAAGGAATGGTATGCAGAGAGGTTCCTGCTTATACTTATTGCTATAACACCCATGGCAGCTAACTTGGTTATTTGCCCCATTGGAGGGTCAGAAGCAGAAAAGCGTAGAGGGGTCACACCTGCGGGGAGGTGCAGACAGGACAGGTGACCCCAAACTGACCAACAGGGTATTCCATCCCATCTGCCTCATGCTCAGTATAAAAGCTGAGGGTCAGGCTCTTTCTTCAGTGGCCGGCGTCTGAGGAGGACTCTGTCTGTTCATCTGCCTTTGATCCCAATCTGCGCATTCCTGAATCTGGATCCAGAATCCAGTTCCTGTCTGATGCTGAGTCCAGTGGAACTTTCCCAATGCCTGCCGGTGACGTGATTGTCATCCTGGGAGCTCAATACTCCCAGGGATTTTTGTACGTATTGTATATATTTAATTATTTTATCTTTTAAAAAATATTATTATATTTTCTTTTATTATTAATATTTCATTAAAGTAGTTTAGTTTCTTTTAAACTCATAAGTGTCTTTCTCTCTCATCCTTCTCTCCCAGAAGGGAGATGCTCTCCCTTCTCTGAAGGGGAGAGAAGTAAAAGAGAGTGTCTGTCATTCGTTTCAGTGGCCAGCCCAGCCCAAACCATGATATTGCCTCACCAGCAATATTTTCTTCCACACTTTTTTTTGGAAACAGGGATATTTTTCTCAAGCTGCAACTGAAACATTTCTCATCCTGCAAAATCATCTCTTTTCATATGTGTATCAAACCAATCATGTCATCAAGTTGTTCTAGTGCCACAGAGAAAAGAAAGGATACTCTGATTTTTAGATTGTTATACTGCTAGTTTTGCAGAACTTGTTGTTTCTTGATTTCTGTAGTGCTGTTTATTTCTGCTTCCTATTCCTTCTTTGGCTTCCTTGGTGTTCCAGGATCAAATGCCACCTCTTTTTCTACCTTTGTCTTTTGTTCTCAGTCTTTCCTTTCTTTCTCTGTAACTCTCAAATTTTCTTTCTTATAGCTCAGTTACCAAATGACTCGGCTCCTCTTAACTTTCTCTTCTTACCATTGTCTACCATCCCATTGACCTTGGCATTTTCATTCAGCTTCTCAGCTCTCAAATGTAATTGACTCTTTTGTTGCCATTTCAAAATATGTCTTTCTTTTGCCAGTTCCATTTTTAGGGGCTTTCTTCATCCAGCTATTTTTATTCTGTGATTGTCTAAATGTCCTCCCAGAACAGACTCTTATTCATGCTCTGTCTTTTCCTTTTCTTACAGGTCCAATACGTTACTTTCACCTGTAACCTCCACACATTGACTATTATTCTTTTTAATGGAATTGCTGTGTCCATTTCTACCATCTATGTAGCTCTCGGATCTGAGGTGCTTCAGAGGTGGTTGCTACTGCTCCAGCTAAACACAATTGCCAAGGCTGTAGTTCAGATAATGGAGAGTAGATACTTTTTTGTCAAAGCACACACACATATGAACAACTGTGTAATGCTCTCGGGGAATGGAATTTTCTTGCAGTTCTCTATTAGCAAATCACCTAACAAAACAAGATCCTGATCCACAGCTGTGGTTTTATGCACGATCCTGGGGAAAGATATAATAATGCCAGTTACCACCCTTTGTTATTCGGGCACTAATTACAAGCCACTTACTTTGGGCTTTCTTCCACATCCCTATCCATCTATTTGGTTACCTATGTCCATATGTTTTGGACAGTGCATACTACGAACCATAAAGACAACAGCAGTACCATCCCATCCGGTTTGGTGCAATAACAGTCTATTGCTGTGCTCTGTCAGTTGTACTGACCCCAAGTTAAGACTAAGATTGTGTAAAAATTAAAATGCTGCTTGTCGCTCTCCTAGAAGTGATCCTTTTAATGCTCACCAAGGCAGTAATCTCATAAAAAGAGCGCTTGACTTGGCAGTGCTGTGCTATAACCTCAGGCTCCACATGAAGAGTTAAAGAGAAATGTGGTCTTCAGCAAGGGAAGGATTTGTGATACTTAATATATACAATGGTAATTCACGTTAATTATGCCCATCTGTAATTTAAAAAAAAATAAAATGACATTTAGGCTCATGAATGGTACTAGAATGACATTTCTGGAAAATGAGGCCCATCAGTTACCCACCGAACAGAAAGGGCAGCCAAAGCGGGTACACGAGCTGCCCTGGCATGATGCAAACGGTAGGAGCAGGTGGGAGGGAAGCTCGCAGTGGCCACGCAAGTTGCAGATGCACCAGCTGTACTACGGCATCAGCAGCAAAATCAGCACCATCTCTGGGAACGGTCCCATCTCCTGTGAGTGCCTCCCTGCATCCCTACACCATCCTCACCTGCACTTCCTGCCCCGCCATGCCCTAGGACCAACCCAGCCTGCTTGGGAGGACCATGAAGCTCCTGGGGAAAAGAGGAGCTTTTACTGCTGACCAGGTCTTGGCCGGCAGCAGGGCAAGACAGGCAGGGCTTGGGGAGGGCAGAGGACAGGAACTCTGTAGAGCATGGTGGGGAGGAGGTCATGGGGACAATATGAGACATTTTGCCCCTGTTCCCACTTGCTGGTGCGTGACCCCACATGCTCAACCTCCTCAGGCGTTTATGTTTCTGGCTCATACCTCATGGATCACGTAAGCAACAGCCCCAACACTTTCCAAAAGCACTGCCCACCTCCTGCACATGGGACTCGCTCCGTGCCCCCATCTCCTGCCCTTGCTGCTATCCCCCAANTTATCCAAAAAGAAAAATGAGCTTGAATGGAATTAGGTAAGTCCATGGAGAAAAGAGTTATTACAGGCAGTGATGAGTATGTGATCTGTAGCTCAAGAACTGAAAATGTTGGTTTCTAGAGGTTAGGAGGGGCAGAGGAGACTTTTTTTACACTCTATTCTTAAGCATCTTTCAGAGAGAGGCTGTTAGACTAAAAGACCCTTGCTCTGAGTCTGGGTGTGTTTATATTCTTAAGAACCCTCTTAGAAGTTGTCTGTAGCACTGTGGTGTATCCCAAGTCCCAAGTTTATAGCTCCCTTGAGCCACAAACTCAGAGCAGAGGATGTCTAGGAATTGCCCTGTGGTCAATTTGTGAAAACTTTGCCCACATACAGAATTTTACAGGGCTATAAGGTATGCAGGGTGACAGCCCCGTACGGACATTGTCTCCTGCCATGGGGCAGAGCTGTTGGGGGGTAATGCAGAGCCTCTTGAGAGATGAGTCCTGAAGAAGAGAAAGGCGATGAGCAACCAGGCAGGACAGATTTGGAAACCTCCGCAGCGGATGTAGCTGACATGAAGCAGTCAGCCGTGGCTGACCTCTCCCAGAGGCAAGCTGCTATTTCTGGAGTGGGGGAGCTGCAATTTGGGTCACAGCATGCTGCAGCCACAACGTGAATGGCAGTGTCTCTCTGTGGGGAAACACAGCTCCATGGACAGGAATGAAGGGCATCCACAAGCCATCAGTGCACTGTACAGCATGCGAAGGAAAGGACCATGTAAGTGCAGATGTGTGTCTTTTTGCTGTGCAGAGCCTGCCTTCTCCAGACAGCCGCAGCACCATTTCAGAAATGAGCAGACAAGGGATTCCTTCGTTTTGCAAAATATTCTGAACTGGAACAATTCCTGGAGGTGCCAAAAGAAAAATCTGTCGGCTGGGCTTCTTCTGAAATCGGTCCTAAATTCCTCACCCAGCAAAACTGCCTCGTGATGTGACTGAACGCATAGAGACCCACGATGTGTGGTTCGTAAAGTGGACGTAATTTGTGGAGTATCAATTCCATCAAACTCGTTTCTGGCAGACTCAGAGCTGATTGCGTTTCACAGCCTACCTACCAGCTGCCTGTAGTGAGGGTGGGATACAGTATGTTCAAAATGGCTAATGGGAGCACCTAGCTAATTTTCTTATCTGGCATGTTTTATTAAAGAAGAAAGGAAATGTGAACAGAAGCACCATCCCCTGCATTATTATTTAAGGTGTAATCAGGAAATACACTCTTAATTCACACTAATTTAGAGGGAAATCGCTTTAATTTTGGGAGAAGGCAGCATAATAGAATCAGCTGATGATTAGCTCACCTGCCTGATAGTTGTTCGATAATATTCTGTTTTCCTGCTCTACAAACTGCATTTTAATTGCTGCCTAATGAAAGAACTTGAATTTTCCTTACCTCCTGCAATGAGGACGTGTTTTTACTTCATACATGTCAATTTCATGCCTCCTTTCCACTGAATATTTTGCTATATTTTGTTGTGAACTGTACTAGAATGGACCGGAATACATTACAAGTGATTAGCGAGGGATGTCATTGCATCTGTCGTGACATCACATAACTTGTACTCATCAGTTATGTAGGGCTCAGTTGTGTTGTCAGTGCTCAATCCTGAGTCAGAGGTGGGGAAAATCTTCCCCCGGCTCTCAGAAGCGTGAGGGCATCATTTGATGAAGTGCTACCAGCACCCTGCCCTCCCTGTTGCCTCTAGGTGGGATGCCCTGGCCGCTTGCACCCCTCTGCCCTGAGGGAGGGCAGATGCAGCTGGGCTTGCTGTGCACAGGCTGGTGCTGCTCCCCAGCAGCATGTGCCAAAGGGAGCAATGATGGGAGACAACCCATGTCCCAGCATCTTTGCTGGATCTGCTTCTGGGTTCCCCTCCTTGCTGTGTGGGGATAAGGGCTCAGACCTGTAGCAGTCACTCCTCTCCAGCCTCCACCAGAAGCCAGACTCCAGCTGTCTTTGGCCAGTCTAGAGCCAGT
Organism: Anarhynchus alexandrinus; assembly: GCA_008711295.1. Taxonomy (NCBI): domain Eukaryota; kingdom Metazoa; phylum Chordata; class Aves; order Charadriiformes; family Charadriidae; genus Anarhynchus; species Anarhynchus alexandrinus. The sequence goes on from VUYV01000018.1 coordinate 6,262,201, forward strand.
GTATCAAAGGCTTTACAGGTCCCGTATGGCCCAGAAACCTCTATCCCTCCCTGCAGCCATCGTAATATGAAAAGCTCTCAGGCAGAGTGGGCGCATAGAGTAAGTTTGGAGTCGTGCTGCCCCAATAAGCTCTCTCCCCCACAGCCTGCTGCTTAGGGGCTTCTTCAGTCAGAACGTGTGGGTTTATGTTATGAAGCCCTTTCCTTCTATTAATTTGTTTAATTGTTTTTACATTTTGCAGCCATAATTTTATGCAGCAATGAGCTCAATAGTTTAATTATATTGGGTAATTTGGCCTTGTGATTGTTTCAAATCTGTCTGCTATGTGATATCCTCATTTGAGGGCTCTCATTTCTGCAATTATTCCATTAGCACACACTTCTCCCATTCCTATTCTAATTTCCCTCCGCTATATATTTTCCTACTTGAAGGATCTTGGTCTCTTTCCATATGGTCCTGTTCTTTTTCCAGGATCCTGTTCTCCTTCCAAAGCAACAATCATCCTTACTGCTCCTCTCTGCACCTTTTCTAGTTCTTCAGTGGCCTTTTGGAGATGTTCTGGCTTTCATGAGCAGTGATAAAGAAGAATATGATGCCAGCTATGTGGCATGGTGTGGCTCTTCAGAAGAGCTACACAACCTACTGGCCACAGAAAACTGTTTGGCTATGAAACGTGGCAAAGAGCAGAGAATAAAGACTTGATGACACCAACTGAAATAATGGTTAGGTCCATCTGTAAAGTTTTGTCAGACGCATTCCCATGTCACTTACTGTCCTCCATTTCTTTCAGTTTCTTACCTCGTCACTCTTTCAAACGCATACTGTCTCCAGATAGCAGAGGTAGCGAAACAATCCCTGAAACAATGCACTGTACATAGTCTTCAGTGGATAAACTAGTTATTAATTCTTTCTTGAAGACAAACAAAGCAACAGGAATTTTTTACTGAGCTCCTCGCTGAGTGCCCCTGCTGCTGCAGGAGTGTGCAGGACACCCCAGGAGAACACCTGGACAGCACCATGCTTGGCTGATGCTCTGGTCCTTCAGTAGCTCCTGAATGTGCCCCGAGTGGGACAGAAAGCAACTCCAGCGGGAAAGCAGCTCCTCCTGTTCCCACTGCCTCTCACAAGAGCTGCTCTTTTGCTAGGGCTAACCTGGTGTCCTTTTTGGAAGGCTGATCAGAGAGGTCAGAAGGTGGATAGATGCGAATGGTGGGGATGACTGTAAGACGGGACCAGCCTCCAGTGGCATCTCAGCTGTTGCAGAGGATTTGGTCTGTGTCACAGGCTGATGTGCCAGCAGAGCAGGACCCACACCAGAGGTGCCTATGGGCAGCGCAAAGCAGCAGATGGCATTGCCCTGGACAGGACTTCTTGCTCGGTGTCATGCCAGTGTGGAAAACTCTGGGGCAGGGCTTGCCAGCTCCCTGCTGCAGTCAGGACCCAAAGCACAAGCACAGGGGGTTTCTTTCCATCCCTCCAAGATGAGACAGGTCTAGAAGCAGAAAATCATCTCAGTACTTTTTGGGCCGTAACTGCAGCTTCAGCTACAAGTTTGGGAACTAACTGACTTCCCAAGAAGGGTTTAAATGCCTTGAAAGCCTTCAATGCAGAAGAACAATGAATCTATCACCATGTGTTGTCCTCAGGAACCCACTCTCATGGCTGGAGATCTGCACCCGAGCCCTGCTGCTGGAGGTGGTGGGTGCTCCCTGTGCAGGGATGAGTGGGCCAAGCAATGGTGGTTTGCAGAATTCTGTCCAATATCTGGACATTAAATTATACCGGTACCTCGCTGCCATTAACAACTGAATTATCTCTCATTACTGTATTGTACATTCTGTTAATACTATTTGAGACACATGGTCAATAGCAGTTATCTTTTATTGTTACTGTAAGTGATAAAGGTATCTTTTATCATCCTGTTCATTGTAATGATACTCTTATCTCAGTGATGGTAATGAAGGAGATTTTAATTATGTCAGGTTTTAAGGCAATAACTGTCTCAAAACTCTGCCCCTGCCCAACCCTTTCTGAGAGGAGGAAGAAANTGGCAGGGGGGTTGGAACTCGATGATCTTCAAGGTCCTTTCCAACCTAAACCATTCTATGATTCTATGATTCTATGACATTAAATTATACTGGTACCTCGCTGCCATTAACAACTGAATTATCTCTCATTACTGTATTGTACATTCTGTTAATACTATTTGAGACACATGGTCAATAGCAGTTATCTTTTATTGTTACTGTAAGTGATAAAGGTATCTTTTATCATCCTGTTCATTGTAATGATACTCTTATCTCAGTGATGGTAATGAAGGAGATTTTAATTATGTCAGGTTTTAAGGCAATAACTGTCTCAAAACTCTGCCCCTGCCCAACCCTTTCTGAGAGGAGGAAGAAAATAAGAGGTAAAGGGCACAGGTGGAGGAAAAATAACAGATGCCCGGAAAAGTACACGACCATGGAGTACCTCCCTCTCCCATCCGCCCCCCCAGCAGAAGCAAAGAGAACTCGTTTTACTCTGAGTGGTGGGTGGAGGGATAAATAAAGGTGAAAATACAGCTATGTTGTATACTGCAGGCTCAGTGGAGGCAGGAACCTCCAGTAGATACCTGGCTTCCCTGCTGCTCTTCAAGGCACTGTTTGGACACTTCTTCCAGCAAGTACAACCTAGCTGCGTAGGGTGGACAGGTTAGATGAAGGTACTCTGGACCTTGCAGGACCTTGCACTTGGCCTTGTTGAACTTCATGAGGTTTGCAGAGGCTGACCTCTCGAGCCTGTCCAGGTCCCTCTGGATGTCATCCCTTCCCTTGAGTGTGTCGACCACCCCACACAGCTTGGTGTCATCAGCAAACTTGCTGAAGGAGCACTCAATCCCAACATCCATGTCGCCAACAAAGATGTTAAACAGCACTGGTCCCAGTACCGACCCCTAAGTAACACCACTCGTCACTGCTTGCCACTTGGACATCGAGCCATTGACTGCAACTCTTTTAGTGTGACCGTCCAGCCAGTTCCTCATCCACCAAATGGTCCATCGGTCAAATCCACGTCTCTCCAGTTTAGAGACCAGGATGTCATGCGGAGCAGTGTCAAACGCATTGCACAAGTCCAGGTAGATGACCTGGAGATGTTGCTCTCCCCTTATCCACCAATGCTGTAATGCTGCTGTAGAAGGCCACCGAATTTGTCAGGCATGATTTACCCTTAGAGAAACTGTGTTGGCTGTCACCAATCACTTCCAATCACGACCCCTCTCCCTCACTGGCTGTCTGGCAGCAGATCTGAGGAGAAAAAGAGATGTCTGTACTCCTGCGAGCTGCATGGCTGTCTGCGGATCTGGGACCTCTCCCACATGCTTCCCCCCAGTGCCCGGCTGTGCAGGTCTCACCGCAAGAGCACACTGGGACTTACTGCTTTGTAAAAGTGACACAGCATGTCCTAACCTTCTAATGTCCCACTAAACCTGTAGCGCTTCTAATGCATTGTCCCACAGAAGCGCTTCAAGGCACTTGTGACATTAAGCTCCTAGCCTTTGTAACTCAAATAGGTGAAATTATGAAGCCTTTGAGGACCCAAACATAAATGTAACATTTCCAAGAAAGAAATGACTGCCTAAAAGGTCATTTCAGTGGCAACAGGGCCTTGGAGAGGCTGTAGTTTGATAAAATGTGGGGAAATTTAATTTAACACACCTGTTGTTAAATTTCTTACGTGTTCACTTTCGTCAGCTGATTACTTCCATACTTATGAATGATTAATGTGTTAGGTTTGGGTTTTTTTTAAAGAAAAGCTTCTTGGCATTGTTCTGACCTTTGTGACCTAGAAATACAAACAGCTGATACAGCTCTCCTCACTGAAAGTTGCTCAAAATGCCTCCCCAAGGGTGTCTGCATGCTGCAAGGCTCCTTTTCTACCTGCCCCTCCTGCCCTTCCTCCTTGGGTCCATCTCTTTAAACAGCCCCTACACTGCTCTTAGCTTTCTGTCCTCTTTCTTGACCAGTGCATTGAGAAAGAAAAAAGTTTGAATATTCAAACTAAACTTTTTGAGAAATGAAAGATGGAAGTGAAAAATGACCTCACCAATTAAAAAAAAAAAGGTTTGCATTGAAAAATTAAATGAAGTTAATAGGTGGGGATGTGAAGACTTAAGAGTGACTTTTGGAAGTTCACGCACACAGGAGCAGTCTGTAGTAGGCTTTAAGCAAAAATACATCAGTGTGATGCATATGAAATAGATTACACACGACACACCTGATGCAAGCAAAGATTAGCTTATGTTTGGATTTTCTTTTTTTTTTTTTTTATGGGCTTGGTTTTTGCCTTGGAAAGTGTGAGAGTAAAGTGAGTAGATAAAATAATTCGTTCCTACACTATTGATTTAACTAAGTTTGTTTTGCTCCTCCATTCTATTGGGGGTCTGCCCAGTGTTTTACTGGATTGCTCAGTCATGTGTGTGATTGCCCTGACAAATGAAATACCGTTGCCATTTAGATTGTATTTTGGCTCTAAAATAATTACTTTGAGGTTTCCCTTCTTTTCATTAGCCTGGATTGTTCCTTCAAATAACTTCATTTTTTTTCTGAGAAATTAGGAGCCTATTTGGTAAGTTTATGGACGTAAGAATCAAATTCTGAAGAAAAGCGTGTGGCAGAAGCAACATGAGGAAGCTGTTTCGGTGGCCCTGTGAAATGGCCTCCCTCCATTCCTCTGAAGCTGTGTGATGGTGGCTGGTGCTTGCCTGACACACAGTCCCGAAAGTGTGAGCTGGAAAGGGCTATCTTTGTGCTTAAATATGTCTTCCACGTCCACAAAGGCATACAATAGATTGGACCTGTATGCAGAGTGAAACACAAACCTTTCCCCACATTTTCCTTGCACTGTTACTTAGGAATGAACATCCATCCACAGCTGAGGGTTTTGTTTGCAGTATTAAATACAGAGCAGGAAAACATCCTGAAAGTAACCACGGGGTTGATGGAAGAACGTGGGCCTGCCCCAGAAAAAGGCTAAAAATCCCTTTCCTCTGTTTCTACTAAGCGAATGTACAAGAAAAGAGAAGTCAACCTGCTGGCAACTGCACAAAGTCCCCGACCAAAAAGCATGAGGACCTGCTTAAAATACCGCTGCTGGTCCTAGTATGTGGTGGTGATCTTGCAGAAAGCCTCATATTGTCATATACCGCCAAGGGAAAATGTTTTTTGAGTGTACATGGTCTAGCCAGAGCTATTAGTGCTTTCCTGCCTAAGTCATCCCCCAAGCAAATAAATTGAGACAAATTAATTATTCTGAGTATGAAAAAATAGCATTAATCCTGTGTAATTCTAATTCTGTAATGAATCAGTAAAAGTAATTAAATTACTCTTGCACATAATTGCATGGATTTAATGCAATTACATAGTAAAGTTGACAGTTTTAACTTCATTTATTGTTCTTTAAAATGATTGTGTGTGTTTTTCTAATTCGTTGGAGAGCATGAAAAATAAATACTTGGAAATGGAGACTACTTGGCAATGTGTTTTTGGAAGAGAGTTGCACAAGCTGCTGCAAGTTCAGCAAATGTATTGTGTACGGGACAGGAAGATCTATAAGATGCTGGACGGAAAGAATCCTTCATTCCAGTTCTGCTGAACTTGGCTTCAAGTTTGAACCCTTTGATCTTATTCTTTACTTTTCTGTTTTCTTCTTTGTTCATGAGCCACAGACAGATGTGCCTGCATTCCTTGCAGAAGCCCAGTGATTGTCACCCAAATCATGAGTGAACCCAACTCCGTGTTGTTGCAAGGAGTTGAAATAACAGGCAGTGCTGGCAAAGCTGCCCTGGCCAGATGGTGTCGTGTGAGGCACCCTTTAATCACATCTTGCATGTTAAACCAGCTGATTTGTGCTGGAAAAACGAAAAAAAATAGTTCTCTGAGTGCCAAAAAAGTTTGGTGTGATTTTTCCAGGTTCCTGGGTAGATCTTCTAGGCAGTGTTTCAGTGGCATGTCGGATACCAGCCCTTACTGCTGCTGCTGCTCAGTTCCTGGTGAAAGGGCAACACTTGGGACTGACTCTTTGGACTGGATTTTCCTGCCTGCTGGGGATGCTGGCAACAAAAGAAGCTGATGTCAGCCCTGAAAAAACTTGCTTTAATACCATCACCAGTCCCCCGCAGCTTTCCTAACTTCTTGGCTCCACTCAAGCTGCAGTTTTGCACTCCACCTTCGGTGCCAATAAGATGGTTTGTGAAGCTACGCCATAATCCAAATCACCGAAGTGACAGTGAGAATCTGCCAAAGACTTAACCCAGCAAATAGTTGCATAAGAAGAACCTGGAGATTTAGCTTGCAACTTCTGTACAACATGTTCCTCAATGTTATCTAGACATTTAAAAAGCCCAAAACTCTAGAGAAAGAACTTGAAAATTGATGTAGCCAAAATCCATGTAGTGACCTCCCACGATATCTCTTACTTTGTGGATAAAATGCAAATTGAAAAGGAAATAGCTGAAGCTGGAAACAAATTCTACACCTCCGAAATTAACAGAATTAAATGTCAGGGCCATGATGCACAACCATATTGAATGCTGTTTCCTGTTCTGTTCAAATGCCAGTACCAAACTACCATTGATCTCACTGACACCAAAGCAAGTAGGTTTAGGTGCCCAGGAGGCAGCTAGGGACAAGCTCACCCTTGAGAAAGAGCCTATAAAACCAATCAATGATCAAGTTTGGTGAAAAGTAGGTGCTGTCCTGTCTTTAATGTAAGGACATACTGAAAAACCTGTGAAGGGTCTATGATTTTAATATCAGGCTCAGAGTTTGAAAGATCTTAGCCAAATTTTCTTGTTCTCCAGCCATTAAAATAATTATTTTAACATTTTCATTTTATGATTTATCTTGCCCTTGGTGCTCCAATGAGAATGGCTGGGAACTGGAGGGTGGGGAAGGCGGGCAGGCGCAAGCGTAAGGAAGACAGCTCTTGTTTCTGTGCTATCCGTATGCACAAAGGGTTGAAACGCCATAGTGTAACAGCTGTTTCAGCATCCTTTAAAATGCAGATGGCATTATTAGGAAGATCTCTCTGTGTAAGAAATTTATGACCTGCCCGGGCACTCTTTGACTGGAAAGCAGAGATAAAAAGAGTTTACTGGATTCACAAGCAGATTCACAAGCAGATCAGAAAGATTATTCTTGCTTATAATAGTTTATAGTATTTGGAGGTTTTTTCATCTTTTAACTTCATCTAAATTTCTATTAACTTCTATGTATAATATTTATTCTTGTGAACCATCTAATTTTAATGCCAGGGGAGATGAGTCTATTGGATGTTTACTCAACTTTGCAGAATTAATCAATTCACTGTTTTTCTAAAGTACTTTGGCTTGCAATACGCTTAGGCATTCTTGATTGCCTAAGCAATCTTGACTGATGTTTCTGCCTTATCATAGTGGGAAAATGGCAAGAAATGTTGTGCTTGAATAGGAAACATTGTCCTGTAGTCCAAAATTCGAGAGAAACTTTAAAAAAGATATCTTTCACGTTGTATGAAGTAGGGCCTAATTGTGTTTCATTGCTAGCTACATGATATATTAAATAGCTAATGCATTTTGATGGAATGGAAAGACAGGTGTGTTTTAGATGTGCCTGTTTATTGACTGCATTTGTTTAAAGGCATGTTCGCTAGTGCTAATATGTTTTTTTCTAGTAGTCAGTTCAGTTAACTATCACATCAATATGTACTTCATCCAAAGGGAAAATGCACTCAAAATAGTTTGCTAGAGGATGGGATGGCTTAGAATTAATTTGTTATAGGGAGCCATTTATTCATTGCCTGTACAGAATCAGAATGACTTTTTTATTTTTTTTTTAAATATACAGGATTTTACCTTTAACATTAGATAAAGCTTAAGATATTATTGACAATCATCAGTAACCCAACGGGAAGAGACACAACAGGCTGCATGCTTATGTGAATTCAGAACAGTAGATAAGTGTGAGGATACGCTTTAGTTTGATTTGGACTCCTACCTGCTCTCTAGAAAAAGCAATCAAACAAAATCTTTCCAAATGCATAAAGAACATATTTTTAAATCTTTTCCATAAAAATATAGTAGCACATTATATTTGACAGATACAGATCTAATAGGCACTGCCAATGCAAAGAGAATGTCCTGGGTACATAATTACTAAATGCGATGTAGTTTTCTTACTGGTTAAAATGGGTAAAAAACCCAAAGCAAAATAGAAACTCTCAACCTCTTTAGCTGGCATTGAAAGTGAGCTGAAGAGATGACAGAGGTTTGGCAAGTGTCTGAGGATAAGGACTTGTTCCTGGCCTAGATTCAGCAAAGCACATCCTCCTTTACAGTGTATGGCTTAAGAGACTTGGGGAAAGGCAGGTGTTGGTAGGTCTTCAGATGTCCAAAGACTTGGGATAGACAGCCAATGCCTTAAATTTTGTTTAGTCCTTGTAAAGATGTAGGTAGGCAGCCAGTGACCTTTTCAGAGGTCCTACCATACCAACTTCCAGTTGGTGTCAATGGATGCTCACTTTCTACGTGTCTCTGAAATTCATTTGGATGATTCTCAGCGTCTTTAAGCATTAAATTCTTAAGAAAATGCACACGTGAATGCTCAACTAGAGATGCTTAAAAGTGACCTATCTAGGAGTCACTGTTTTACCAGCTGTCCTTATAATAAGCCAGATCTACTTTGATGCCGAACTGACTATAGTTTGTGTAATTAGTTTGCAAATGTTCTTTCTGTATCATTAAACATCCTCTCTGGTCTTCAAATAGAGTACTAAGTGGCAAGTCAAATTCAACTCCTCAGCAAAGCAGCTCAGTTACCATGAGAGCACCTGCTTTCTGCAGGTGCTGGCTATCTATCTCTGTCCCACAGAGACTAATGACCCTACAGCTTGTTTCTTTTGCTTGCATCTAGCTCTGCTCCACTGGGATAACTGCTCTTTTCCTCTCAAACTGTTGAATGGATTAATATAATCATGTGAAACTCCAGCAATTGCTCCTCACCCAGGCTGAGCTTCAAATTTGTTGTATCGTAAAAAACTTAAACAAGATTTGTGGGCACATCAGCTGTTCAAAAGTGCAACAGTTAAGCAATAAAAAGTATTGCAGCTCCTACTACGCTTGCCTTTCTTTTACCTTTACACCAGTATGAAAGTAACAAGTGCCAAGTCTTTTATTACATGTGGTATACCTCTTGACCCAAACTCCCTGTCCTGGGCTCAGAACCACTTAGACTTTTGATTTGTTATAAACATTGGAAACTTGTTACTTGCTTTGTTAAGAGTATGCCTTGAGGCTTTATTAAGAGTACGTCTTTCCTTTGACGTTGTGCATACTTACTACACTGTAGCACTTTCCAGTTCCTGTGACAGAGTTTCACCATTCACACCATTATGCTTCTTGAGGAAGGGTGTCTTCTCTTGCTTCTTTCTGGTCTTACTATCTTCCACAGTCATCTCACCTTGCCATCTTTCCAAAACTGTTTTCCAGGCTCTGGGCTTGCCATATGCACCGTGCACACAGTTGCTGCTTTTCCTCCTCTTGTACTACTTAGTCATATTACTATGAGGTTCAGAGAAAATTTTTGATCATTGTCTCCTTCCCATTGTCCTCAACCAATGTGAGTCCTGGCATCGTCTCAGTGAAGCCTCTTTAGCAGAATTTTGGGTTTTGAGTGTCACATACAAATTAAACAGATAGGTGAGGCATTTGTAAACAAAGAATACAGAAAGAAGTTTTGAATTTAGTGCACTGACTTTTCAGAGCGCTGCAAATTGCTGTATTTGAACTGCGCTGGTGGTTATAACTACCATTTTCTAAGATAAAACTTCAGTAAAAAAGGTGGAAATTAAATAAAATATTATCAACAGGCTAAGGTAAAGAACTGGTCTCTCAGCTTTGGGGACCTGAATTCCTGGTAGGGCCTCAAACCAGGACCACTTTCTGCTTGTGCTGCGGTGGCCCATGCAGCCGTCTCATACCTGTCCCGTGGGCTGTGCAGCCCCCGCGGGAGTGAGCGGGAAAAGGCCGCTCTCAGGAGAGAGGTGGCTACAGGGCAAGATCAGGAAAAAGCCACCCATGTTTTTCTTCTCTGCTGTACAGAGAAGGAAAATAGAAGCGTAGAGGATTATGGCCCACAACTCTCTTTCATTGCTTCTGACTCACCTGTGTATCGACCACCAGGGAAAAAATTGCAATTTTCTTTCAGATATGGGTTATTCTTCTTTCTGCCATTGGCAGCATACCAGAATAAAAGGAACTCTTAGGTGATCAATGCTTTTGTGGGTGTTTGAAATACAGGAACATAGTCACGATGAGATAACAGGAACTGCTGCTGACGCTGTGGTGGAGAGGTGCTTTCTGGTTCTGCCTTAGACCCTGAAAGCAACAGAAAAAGAACAAAAGAGGAGCATATGTTCTTGTTAGGAATTTGATTTTTCTGCAGGTTGGTGACTATGATATCCATTCTTTGTATAAAAGGGTGAGGAGAAAACCTGTTAGTCATTGAAGTCAGTAAGAATTTATTTACTGACTCCAGCACAGTCTGCATCAGGACCTCTGCATGCATCCACACTATGCAGTGTCAGCCGGGCTACACTCAGTGCTCCTCCTCCTCAAACATATGATATCCTGGCTGATTTGGCTAGAGGATTATTAAAGGACATTACTTCCTACGGCTTCAGTCTCCTTTCTTGGCCCACACGGCCTCATTGCCTGCACACAGTCATTTCCAGGTTGGAGTTCACTTCTGTGACAATCTCTAACGTTCTCAAAAGTCCCATCTTTCTAAAATGAAAATGTTCTCATAAAGTCTCCAGCAATAGACTCTGGTTGCCTACTCTGTAGGCTTTTACATTTTACATTACATAGTAGGGACAAATGCTTACCAAGGAAAATTAGCAATGCTCTAATTCATTAACGGAGACAGAGAGACCATACAGCACCTGAAAGATCTTTAAAGCACCAGAAAGAAAGTCTTTAAGTTGTGTTTCTGCAGACATGCAGAGAAGGTGTGTAAACACTCTGGCCATTTCAGCAGCTAGGGATACAACACCTTAATAATATTAAGAAGTCGTTTTAATATTAATCTCTTTGTTAAAAGGGACAGGTGTTTAAAGAGTGAATGCAGTATGCTCTGATAGAAATAAATCCAGGTCTCTCTGTGCTCCTTGCCAATTGCACAAATTATGGAGCAGCAGTTATGTCAAAGGTTTGAGGCATTAATGAATGCACAGTGGAGATTTACACTAATTAATTTGTCTTGTCAGATTATGACAAAGTACTTTCCAATGAAAGTTGCCAAGTCACAACCCCTGATAAGCAACCAGACAGCAACTAACAAGATACTTCAATGATTTTACTGTAATTCCTCATCGACAACTTCAACGTAAAAGCCTGGAGTATCAGAATATACGCGTCAAGGTAGAAGAAAAATGGACTTTGAAACCAGTTAGGGATATCTTAACAATTCTTAAATTTAAAAAAACAAAACAAAACAAAACAAAACCCAACAAAACCACCACAAACTTACATAGAAAAGGGTAGTAAATTTTGGAAAATATTTTACTTTTCAAGCAGTGACTATCCTGGTGCAAGGAAGAAATAAAACAGTAGATCTGGCAAATGGATTTGGAACTCCAAACACTAAGAACAGAAAAAACAAATGTATCTTTCTTTACTGTGTCCTTCATCACCTGTTTCTTTTACTTGGTGATACTACAAAATCACAAGTGTTATTTGCCAGACCTCTTTCATATAAATGTCAAATATATTCTCTCTCATTATTTTCCTTCCATAACTTCTGGTCTGTAAAGTCAATGGTATTCATCTCATGCTTTTATCGGGAAGGATCCTGGAGAACAAAATGTGATTATTCTGAAGTTAGATTCAGAACCATGCAGCTCTGCCTTGATTTTCATTTCCTTATCCCATTCTCCACTATTCATGCTATTTTCCTACATACAGCTTTTCATCTTTTGTGTACAATGACGTTATTTTTTCCTAAGAAAATTTGCCAATTATTTTCAAGGGGAGCACAAAAGATTTGCCTCCTGTCAGCTTCTGGCACAGACCACAAAGAATTGATCTGCAGAAGCTGCTGCTGACCTTGTATATCGAAACAACACACAGTTCCATAGCCACAGGGAGCTCTTCATAATGCTAGCACATAAATCAATATGTTAAATTTAAAGATTGACCAGATGTCAAAACATATATTAAGATATGAGCCCCCAAGGCTGCCCACACTGATGCAGTTCAGCATTGGCCTGATATTCCATAGTATCCTATGGGTAATAAAAAGACAAAGCGTAAAGCTTTATCACAAACGTTTCAAGCACAAACCACTCAGGCAAATGAGACTAATTATCCTGCATCATCTACATTTTATCTGATGAGAGGTAGAAGGAAGTTGAAGTTGAAAAGAAACTTATTTTTTTCCCCTTTTAATTAAAACGTCCCACCAGAGACAATTACATGTACTGTGTCAGATTAATGACATTATCTCAAACCAGAGCCATCTCAGTCTTTACAGACCTTTCACTGTGCTGTTACTGATGTGATCTCAGTCATTTTCAGGATGCCATAACAAAGAAGCTTCTTGTCCTCCAAAGGATCAGAAACAACTACCCAAGCGTACTGTCATTCAAGGAGGCCCTTGTGAACGTGCTCAAATTCCAGTCACCTCTGGGATTAACAATGTGCTTAAAATACAGAAAATGTTCAAGATAGGGAAGGGGGGAAAGTAAATTTTCCCTAACCGAGACCTAAAAAGGTGGAGCTGGGAAAAATTACAGTTTGCATGAATACGGGCCAGACCAGATCTTCTTAGAAGATGACACGTGGCTATGGTAAAGTGTTTGCAGCTCTGTGCCAGATCTTGTTCTCTGGCTGGGCCCGTGTTGGTGCTGAGCTCTGTGTTGGGTTGATGCCCTTTGCAGGATCTCCAAGGCTGGGTCAGATCCCAGTCTTAGGTAACTCCATATGGACATACAACCCCAAGGACCTCCACGGATGTGGCTGATGTGTAAGTGGCTGTGAAGTACACCTACAGGCTACACCTCTACACCCTGGCAGCTTTAAAATGTGTGCAGCAAGCTTGTGGCTGTGTGGCTGGTAAGACGCTAACTTGGTTCATCTGCTTTGTGCTGTGATGCCCCTTGTGGGCTCCAAACATTTTAAAAGGGGCATGCTCGGGAGAGGACTCCCACACTGCTCTATGTGAAAGTGCCCACAACATGGAAAGATATGTGAAAAAGAGCTTTTAAAAATGTGAATATTCAAATCATTATACATTTGAATGACATCTGAATGACTTCTTTCCTTAGGGACTTTTAGCATCCATCCAATGAGTTTCACACATGAGGATATGTTCTGACAGGTCTTTTGCATATTTATGTTGTATGAGGATACTTATGCACTTTCTATTGGCCATGTTTTTCTGTTTGTTTTAGATTCAGATTAGGAAGAAAATATTTTATAATGAGTCAGTGCTGTCATCTCCCTTCAAAGATACATATAATGTGTTCATCATACACAGCTGACATCTCCAGAAAAGAGATTTTCTACCCCTGAATTAACACTTTAAAAAACAGTGGATGCCTGTGATTACTGTTACCGTCTGACAGACTTACATGAACACTGTGTCTATGATTTTTTTTGTGTCTTAAAGTAGCCAGAGGCTTCCTCTGTACCAAGTACATAGCAACAGTGCACAGACGTGGTGTGTTCTAAAGGAGAACAGGATGAGAAAATAATACAGGGGGGTGCAGATGCCTGTTCTCATTTTCCTCCTATGTTAAGACATCTTGTCTGATGTGTCATTATTATTAGCAATGCTGCGGACACAGTCTGCTCTGAAAAGTGTTCTGGATTTTCTTCCAGTTGCCCTGGCACATTTGACCGTTTCGTTAGCCAGACAGCAGGCTCCGTGTTTCGCAGCCACTTGGCAAATAGCTCAAAGGCAGCTCTGGGCACAGACCAGCCCTGCCAGTTTCAGATGCTTTGCACTGTTGCCCACTCTGACAGGCGACCCAGACCCATGTGGGTCCTGCAAGCCGATGCTGGGTGAAAATAAATGCTGCAATGGCTATGGGTAGCTCTCGTGCAGCCATCCGGGGCTGACTTGGTGTCAGGAGGATGTGTTTCCTCCTCTTTCTGCTCCTCTCGCACTGAGGTGATGGAGAGAGGGGAGAGCCACTAGACCCAGGAAATCGCTGCATGTATTTGAACTCATTTTTGTGCCTACCCACCTTACTTTTCATTCGTGTCTCAAAATAGATTGGTTGATGCCCCGTGTGTCAATGGAAAAGACCAGTAACAAAAAGAAGCAAATAATCATTCAAAGGCTGCATATGTATCAAAATAAACAAAAAATGCATTAACAACATGATTATTACAAAAGATCAGGTTTTCTCTCCCAAAGCTACTACCAGAGTCTGTTTTACCCATGAGACACATTCCACTACTCTATAGTGGCTGATACTGCTTATCTCCAAGATGCCAGAGGCTGTCAATTATTTTCCAGGCCGGCTTATGTACAGCAGTATGTCATGGCACCAAAAGTAATCTGAAAACTTCCATTCATCCACAAAGCACTTCAGAGATTGCTTACACTGGCAGAGACTGCAAATGTGTTATCAAGTTACTTCTTTTTCAGGCATGAGAAAGCCTATGAAATGAAAGGTAAATTGAGTTTGTTCAGAGCATTGTCCAAACCAAGGAATCTACCACACACAGCTGTTCTACGTAAGAGGTTTAGATCTTTGCTGCTTTGAGAAAATAGATATATATTAACCAGAGCCACATTTCAAATCTTTTTTGTTAGGCAAAACTTACAGACTTACATTAGCAAAAAGAACCAAGTAATGACTTGGGAAACAGGAGTCATTTACAAATAAGTTGCATGCAAAGTCAGATAAAGGGGACGAAAGGCATAACAACAGCTAATGATCAGGTATCAGAGTAAATGGGCTTTGTGTGCTGAAAGGCAAAGAGATGCCCAAAGCTATCGCATCAGCTGAATTGATGGGTGCGCAAACTGCACTTCCCTGCCAGAATTTCACAGCAAAGAGGTCTAGTACTTTAAGGAGCAATGCTATCTTGGCCAAAGAGTTCAGAAAAAGATTGTTGGAGGTTCAGGTTTTTAAAGAGAATGTTCAAGATACAACAGTGGATTCCAAAGCAAACCTACATGCTGGAGAGGGACTCTCGTACCTTCACCAAAGAGCTCAGCTCAGTTAAAACCAATCCAAACACCTTCTTTTTCTTTCTTCTTCTTTTTACTCATGTCTTCTTTTTTTTCTAACTCTCCTCTTGCCACCAATGCATATTCTTTTCTTACAAGAGGATCTCCATCTCGCTTTGATGCACTCCACTGAAACTAGTGCAAGACACGTTTATGTAGCTACCAGCTTAGACTGCCATGCTGGCGCTAAGGTTTTGCTCCCGTTAACTTGACCTTGTTGTCTGACTCAACCCACCTTCTCCGAGGGGCTCCTGTGACTCCCACTTGGAGGAAACGGAGGGCCATCACAGGGAGCTGAGAACCGCTGTGAGAGGGTCTTACAACTGAGTGTTTCAGCAGACAGCACAAACATGCTTGAGGAAGTTCCAGTGAAATTCTTGATCCATTTATGAAAACAACTGTGGTTTCTATCGCACAATTGGGGAAAGAATTACAAGTAATCTCTCTCTTGTTGTTTATGTGTTTTCAGGGCATTTAGTGACATTAACATTCAATATAACAAATGCTCTGTGAACTCTTAGTCTTTGTTGACTCTTGTTTTAGCAGGTATTCCATCAGGAAACCTACATGAGATATTTCGCACTACTTGTTTGTAAAGCATATCACTAAAGCATATTTCTTATGTATTTTCTCTTTTCCAAGATGCCAACAGAATAACTTTCTCAGTGTTTGGTCCCAGATACTAATGGCACTTACACTGGCCCCCCAGACAGCAATTTTTCACAAGTACATTAACTTTAGATCAATGTAAGTTTATGGGCATATTTTCTCTACAGCACATCTTTCATTATGCTTAGATAGAAGGATGCCCCTGTGGATAGGCTGTGAGATTGGATGTCAGTAGAGTTGGTCAGTCCATTCTTCTTGTGTAGTCCTTGAGTGAATGTTATTTCCAGGCTACCCGCCCTACAGACATCTAACCAGCTAGTTTATTCCCAGCTTAGCTTATTATGTGATATTGTGACAAAGCACTTGATTTCCCCATGGTACAAATCCCCTCCTGAAGCCTCACATCTTTAAAAAACTGAAATCTGAATGTTGAGTCTAAAGTGCTTTTTTTCTTATAAAAGTTGTCGGTCATTTCTTTCCCCTGCCTGTTGTGACTCTACAACCCGTTGAGTTAGCGGTTCTGCTGAGCCAGCCTCAGTTGTCTTTGCAGGCTCTCACACCTCCTCTGTTGTAGCTCTTCCATTCTGTGTACACTAGTCAAATACTAATGGAGAAAAGAAGGAATGGGACATGATTTCTCTAGAAATTCAGAGGATGAATCTGAGGCGGCAGAGGGAGCTACTCAGGAGACATAGATGGTCTGTCTGTGACATAGATGATTAAAATAATCTGCATTCCATGGGGTCCTACATGTAATCCCCTCATTTGGACTGCAGCTGCCTCTTTCCCTGTAACATCCCCTGTTATGCCCAGATAGTAATGCAATATAAGTGTGTGGTGTCTTGCATTGGCTTGCACAAATAAGGAAGACATTGTCAAGTAGTTTTGCACAGAGACCCTGAAATGTATTTCGTGCACATATAGATATCATCATATCTACAGGTAGGCAAATCTAGCGTATTTATCACCCAGTGTATGGTACTCCCCAATGTCTCATGCATGAAGGATATCACAACACCTTTGTACATTTAGAAGCATACTGGGCAAAGAGGCAGGAGAGCTGATTGCTACACCCAAAAGTGATGGTTCCCAAAACTGGAGCCCCACCAGCCATGGCTCTTGGCTACGGCTCAGTCCACCACCTCATACCATAGATTTTATTTCTGCGAACTCCAGGAGGTTGCAGGTTCTCCATGCTTGGTAGCTTTCAAGCTTTGGCTGGAGTAAGCTCTGAGCAGCCTGGTCTGACCTGAGAGCTGGCCCTGCTTTGGTCAGGGAGTTGGAGTAAAGGCTTCCTGATATCCTTCTCAGGCTGAATGACTGTCACTCTGTGACTGCTCTCCCCAGGCTGTAACCTGTACAGCATGCTGCTCCTACCAGCTCCCTGGGTTACTGTTCCCCAGCTAACAGCAACCCTACCTCTGGCTGGGGGCCTCTCATGTCAGCCTGCTACGACTGCACAGGCAGCAGAAGCTCCATGCTCATGAAATCAGATGTGTAAGTTGGCAGGCAGCTCTAGAGGTCCTCTGGACCCCTCTCCTGCTCAAGGTGGGACTATCCCCAATGCTGGATTGAACTTCGTCTCACATCGTATAGATTGTCATACCTGAGGAAAGGTATGACAATTGGTTGTATTTTGGGTAGTACTAGATGGACATGATGAGCATTCATCACCTAGCTGATAACATCTTTTGGTCGAGCCAGCACTGTTGTTGGCTGGAGCAGTTCTGGTTTGAAATGAATGTGTAAGCACTAGTTAGTTAGCACCAGTGGATTTGAAAACAGCATGAGCAGAATGAAATCCAGGAAGCAGTGATAGTCGCTGGGTGTGAGATGAAAGACCCTTGGCTTAGCATCAAGCACTGTTGCATTCCTGAATTGTAGGACCAAGCAGTACCACTCAGCCAGAGCAGATGACCCAAACAAGATTTCCACTGCTTTTGGCACTCAGCAGATATCAACCATACTTCTGGCTCTGCCCATGGGTGAGGCAACCAGCACTTTCATCTGAGTGGTCCCTCAGCAGGCTATCAGAGACGCAGCCTGGAAACCGACCATCTCTTCCCCAGTGCTTTGCTTACTTCTTCACATCAAAACTTCTAGTGTTTTTGCACCAGTGTTACCAGCCATGGGGCTGGGAATCCCATTACCCTGACCAGAAACACGATCACCACCAGCCCTCTGATGTGGTGCCAGTCTCTCCCTTAGTCACATGCCGCTCTGGCTCTGTTGCCTGTGCCCCAGGGACTCCCCTGGTTAGGCCCAAACAGTATGGTTGTTTCAAGTGCCTCCACCCCCATCACGATTAAGCTTCTTGACCCTTCCAGAGCTTCCCCATGGCTCTGGGTCAGCCTGAAGGTGATGTGCAAAGGGACATACTGCTGCTGTGGCTTAGTTGTGCTTCTTGCATTGTGGATGTTTACACCTGGTTCCTCCATCTCTGTAGAGCAGGGCCATAGCATCCTCCAAGCAAAGCATGACCTATAAACCCACCTGCTTGCCCCCAAGCCCCACCAGCTCTTGATGGGAGTGCAGGGAGCAGGGAAGGAAAACAGCAATTTCCATGAGCTGGAAGATTTGCTTCAGAAAGGCCAGGGCACCCTGCTGTCATCTACACCCAGCTGTGGAGATGGGGGGCAAGGCCATGTCACACGAGAAGCTGCTTTGCAAAAAGCTAATGCTGTCCTTTAATTTTTCACCTGTCCAAGTTTGCAAAGAGATATTTAAAAAAAAAAACAAAAGCGAAAACTGAGAAAGAAACATAAAAGTGATGAGATAACGAGATTATTTTGCATAAAAACAAATTTAAACCAATAATTACAGGCTAGGCAAGCAGCTCTGGCAGGCCTGACTAGGAGATTTTGCTGAGAAAGAAGAACCCATACTGTTTACCGGCTTCCTTAATGTGGCTCTGAGACAGTGTTTGCTTTCATGTCTTCTTTTGTGGTACATCTGTGAAACAATCAACTCCTGACGCTTGTGCTTCTGCTCTGCACACCCTCACTGTCAGCCAGGCGCCTCTCGCAGCGCCCTCTTTATAAACCCGGAATAAAACCTCATTTTGCATTTGTCAGTCACATCTGGAGGTTCTCCAAGGTCTGTTAACCATTTTAGTGTGAAGCCCACCTTACCTCTGAAGTAATGTTTTGCCGCTTTGTAGATGGAAAAACTGATTGCATTCAGGTAACCTGCCTGGGCAACTTGAAATTTAGTGATTTACTGTGACTAGTGAACCCACCCTTTAGTCCGACTGCTTATTCTATGGAAATGTGCAGAAATATCCCCTCCCTTCTTGACTTTTGCATTTGCTGCTGAAGCGTGAACACTGGTTCATGTGAAGAGAGAACTGTTCTGTGCCATAGCTTTCCATCAATGTTTTGGCTCCATCCCATCCTGAAAACAGGGATTTCTACTGAGAGGCAGAAAATCAACATCTCTTCGGTCACAATTGGAAACTAGAATTTTCTCTCAGGGTGGGAAAACTGAGCTTTTCAGTCAAAGTAGGAATGTGTTAAAAGCACAATTAAACCTAATAAGTCTGCAAATAGCTTTTGGATTTGTACAGCTTGCCAGGGCTTTAAAGAGAAGGTTCTTTAGTGAAAAAAACATCACTATTTATATAGGAAACTGTTATAATCTTCTTATTTCTTGTTTTTTTAAAGCATTTCTTTAAAACTTGAAAAATTCTACCAAATTCCCCTTGTGCTATGCATAACATAAACTACCCCAGATTTAATAAAACCAGCACGCTAAATGAGCCATATCACAAAGCCTTAATATGACTGTTGCTGCTGATTGATATTACTCAGTTCCAGTAAACTTCAACCTATTCTTGTAGTGTAAAGTTATGAGGCAGGTCTGCTTTGACTGAAATAACGTTAATGCGTGCTACCAAAATGTATGTTAACACACTGCAACAAATCCTCCCTATCTGAAACCAGAGCTCTTCGGGAATGTGCTGTGAAGTACCATAGAATGAGCACGAAATAAGCAACATGGAGACCTGCATCCAGCACTAGTCTCAGTGCTGGGTTTGCCTTTCAGACCATGCAAAGGTTCAGCTGCTTCAGTCCTGTAGGTGGTTACTGCCAAACGCCCAAGGAGCCCACGACTGTGCAGTGAGGCTTCAAACAGACGTTGCTGAGATAGAGAAACATCTTGAAATGATCCACTCTCTAGAGTTTGCTCTTCCACTAAAAGCTGCCTCTTCTAACTGCTCCAGCCCACCCAGCCTCATTCTTTACACTGAGCTTTTCAGTTCGTACTGGCAAGGAAGATTTCCCTCATTAGCTGCTAAAGAACAATTGTGCTTTTTTAGACTCGCTTGCTTCTGATGAATCACTGTGGTGATGTTCCAAAGACATAGAAGGATATTTTATTTCTAGAAACATAACGTACTTCTTAACGGTCCAGGAATACTTTGCACACTTTATTGCCGTCTTTGCTGAAATACAGCAGCAGCAAGTGATTTCTACCCTACAAACACCAGCTAGATCAGAAAAACAGCCTCAGGGTGAAATATTTCAGATGTTGGGAGGTGCAAGTTTTAGAAGTATTCTGGCCTCATGGTGGCAATTTTCTTCCTGTTGTTCTAAGCTCACACTTTTCACCCAGTAAATGTTGAATATTTGAAGGTGAAGCATAGATCAAATGAAGCAATTTTAAGGGTAGAACAGCCTCCTTTTACCCACACGTTGCCGGGGCTTGAGAAAATCTTGCGTTCAGCTGAGTGTTGGGTGAGACCATTTGAAACTCTTGAGTCCGCTTGAGCCCTTGGGGGGACAATGCTTGAGGGACCAGGTTCTCTCTCCATCTTGCGCCCTGAGTTGTTGACCCATGTGACCTCACAGGAGAAGGACCCATCCTGAGGCCTTCTCAAGGTGAAAGCTTTCTCAGGTGCAGGACCTCCTTAGCCAGCACAGCCTTCTGGTTCCCTTTTGGGGGTCCACAGGGTCCTGCTAACCCAAACCCCTGGCAGCTCTGCTCTGGTGCCTTGCTGGGGGGAAAGGAGGAGTGCTGCTGGGAAGAGCATATCACACACCTCCTATGGGTGCTGGGGGATATTATTCAGATGAGACTGACTCACCCCTCGGTTCTCACTTGCACTACAAACAGAGTGGGACAATATTGGGTCTGCAAAGGAGGCAGCAGGGTACAGGCAAAACAAACTTACAAGGTTCTTCTGAATCAGCTTTTGTCTTCTGATTGTGGATTGTGCACACAGTTGCTGTGGATGGCAACAGTTTGCTCACAGCTGTGTAAATCAGGATGAGAGGTTTAGGACTTTGCATTGTATAAATGAGAGAAAGAGAGATGAGGAAACACATTGCACAGTATGCTCACATACAAACTTTTCACCTTAGGATCTGTTTTACTGTAGAGTGTGATTGAAGGCTTTGATCACTTCTGAATGAGGGGAGCCTGGCTTTTTTGTGCCCTACAAAAAGAATCAGCCTTACAGAGAAACGAAAAAGAGTAAACAAAATACAGGAAGGCTACTGCACCTTAGGAACACCTTACCAGAAGTGCAGTGGTAGACAGTGCTGTGCATGCGTGCAGAAGCAGCAAAGAAATCAAAGATCACAAGGTCTGCAACCTAGCCATAGCAGGAGATAAGCATCTGCAGGGTTGACATCTTGTTTCTCTGCTCCCAGGTTCTGCAACATTTTTGTCTTTTGGGAGTGGTACCCATGAGTTATGCAACTTATTTAGATAGTTACTACTTGATGAGTGTCCACTCATTTACTGAAGAAAGAAAATGGAGAATAAGGAGGTACAATATTTCTGAAGGCAGCTAAAAACTTTCCTGAATTAAAATAAAGAAAATATAGCCATAATATGCACAGTCATCAGCTAGCCTTGGTGATGAGTAAGGAACATTTGATGACATATAAATCAGCCCAAATAATTCCAAGATTTACCACAATCTTGTTCCAACTCAAATGGTTTAGTGCACCCCAATTTGTGCAGGTGATGTGGGTCCTTATGGATACTTACGGAGCCATAGATGACAATCCATGCTTACTTCTAGCCAAGCATGGATGCTCATGGTCTTAGTTCAGTGAAAAATTTAGGTGTTTCTTAATCATCAGAAAGTGCCAGCTTGGTTCAGAGTTACTGTGTCCAGGCCTAAACTTTGACACTTAAATGCCTGGAGCTCTTCCATGTGCTCTTTAACTAGAGGTTCACACAGGAGAGTGCCTTTCAAAGTCTTGCATTAAAGAGCTTTTTATTCTTTGCTTTCTAGGAAGTTGTGAAGGCTCTGGGACTTTTTGACTAAACTTTCTGAGGTGCTCTGGCTCTCTTGCAGCTGGCTTCTGACAAATGGAAGCTTTGTTCCTGGTTACAAATCATATGAAGTTTAATGAGTGTGATGAGCTTTCCGCTCTCAAATTACTTATTGATTCTCCTAGACAACAGACTAATTTGTTAGTGAAACAGAAATACACATTAGACATTTGGTTGATCAGGGGATCTTAAGTCATGTAGTTTATATAAATTATACAAAACTTGTCACTTTTATATAATTTGGACTTGGCATCAAGTTGACTCTCCAGGAAGGCTTTCTTGGCAGGACAATTTTTTTCTTGAGAAACTGAGGTGATTCTTGGGACATTCAAGGGATTTACTCAGGGTTTTATGGTAATAATATTATTTTCCTTATTCAGTTTCTCAAGAAGTTGAGTCCAAAACGCTCACAGCCTACAGACCTTCTTGCGGTGTGGAGGAGCAGCAGCTTGTGCTCCCTCACAGATGGTAGTCATCAGCAATGGAGTGAAGCTGATGCATGGGATGATGATGAAATGGGAGTGGGAGAGACTTGCTCAAAAAGCAGCATTTGGAAAAAGGTGGAAGCCTGATCGGTGACTGCCATGACCACTCATTTGCTCTGTTAACACTCCCCGTTTTGCCTACAACTTGGCTATAAAGCTGCCTACTGTCACTGCTGGTGAGGCAAGCACGAGGGAATTACTTACACAGGATGCAATCAAATGTTTCCATAGCTCTTCAAATTAATTAACAAACTTCCCCCAATAACAGCGTGGAAGCAGGCAGCTTGCACACGCGACCCTCCGGCGTGCCCAGAGCAGAGCACGGGGGGCTGCTGTGTCCCAGCTGCTGCAGGGAGCACCCGGTGCTCTCCTTCCCTCTCCCTCTGTGCTGAAGGCTCCTCCGAGGGCTTCAGCGTGGCACAGTGGTGGCTGTCACCACTGTCTCTGTCCCTGGCTCGCGTCTGGCTGCTGCTTCTTTCTCTGCCAGCCACTGAGAGGAGCAGGAGTTTTTCCTACCAGTGCTGCTCACTGCTTCTTACTTTCTGTCTCCAAGCCCTTCAGTCGACTGTTCAGGGATTGGGACTGCTACTATTCCGATAGACGTAATCAGTAACACCCCACAAAGAGGAGGGTCCTGAAACAAATGTCCTGGGAATAGTCCATTAGATGAAAACTGTTCTAAATTTTTGGCTTGCTCTTCGGGACAACAAATTCTGTGACAAATCGGGATCTGTGTGTGCCTGATTCACCAAAGCAAGATTAAATTCATTAGACCGTGTATTTAAAATAAATAGTTCAGCATGCTCCTGAGTGAAAACATATCACTCCACTAAATAAGTTTATGCAAATGATTAATACAGGATGAGCCTCAAATGTAAAGTTCAGCACGTTCATGAATATTTTCAGGATCATGGTTTTCATTTCCCTGTGAGACAGCCTGGAAATTCACAAGCCTCTTTCGGATCCTGATTTCTTTTTCAATATCACTGTGGCTTGAGGAACGTGTTACCATTTTTTCTGGTTGAAGATGGCTCTCTCATGAGCTGCTGTATTTCAGTCACATGAGTGTTCACTGTGTTTTCATATCTAACCACCACAGCTAAAATAATGTAATTCCAAAGTTTTGCATTTTTATGTAATTCCCAATTTCATTTTTCATAGTAGCCATTCCTCTGTTTTCCAGCACACTGCCTGCCGTGCAGGAAAGAAGCTGTGTCACGGTGCTCCACCACAAAAGTGAATATATTTACACTGTAAGTGGCTCGTATTTTTAGACCTCAGGATTTCATCGGGTAATTTTAGACTTTGGGACAGAAATGTTTTAATTAGGTTTACTCGCTGTTTAAATGCAGCTTGAGAAAACTGCTGGAGGTTTTCCAAGCAGGGTGTCTGTCAGCGCAAGAGCTGCCTGTGGGTGCTACGGTCAGCCAGTGCCCTGTGGTCAGTCCAGCATTGGCCAACACTGAGCTGGGGCCAAATCACTCTCAAAAGCAGCTTTCAGCATGGTTTTAGGCAGGACTGAGTTTCAACAGGGAAAGCCTCTGTGGTTTGAAGTATTCACTGCAGCTGGTAGCTGCAGTTCAAAAGACTGAAATGTTGTGAATTAGCAAGTAAATGAATGAACAAGCAAATAACAAGGTATAAAGCAATTCTAATACTCATTATTCATTTAACTGGTCCAGAAGTCAGGTTTTAGGTCAGGGTGATAAACCAAATGATTGGTATACCTGTCATTTGCTGTAAAAATGTTAAAGGATATGGCCTCTTTCAGTTGCTTGTCTGAGATTTCATAAGATGTGCCATTTAATCAGCTTAGTTTGACATCCATGACCATTATTGGGAGCAAATATATTGTAATATATTTGGAGTGGCAATGGGTGTAAGCAATGTTCAGGATGACCTGTAAAGCATCAAACTTTAAGCTGTGTATTTATGAAATCTTTTCATACCTAGTGATGCCAATATGTTTGTGTCAGATACACATGACCCAACCTGATCTATTACTTCCTGGGCTTCCTCCAGCCAACCACCATTAAAAAACTGACGGTTTTTCAGTAGGTGGAAAAAGGGGAAAAAAAAGTGTAGGCAAGTTAAGATTATTAGTACAAGTTTCCAATAGTTACAATTCTATACAAAGAGCAAGTTGTAGATTACAAGTCAATTTATGTCTATTGTAGTTTGCATGTAATTTTGTTAATATCTATATGTTCTACATTACTATATTGATGTTCTACATAAGTATATCGTAACTTCATGATTATGCTAAAATCTTTAATCACACTTCTTAAATAGCCTCCGGTGCTTTATTTTTAGCATAAGCTCAAAGAATTTTGAAACATTGTACATATTATTGAAACCTAATTGAGTATAACTATGTTACCTGTGTGAGGCTAGCGGATACAACCCAAGCCAATTTCCATAAAAAGTCTCTTTAATTAAACCTCCCATTTATTCCTTCCCTTGAAATATTATGTGTGCAGATGTAGGCTCTGAAAAAGAAAGGAGTGAAAGGAAAGCAATTTCTTCATATAAGAGCCCACTTTATTGCCTCGTGGCAAAATAAGAAAAAGTTTAAAACCAAAGTAGGACAAAACTTAAGCTTAAGGCAAGGAGTTTCTCCTCTCCTCTCCTCTCCTCTCCTCTCCTCTCCTCTCCTCTCCTCTCCTCTCCTCTCCTCNCTCCTGAGTCAGTGCCTGGGAGCCTTTCCCTCCCAGCAGACTTGAGACTTCGAGAGATGCACCTCCATCACCTCCTCCCTTCTCAAGGCAAGAACAGAAAGTATCTGCTGGCGGCGGCATCCACCTGTGGGGCCATGCATTACATAGACCCTAACACAGTTCACTCCAGTGCTTTATTAAACACTTTCCCTTGGCTGATTTCCCCCCTCCTTTTGTTATTTGTGTCCTCTCGGTTGCTTTTCGACTCCTGGGAGAGCACTCGCATCCAAATCAATCTAAGTGAATTTGGAGCACAATATTTATGTGACATGCTACCAAATGCCTTGCCATAATTTAAGTATGACACCCACCACTTTTTTGCTACCTACTAATTTTGTTAATCCATCCAGAAAGCAATCAAGGCGGTGTGACAAGCAGTATCATGGGCTGCTCATCACTCACAGTTTCATTACCTCATGAAGGTCTAGTGATTTTTTGTTGTCACATTTATTCTAATCATTTACAAGGAATGGAAGTTAAGAAGGTGATCAAGAGTGCCAGTTCATCTCTGTCAGAGACCCAGGCTTTATAGCATGAGAAAACATTGCTGTCATTCACTGTTTGCAACAACAGTGATAACATTAATTGGAAGAGAGCTCTTCACCAATAATTTTCTGTCACCTTCAAAGTAAATATTGAAATACATGTCTTTTTGCTTGGCCTTGGCTTTTGTGTTCTCAGTGTTTGATCATGGCAGGAGAACAAACACATATGTCATTAATATTTCACCAAGAAGGTCAATTCAAATAAATCAAAAAGTGATTAATACTAAGAGTTTCCAGTTGGAGGTGAAAGGACACACGGATCTCTTAATAAACTGGATTTAACTTACTTTTAATGGTAATGCATCCCATCTGGCCCTGAGGGGAGGAGGCAGGGCAGCCGCAATGGCATTTGGATGCTCAGCTGCTTCCAGAGGGAAGGCTTTGGGCATAAAGAGTCACCCTGAGGTGGGGAGACTTGCAGCTGGACTTGCACATGAGCCTTTAAGGACCAAACAGATGGAGGAAAATGGGGTAGGAGAGTAGCAGGGGGCTTTTTTTTCTTTTTTGTTTTTTTCTTGCAACCCCATGATACAGAGCAGGTAATACAGCAAGCTGAAGAAAGGAATGCAATAAGGAAACTGTGTGAAGTTGTTTCTGAACTTCCCTCCCCACAAGGTTGTAAAGACTGGTGTGCTTCCAATGACTTGGACTTCTCCACACTGGAACTGTCTGGTGGTTAGCTGGGCTGAAGAGGACTGGCATTTTAATTTTCCCTGGGCTATCCATCTTAACATGAGGAGGAACTTCTTTACTTTGAGGGTGGCAGAGCACTGGCACAGGCTGCCCAGAGAGGTTGTGGAGTCTCCCACTCTGAAGACATTCAAAACCCGCCTGGACGCTGTCCTGTGCAACCTGCTGTCGGTGACCCTGGTCTGGTGGGGGGGTTGGACTAGATGATCTCCAGAGGTCCCTTCCAACCCTGACTGTTCTGTGATTCTGTGAGGAAGCTTCTGAAGGTGTCTGCTACTTTAAAGGAGAACATAGGATGAATGGATGTGGGGATTTCAAGGACAGCTTTGCACTGTCTGAGATAGGAGGCTGAGTCTGCTACAGTCACAGCTGAAAACCTTCAGTGTTATCCCTCCAGGGACTGATGAGATACAGAACAGATGTAGCTCCTCTGCCTGCTGGCACATCTCCTCATGGCTAGCGGTGGGCAGGTGTGACTCACTGCATTACTTCATAATTTGCTTGCCTTTTAATGGACTTGTGAGTTTTTAAAATTAAAAATCAGTCCTGTAATGCTTGTGTGGGCCTGGATCCCTACTGCCTGTTTGATTTGTGCCATTTCCAGTGAAACATCATACCATGTACATGCTTTTCTATTCTCCCTCCCAAAGCACTCTGCTCCTCCAGTCATACTCCGGTCCTTGAAAGCATCTATTTCCCTCTGGATAAGAAGCATGTGGTGGTGGTGGGTCTGTCAGCTCTGCTGCTCTGAGAGCTCTTCCTCCCCAGTGCAGATGTCTTCACCTTCTTGCTTTGTTTTTCAGCCCAAACACAGTGTTGCCATGCTGTTAGGAAGGACTGGTGTACCAAACTCAACGTGATTTCAGGTTGGTTTCCATAACAGTTCTTATTGCTGTTGGCTTCCTGCTACAAGCTCTGAAGGTTTAACCCCCTGCCTTGCTGTGCCCGTGGCTCTAGTTTCACCCCTAAGGTCACTGGCCTTTGGTCTGTATCTGCCTTTTGACAACTTTCTTTCTTTTTTGCTAAGTTCCCTTTGCTTCAGACTGAAGGTTTCCCCTGGGTTGGTGTAGCTCTATCTGTGAGGAGTTCCTCTGAGCCAGCCCCACTGCCTGTTTGCGTCCATCCTGTGCACCCTCGGAGCGGCCTGGTGTCTGGTGGCCTTCATTAATCTTCATTCAAATGCTGGGAATTGCTTCACCATGTGATGCTTGCTTCAGTGTGTGCACGGTACCTTGCGGACTAGAGCAGCAAACTCTATATACGCCCCTCTGCCAAGAGTCTTTTAGGAAATTTCAGGAGTTTTTTCATCTCTGTATCAGCAGGAGGGTATTCACTGGTCAGGTATCCCTTGCACAGTCATTTCCCATTGGTGTGTCACGGGTGAGTTCTGGGTCATCCCTTCAGGGGTTGTCATGTGTGAGTTCTGGGTTGTCCCTTCAAGACTGTACTCTGAACGAGGCAGTCTTATTTTCCTCTTTGTCCTCTCATTAAAAGCACTTCCTGCATATCCTTCTCCCTGTTACACAGAAATCAATACTTCAGCTCTGTACTTCATCGTCCCAAGGTGATTAACATATCTAGCACTTCAGTGTCACCCATTGTCACGTACTTGACTGTCTTCCTCTTTTGCTGGCAGTCACTGCTTGTGGATGCAGCGCAAAAGACCTGCTTCACCTTCACTTCCTGCAGCTGCTTTCTGGTTTCCAGTCCCAGCTGTAAGGGCTGCTCTGTTTTCCCACTCAGCAACGGCTCAGGGATGGGCTCCGCCAGGGACCTGCCTCTGATGGTGCCTGCCTTCCAGGAGCTCTGCTCTGAATTATGCATCTCTTCACAGCACTGTCTCTTCTTGGTTCATGCCAAAGCTGCTTGACTACAGTTCTCTGTGTTTGGCAATGGAAGTGTTGCTGCTGGTGAGGGACTGTGAACCTTGTGCCTATGATGCCAGGGCCTCCAGGCTTCCAGCCTCCTTTCCACAGGAAAGGTCTGGTCAGAAATCTGCCCAACATCCAAGTGATGTTCTTTTCAGGGGCCTTCAGGCTATCTAAGGCCTGCCAAATGGGTAATCTCAGGATGTCTTGATTTGTCATCAGCTTCTGTGGTGTTTCCATGAACACTAGCTGTGTGACTGCTTGAGGAGCTGCCTCTTCTCACCTTTCCTAAACATCTGGGTATATCACTTCACAACAGTTGCTGGTCTTACAAAGCCTTCCCAAACCAGGAAACAAGAATGCAGTAATATTGCCTCTAAATGTGAACTGCTATGACTGAGAAATAATCATCGTAATCCAAGAATAAGAAAACAATATGCAGAAAACCTAATTAAAGTCTGAGTTGAAAACAGTTGCTGGTTCTTCTTACTAAACTTATTGCCTTAAAGATTTCTTAAGTGTTGAGATTAGAAGGCGCTGCTTCAATACAAGCTGGCAGTAGATGTGGTATAAGTGGAAAAGAGTAGCAGAATACAAATAAAATGACATTCACTCCTATGCTTCAGGGATAAGGCGAACTCCAAAATGCAGTATTTGTCTTCTGCATACCATGAATGTGAACCTTCCTTGAAACTTTGCTTTGACTGATAGGAAAGGAATAATTCTCATCATCCACAAAGCCCAGAGCATGGCCATTGATAAAGAGACAGACTAACAGAGAAAACGTCAGGCAGGATTGGAGCAAGAAGGGTCTTCCTTTCATCCCCTCTCCTTTCTGTGAGCCTGCAGGCATGTGAGTGCATGCAGGCACACACATATGCACACATCCAAGTTGGGTGGGTGAAATTTACTCAGTTAAACAGCCCTTCGGTCCGTAGCCATTCTGGATTCTTATCTGTACAGGTAATCAGACTTCAACCCTGCTGTATTTCTTCTCATCTAGTCTGGTATGTCTGTTTGCCTATCTCTTCCTGCAGTGCAGTTATTCCTCTTCCTAATTCTGACTCATCCTTTACATCCCACCCTCCATCACAGTGGTCAATTCTGTGCCTCCCCTCAGCTCATCACTTCAACACTCCTACTACACAGGCTTCACCTCATTTTAGAATTATTCAGCCCATTCTCTCTAGGACTTGAATTATATTTTTCATCTCTTTAGCATTTTAACTCTCACTTGCTCCCCATTTTTCTGGCATTCAGCTCTCTATTAAGCTTCATGGTCTTTCTAAAAACCTTCCTCTTTGCTCTGCAGAAGGAATGCCTACATGGTCCTTCTAGCTTTTCCTTCCTGTGTATGCATTTTCCTCTCCCTTTTTTTCTCTTGGAGTCAGCAACAGTGGGGGAACATGAACACAAAGCTGGCTCTAGTTCCCAAACAGGATTTCCCATTTCCAGAAAATGGCAAACCCCAGTCTATCATAACTATAGCACTTGGATTAATCTTTCCTGATGGTGGGACATTCTTGGTATGTCTTCAGTTGATGTGTGCAATCCACCACTACAACATTTTGTTTCAAAAACTGTGCAAGTCCAAATTACATTCACCTGCATCAGAAAGGATGGAAGCCATAAAACTGATGTCAGTCCTTCCAGGGTATAGAGGAGTTCCAACTTCATGGGAAACTCTGTAAAGATTCCTGTTAAGGAGAGACCATAACTGAAATGTCAGAAATAGGGAATTTAAATGGCTCATGTAACTGTGAGTAACTGGAGTTAGGAAAAAAAAAAAAAAATTTTGGAAAAGAAATAGCAAAATTGCTGTATACGTGTACATACATGTATGATGAACTTGAGCACTGAATATGCCCTAATTTAAAAGAAATGAGATCTGATTATTGCAGTGCCCTGGAGAACTTTCCCTAAATTTTGAATTAGAAATATTCACACAATCTGTGAAAAATGAATTCCTGCCATTATGAATTCTGGAATTAAGTATATGGTCTTGCTTCCACTTAAACTTTCCATTTGGTTACCCAGCACAGAATACAGTAAGAGGAGTCAGATGTGGTTCATTTACTGAGTAACTCTCAGTAAGTCCCTCTTCCAAATTCTTGTCCAGGTGTCTCCTGAGCCCATGTAACCTTCTTCCACCTGAAACATCTTTTGGCAAGGAGTTCCACAGAGTATACCGCCTGCTACTCAGAGAACCACTTCCATGGCATCTATCTACGCAGATGATCTGTCATTTCACATCTCATTCACCTTGTCAGACCTTCACCTTCTGCAGTTCTGTCCTCATCTTTACTACCTTGAAGAAATTCTTGTTATTGACTCACCTTATTTCTTACTTCCTCGTCCAGGTGCTTTATGGATATGTGGAACATCACAGGTCACAATCGAGGCCCTGCAGAAGTCCTCTGACAACCTTTTTCTGGGATGTGAACTAACCACGTATTTCTCTCACTTCGGTTTCAGAGAGATGTTTTGCTGAATCTCTGAAAAGGAGTGGAGGCTTGGGAATCACCGCAGTTTCTTCCAGTGTGAAGAATTCATTTCTGTGCTGTGCAGCCACCTTATCTTTTCTGAGAGGTTGCTAATACCCTGTTGGCACTACGAATTCTTTCTTTTGATATGCTTGACAACGGATTCAATATGTTTTTTCTTCCTTCTGCTAGTTGCTCCTCTGATTCTTTTTCAGCTTGCCCAACTCTGTTTTCTCACTTAGTTTTCCAGGCTTTCTGGTCTTTTCTCTTTTCTCCATTTGAACTGATCTTGCTGTTTGGCCATGCTGGCTTACTCTTTGCCTTAACTTGTGGTGTGCATAGCTCTGTTTTTAGTGAGTGCCAATCTGCATGCTTTGTGTAGGTATTTAGCCTCACTGACAGGATTTAAGGTGCACAACAGATAGGAAGGGTCTTGAATTTAAATGAAATACAGGCGGTAGCCTTCAAATATAATCTGAAAACAAACGTTCCCTTCTGAAGTGACTACAAGACTTACTGAAAAGGCCCCTGATGTTTTAGCCAGAGTAAAACTCGGTCAGACTTCAAACCTGACCAGAGATTTTAGCTTGAGATCTCACGACTGAAGTGAAAGCAAATAAAGGACTATAATAACCACTAGACACGGTGGGTGGGTGAGGCTGTGGGATAATGGACATACATTTTTAAAGGTCATGTAGTGGCACAGGCTTGTAGCCATAGACATGCCAGTACATTTAAGGCTGTAAAACAATATATCAGTGCTCCTCTTCACATTTTACCAATCTTCCAGCCACTCTTGGGTCTTGGGCTGAGAGCCAGACTAGTTTTTCTTCCAACAGGTTTTTGCCTGCTGTCACACAGAGTTTTCCAGTGAGCTGTCCAAAACGATGCTTGCCATTTGTAGGCTCTTAGTGTGCGTCAAAACATTTCTTCCAATTTTCTTGCTTTCGCCCCCGCTTGAAATAATTTGTCGTTGCTGAAAAATCACTACTGCCACTGCTCATTCACCTAGTTTTATTTGGCTCTCTCTGAAGTCCCTGGGCTGCTCTAGTCCCCAGAAATTCCACTTGGAAATAAAAGTGAGCCACGGGAATCTGGTAACAGCAATGGCCAAAAGAACAGATCCTCTGAGATCCTTCATTTCGACCCAGCACCATGCAATGGAGGTCTTTTTGCAGCTTGCTCACTAGCAAGGCTTCCAAACCCAAGGAAATTAGATCTTATCTGCCTCTCACTGCTACCGGTTTTGTGCCTCCTCTTTTTTTTTTATTTCTGTGGTGCCCCTCTCCAGACTGGGGCAATTGGCAGAGAGGGATGTTAATGCCAGAAATGAAGTCTTGTGCTTGGTGCTCAGTTTAAGGGTGATCTTTCCTGCCTCACCTATCTTAGCAGTCAAACAGAGCAGCAAAGCAGCTGCGCTCACTTTCAGCAAAGTCTGCAACTCCCCGTGGTCTGCCCTGCACCAGCTGTAGCCAGGCTGTGCCTGCTACTGGGGCTTCCCAGCATTTCCACAGCTGTGGCAGAAGATGTCCCACCGCTCCCAGACCTCACACCGGAGGCATCTCCCAGCATGTGAGACAGTGCGCCGCAGGTCTGCCTGGTCACCATGCAGAGGAAACAGCCATCACGGGGACCCAGGCTGGAACCTGCACCCACCACCATTGATACAGTGGGAAAACCCCGTGGCCTGTGGACACATTGCTTGCAAAGCACTCACTTCATCTCTGACCTCTCAGCCCTGCTCCTCAAGGGATACCTATAAATAATTCTGAAAGACAGGTCTAGGAATGAAAATTAATAGTAATGAGAAAAAGGTGGTTACAAAAGGTGTTGGTTTTGCGGTCAGTTTGTAACCTCTCCATATAGGTTATAAATTATTTTTCTAGCTGTTTCCCCTAGGAGACAGCTAGCTGGTCATCTCTCACCCTCTCTCCCTTTGCTGCACAAGTGCTAGCTACCAGCTTTTAATTGGTCCAGCTTGTACGCATCCAGTTAAACTCTGCCTAGTTTTCTCAACTTGTTTGTAGCTTTGGGCACCCAACAACTTGTCCAATTTTTCAGTTAATCTAATAAAATATATAACTGCAAATGCGACACTTTTCTGGACTGGTTCTTTAGATAACTGTGGCTATAGCAAAGCACTGCAGGTTTCCTAATGACTCCATGGTCTTCTCCTGGCATGGCCAACCCACAGGACTGGGTACCAGGCACTCCTCCAGCCTCTCTCAGCCCAACCTTACCCTGGGAAAAAGCACGCATGGTGCGTGCATGGAGTCAGGAGGTAGGTCCTTTTTATTCTTCAGGAGCTTCCATTGGTTTGAAAACAGAGATAGTACACAGTTTCCAAATGTGCAGTTCACATTACGAAGTGACTCCCCTGTCACAAACCTGAAGAAATGCTGTAGTTTGTTTGTTGTGGAACAACAGTTAGTTGTGGAAAATGGGGTGAAGCAGGTGGAAAATGGATGTGAACAGGACAGAAGTAATAAAGTCATACTGGATATAAAGGTAGCTTGAATTAATATGACAGGTGCAAAAAATGTAGTGGGAGATAAGTTGATAGTAATTTGATAATGTTTTGCAATAATTCATGGCATTGTCTTGCAGCTCTTCCTTTGGTTATTAGAGTTATGCAAAAACAAAATAAACAGCCAGCCCAGAAAAAGATTCAAGGATCTTCACAGCTTTTATTTTTAACTTTAATTTCCAAAATTACTGTAGTCAGAAGTCTCATTGAAATTCTGTGGAGCATCTGCTTTGAAAGCCTGACTGCTAAAGATATTTAGGCATCTGAGGGGAACACATGGAAATAGGAATTCTCAAAACAGTCTCTAGGCCTCAAAGCTGTTTGAAAAGGCAAGAATGAGATCTAAGAAATCACTGTCCCTTTACCCCCAATATTGTCCTTTTAGAAAATAAATCCAGTTTATTAATCTTCTGAAATCCCAGCATACTTTCAGGTACATTATAAATAAATCCATAATTTTAATACAGTATTTTAATTTTGTTGTGTTCCTACCTGAAGTGCTAGAAAGTTCATTTATTATGTTTCATGTATCATTCAATTAAATCTGTTTCTGATTGGACTTTGAAAATGCAGGCATTTGTAGCAGACTTGATTTATTAGAAAGCTGAAGAACAAATGTTAAATTCTAGGTATTAAAAAGTTGCTTCTTTAGTAGTGGATGCTTGCTGTTACAGTTTGACATCCATCTATTTGGAAAATTATATTTAACTAGAACTATTTTGAACAATGTTAAGGAAGATGAGAACAGCATCTTTTAAATCATGTTCTATTTTATAATGTTTTTATAGCTACTGTCATTTGGTTTAAAAGTCAGAAAAACGGCCTGGTAGATGAGAACATTAAGTTTCTTCTTTCTGGTTCATTACTTAATGCAAGCAATGATCTTTTGTCCTATTATTGGAATAGATAATTGAAATGTAGGACTACAGATTAGCTGCAATGTGAGGAGTGGTCCTTTTTTTATCTATAAGCACCACCAATATGCCCTTTCCATCTACCCTATCTGGATAGCAGTGAATTGCAGGCCGGCCAATTAGCCACATTAACAGCTAATCTGGGATGGAATGAGTCAGCGGAGAAAACTGACATTTTTGTGATCTCTCTTTCAAATGATCCGTCTGCATGGATGTAACGTGATAGTCCAATTAACAAAGGAATAGGCTTATTTGGCAACCATTTTGTTCTGTATTTATAGTAATGATTTTGAGTTAAAAATGTATCCATGTGGACATACCGCTATGTTAAGAGACAGCGTAGGCTGCCTCTCCAGCTGGAACAACAGTAGCGGTGAATCAACCCTGTGCTTTATTACAAGGGATGGCTTGAAGTACTCTCGGTAGAAAACAGGAGCACCGTTTGTTTCCTATTCCACTACAAACATGACTAGGAACAAAAATAGCTTTGTTATGAGAGGAGATTTTCTGTTCTCCCTAGATGGGTACTAACAGTTTGAAAGGTATCCTAGACTCAGCACAGCAGAAATAAGCTTTTTCAAAATAGGCAGTGTTATTAGAAAGAACAAATTTCAGCACTGATTAAAGAAGAATCACACACAGGAACATCTTTTCATCCTGTACAAAGAAACTTCAGAGATCCCATCCATAAAGCTATTAAAATAGTTGAAATCAACAGTTGAATTTAAGAGGAAAAAGTTGTTTTCCTTTGCCTGTTTTAAAATGAGAGACTACTGTCTGGTACAACTCTGAGTGAACAGAAGAGAGTTTTATGCAAGCATTGACTCGTAGCGCTGGGGAAGCTGAAGCAAACAGTGTCCTACTGCAAGCTCAGATTCATTCTTTATCCTTTCTTTATAGGATGTGTATTTGTTCAGTGCTGTCTGCATTCCTCAACCACATACAAGTTTGTGCTGTTAGAGTGACAACATGGATTTCGTTTTGAAAAAGAGACTGTAATGGGTGGCGTAGTCCTCAAACTTAATCAGGAGTCCATAAAAAGCTGAACAAAACATTGCGCAAATGACAGAGTGAGGAAATCCAAAAAGTGCCAAGTTTTCTAGAAGTTTTATTTAAAATGTTTAATAAAAAAATCATCATCTCCACTTTGTTTGTTTAACAACAGTCTGTTCACAACACTGTGGTTCAAAATGATGAAGCAGCATGTTGGGCTCTCATTCCTGCAACACAATCTTCCAGAAATCCAGCCAGCCACTGCAGAAGTGCTGCCACCATATAGACAATTGTGGTGGCATGTGCTGTGCAGCAGGCTCTCCTCCCTGCTCTTTGGGGGAGATCTCTGCGAGGGAGTGATGCTGCTGATAGCAGTATCCTGCTTGCTGTGCCTCAGAGGTGCGGCCAGGTTTGTATTACAAGAGCTTTAGTGAGAGGCTTGATCTGCCAGCTCACCTCTTGGGCTGTCTTCCTCTTCTGATGACCATGCAAGCGCCCTTGCAGAGCCTCACACACTTGACCAAAGGGGCCAGACTTTCCATCCTGAGCTGAACCATTCATTTGGGTATAAATCAGCGAGTGATTTATCCCTGAGAGCAGAATCAGCCTGTGCGGCG
Organism: Anarhynchus alexandrinus; assembly: GCA_008711295.1. Lineage (NCBI taxonomy): Eukaryota > Metazoa > Chordata > Aves > Charadriiformes > Charadriidae > Anarhynchus > Anarhynchus alexandrinus. The sequence continues at coordinate 6,298,197 of VUYV01000018.1, forward strand.
GTGAGCTTATCCACCACCCATTGCCTTCTGATTGCATGGCTGCTCCCCTCGAGCACCAGCTGCACGCATCCCCTGGCACTTGTATTTCTCCCTCACACAGCTACTCAGTGGGACTCTGTTGTGCTTTCCCCCCGCACTACGGCTTGGTAATCCATTCAACAACATTTTGACAATGTGCGCTTGTAGCTCGGAAGGCCAACCATATCCCAGGCTGCATCAAAAGAAGCATGGTCAGCAGGACGAGGGAGGTGTTTCTGCCCCTCTGCTCTCGCAAGACCCCAGCTGGAGTACTGCATCCAGCTCTGGAGCCCTCAGCATAGGAAAGACATGGACCTGTTGGAGCAGGTCCAGAGGAGGGCCACAAAAATTACCAGAGGGTTGATGAACCTCTCCTATGAGGACAGGCTGAGAGAGTTGGGGTTGTTCAGCCTGGAGAAGAGAAGGCTCTGGGGAAACCTTATAGTGGCCTTTCAGTACTTAAAAGGGACCTACAGGAAAGATGGGGACAAACTTTTTGGCAGGCCTTGTTTGGGTAGGACAAGGGGTAATGGCTTTAAACTAAAAGAGGACAGATTTGGACTAGATATAAGGAAGAAATTTTTTATGCTGAGGGTGGTGAAACACTGGCACAGGTTGCCCAGAGAGGTGGTAGATGCCCCATCCCTGGAAACATTCAAGGTCAGGTTGGACGGGGCTCTGAGCAACCTGATCTGGTTGAAGTTGTCCCTGCTCATTGCAGGGCAGTTGGAATAGATGACCTTTAAAGCTCCCTTCCAACCCAAACTATTCTATGATTCTATGATTTTACTTCAGAATTTTCTGCTATAGGCTTTCCTGCCATGTGATGCAGGCGAGCCTCCTACTGGTGCTGGGGATTTGTCAGTGCTCTTACCTTTACAGGAGCTCTGGTTTTGCCTGTGGTCCTTACATCTGCGTTTGGCTGCCCCAGGGTACTTAAAGAATTTAGTGGAGGGATAGAAATAGAGCGACTCACAATCTACTTGCGAATCATTTGTGAGCAGGGGAAGTAGTGAAATCATCGAGCAAATTATCTGCAATGAATTATTAGTCCTTCTCTAATTTGAAGTCTAAGCTGGAAAATACATGGCAGATTTCATGAAGGCTTTTCTCCAGCATTCATCCTGATCAGCAGTTTACATATACCCCTCTTCACAGAGAAGCCGAGTAGCTGCTAAGTAACTTTGTTCACAACTCAAACTTTCTCACACACGTCCCTCCCCTCTTCTACTCTGGTCAGAAAGTGCCAGCAATCTTTCCAGTTATCCATGTATTTTGCTAATGTACCCATGCCTGGGAAGTCATGATGATACGTGGAAGCGGAGATCAGCGCAGCATTTGCCACAGCTGAGCTTACCTCTCCCGGGGTTGGATGCACACAGCCACAGAGCTGGGCTTTGAGAGTCGTTCGTGCTGGTAAACCTCTGACTTTGTTGTTGTTCCTGCAGAGAAGTGCATTTGTACTAAAAATCATGGCTGTCAGTGGAAACAGAAACCTTGAGAACCACCCTGACACTCTTGAATTCAAGGGCAGGTTTTGTTATGCCTCTGCCCTGACTCTCTTGTATGAACCAAAGCTATTTATGTTGCATTTCTGACAAGTGACAGTTCTCTAAAATTGTTTTATTTTTCTGGCAGCCTTTTTTGCCGGGCTGGAAAATCTGATACTATTTTTTTTAAAGCAAAAACAGGAACTGGACTTTTTTGGCATCTTCTCTTGCAAATTTGTTTCTTAGTCACAGCCCTAGTTCCATTTCTGACTCTTTTGTTGCTGTTGTGTCTAGCCTGTGTGGCTGCTGCAGAGAAGATGCTCTGAGTGGTTTTTGTCTCAATCTATTTCATGGGGAACTGAGCTTTTCTCATTCTTTTAAATTTTATAGACTGTGTAATAGTTCCTTCAAGCTAGACTGGCAGTGGGAACACTGAAAGATTAATGCTAGCAGCATGTGTGTCTTCTACACACAGTAAAACAGTTCCTCGGAAGAGATGCTGCATCCTCATGCCCATAGCCAGGTGGGCACAGGTAGGCAAGATTCAATGCTCACCAGCCCCGGGGCAGGCTCCTGGCCACTGCTTGTCCCCAGGGCCTGGCCAATGTTCCTGGCAGGTCATGTGGTTCTTTTAGCATCAGGAACCTGGTGCCTGGCTATGGGGTCCTGGTCTGCAAACCCCAGACCCGCAGTGGCTCCCACCTGGGCGGTGAGCTGGGGCTTCCTTGGCATGGCAATAAGGTCAGGTTGGTTTTAATCTGAAGGGGGGGTCAGGATACCACTACGAGGTGTTCCCAGCTTCCATGGCCTGCAAGTCTTTCCATTACATTCAATAGCCATTTGATTAGGCTGAAGAGATGCAGATAAAAATGCAGGCCTTGGTGCAGAAAACTTCACCTCCGACCTTTTTGTTCCATTGTGTGTTGTCTCCTGGCTGGTTAGCCTGCAAGCAACGAGAACAGGTATTGCTGGTTCAGGCAGGCAGGAGTCCTCCCTGGGTGTTTGCTACATAACTTCTTACTTTTCCACGTGCATCACTTCCATGACATGTTCCTTACCTGTCTTCACACAGTCTTGGAGAAGGTTGTCCCTGCCCAGTCCCAAGGCTGCCATGAACTGGGGCTCTGGGGCTCATGGGAAGGAGACCCTACCTGGTAGAGGGGTACTGTCCTCTCTGCCTTGGAGCATATTTCCTGGGTCTCTCAAATTTTAGATCTTCTTTGAAGCATCTTTGCTCTCATTTAGTCCTATTTAAAAGCATTTCTAAGAGCAGGGCTGTCTCTGCCACTTTTGCCTGAGGACTGCTGCTGCCATGAAGACCTTAGCTTTTGATGTCCCTGTGATACTGAGGGATGAGCCAGAGAGCCACACAACATGAATAATGGCTGCAGGCAAGAGAAATGGGTCTGAAAGGAGAATTTGAGCCTTCTTTCTGTTTTCTACACAAAATTCTTTAGCATTTTTCTCAAGCAACATGAAAGGCATGATCTCACTTGCCCTTTATCAGGTGCCATAAAATGTTATCCTCAGCCAGTCATCAAGAGCCGGAACTATGAAATGAATTTCCACATTTTGATTATTTTCAACATTATTACGACAGTAGATTAAATGTCAAGGACCCTAGGTGTTTTATTAGTACCTATAATGAGTTGAAAGACATGTAGTCACTTTATAGCATGTGACTGAATTGTCTATAGATAGTGTAAGCCTGAAGCTCTCATCATGGTAACCAGAGGCATACTCAGAGAGACAGAAGTTGACGTTGAATTTGGGGGCCAGATCTTCAACTGCTGTGAAGTGGTGAGATGTCTTGAAGGTGCCAGAGTTTTCCTGATTTAGGGCAACCATAGATCTGGCCTTGGGGAGGTAGGTCATTCTAAGTTAAAGTCAGTGCCTAAGGATTACACAAAGAGCTGCTTCTTTCTTGAAGTTAGGTGATTTAATAAAATACAGCATATATGCTTCTGCTAGTGAAAGGAATACACAGGAACTTGTCAACTGCTGCATGTGTTTGCTGTGATTACCATCTCTTTCAACCATATTTGCAGATGACTTACAGCATTTAACTTGTTTCCCATAGCTTGTTCAGTTGCCAAAGCGGTTTTGGCAGTCTCCTATCCATCCCTGTTGACCTACAAGAGCATCTGTTCTCTCACTGTGTCTCAGTCTCACTTTGGACTTGCACATCTCAGGTTGCCACTCTAAGCTTCCCTTATGGTCACTGGAGTGAAGGAGGCACAGCCAAGATCTGAACCATGTTAAATGTCTATTCCAGGAGAAGGTGAACACAGGGGGTGTGTATTTCATACAGTAATTAAGGCTGGTCTGAAAAAAAAGACAACACAGGGTTTTCTTTGGTACTTAACTACATTATTGCTTTTGATCACAAGCTTCTGGAACCCAGGAGGGACAAAACTCATCTGATGTTCGCTCTTTGGTACCTGTGGTGCTCCAGAGCAAATACAGCTCAGCAGGCAGAGTGCCTCAGGGCCAGACTGTCAGGACTTTCTCTTTGCAGAGAAATATTGCATCTATATTTCTAATCAGAGGAGGCAAATTTTGAGGTATCAAAACCTAGGAAATGGAATTACCTTTTTCTGGCTGTGGCTCTGCTAGGCTAACTCTATGATATGTAATTGCTTTGGCCAGATGCACCTGCTTCATCGCTGTTGTATCCACAATAGTGCTGTCAGCCCTCGGGCATCACTCAGAAGATGGCATCTCAGGCAGCTGAAATCCCACCAAGAACAGCAACCTGAAGTGCACCTTAAGGGTGGCCAGGACTTGCCTGCTTGCCTTGCCCAATACAGGGTGGGACTGCTCCCAGGCTTAGCACTGCAGGTGAGTGATTTTGGGAGCTGTCTCTCATGGACAGCAGCCAGCTGTCCCCACTCCACCCATGCTCTGTGCAGGAAGGTTACCCAAATGGTGAGCCAGGACGCACTGTGGCTCCAAACTGAGTGGGAGCAGTGGTCACAGGTGGCTAAAGCTCAACCGCCTTGGGCTCAGGTGTAGGATAAATTTACTATGTTGGTAAAGCCTTAGGCATCTTCTTAACTGCTAAATAATTATTCTGGTAGCCACCCTTAGAAGAGTCAGTCTCCTTCAGTGAGCTGTGTCACTGTTTCTCACGACAGCCAAAGTTTGAGGCCAAATTCACCATTTGTCCACTTATCAGGGACAGATCTGTATAGCCTGGGGAAAAACACTCACTGCAGCCTGTGCCTTAGGGAGCATTCAGGAGTCCACTCCTTAGGTCCAGCTACCTCCATCCATAACTCCATTCACTGCAGCAACATCATGACATTGATACTGGGCAGACAAGATGCTCCAGTGTCCTTCTAAGAGGGCTTGAAATGTCACTTTTTGCAAGGGCAGGACAGATTTGTACATTGCCCGAACACTGACAATCATCAGAAAGTGTTCAGGTCAGCTGCGGGGCAGCTAGGAAATGCCTGGACCTCACAGTGCGGGCATGTAGCACTGATGCATTGCCCCATGTAGACTGTTAAAAGGATACTCAGTCAAAATGACTGCTACAGGAAAGCTCTCCCTCATGAGCAGGAGAAAGATGAGACAACAAAGTTAAGAAGAGTAATGTGGAGATGGGAACAGAACAAACAACATGAAAAGCATAAAAATGTGCCTAGGACACCTGGCAGACTGATGTGACTGGATCCAGATGGATTCTACCAGATGGCTGAGGACAGCTGGCATTCAGATTTCTTCTTCTATATGAAGAAGGACCATATATATGAAACTGACCCAGCGCATTGCAGCTCTAGGCTGAGTTAGAGATGATTTCTAGTCCTAGAGAGGAAAGCTTGAGGAACAGGCTAAAGACAAATTTGGGTCCCAGACTCTATTCTACCTTTATGTTCCCTCCGGTTTCTTGCCTATCTCCACTGCATCTCCACCCACCCTATACCCTTGAAGTTTTGTAGGTACTTTTAAAAAAAATTATTTTTCTACACATCAGACCATTACTCATTTGAAAAATAACATACAACACAACCAGGTTATCCATCCTTGGGGAACTCTGTTGTGAACGAGGAGGTTAAATGCATCAAAAGTGGTTTTCTAGCTTGAAGTTTGTTCTTCCTTTCACCTAATCCCACGAGAATGTCTCTTCCAAATCAGCTGGGGGACGTCCCTCTGCCCTGGCCCAGGCCCTGTCTGAGACCTCCTTATCTGGTATGAGTGGTCAAAGCCCCCACACATCTAACTCCCAAGTGAACGGAGCCTTATTTTAAGAGGGTACCAATGTAGTTCTATTGTTTGACCAGTGGGAGGCCCTTAGAGACCATCAAGTTGTCACAGTCTATAAAAATGGCACTTGGGATTCATGTAGCCCTCTTTATCTGCAGACCTGCAAGTTCTGCAGAGATTTTGAGGAATGCCTCTGGTCCCAATTTTACAGACTAGAGATATAGATAGAGAGGAAAGAGGATTTCCCAGTCATTGTAAAATCAATAAAAGACAATAATTTGTGAGATTTTACAGAATATAAAAAAGGGTAATGTCCCTTCCCTCACAAACAGTAACACCGTGTTCATACGCTCTTATTGCTTTTGTTTTACCCTAGGAGTTGCTTAAGAAAATTAACCTTTAGGGCAATTTCTTTCATTTATCCTCATGCACGTTGTTACGTTGAAAAAAAAAATAAACTGTGATTAATCTCATTCCTTTCTGGCTCCAGACAACCAAATATCTAATAGAAGTATTTTGCCTTTTTCCTTTGAACAGCTGCTTCAAACACTGAGCTGTTGTAACTTTCTGGATCACCTCTTCCATTTTCTATTTGTTTTATTGATACAGATTTGAAACACAGAAACTCCTGTCTAAGGCAGCCCACTTAGCAGCTGTGATTCAACCTGGAAATGTCTCTGCAGCTTTTTGAGCCAATTCATCTTCTAGTAAGGAATGAAAACCTGCTGGGCGTTATCATCTTTCATAAATGGGCCAAACTTTGGTCTCAGCTGCATGCAAAAAACCTTCCTGTGATGGTAATCGGTCTCTCCGAGAGCAAGAAGCTACAGAGTATGACAAGCAAGGAAGACTCCTTAGACTGAATGCCAGCTTTTCTGCTAGACAAAGCATCCATATTTCAACTCTTGCAGAAATATCTGTTTAACAAGATGACGGTAATGTCCACATTGATCTGCTTGCCAAGCTTGAAATGTTACTTTTTTATACTATTAGATAAATGGAAAATGCACAGGAACAGCATTACACGTGATGAAAAAAATATACCTTGAGAGGAATAACAAAAAAAAAGCATTTTAATGTTCCAAGTCTCCCTCTGAAGGCATATGAGATAATTTGTGTTAGGCAAAAATCATTTTTTCTTACATGTCCAGGTTAGGATAAAAGCATGTTAACAGGTTGCAAATGTATAGCACTGGTTTTAATTTTTAATCCGTACAGTCTTTACAGTCTCAGTTTATGGAAACAGCCCTTAACTGTTGAACTGAAGTACTCAACAGTCCTGTTGGCAGCCTCAGTTTGACCCTGATCAGCAGCATGTTGGATCTCCAAAATTAATTAGCAGAAGCAAAAGTGAGTGTTGTGTACATATTAGCTAAAGTGACTAGGCTGGAATGACCTCTCTGGAAAAGAGACATCTCTTCTTGTATGTTTTTTACCAGCCACATTTCACTGTTCCCCAACTTTTCCCATTCTGGGACAGGTGGCACTTCAGAGCTTTCAAGGAGAGGGGTCATGCAAAGGGGAGGTGGGCCAGAACGCTTTGCAGATCTTTTTGCCAGTGTCAAGACAATTCTTGCAAAATTATGGGATTTGACCTTATGAACAGGAAGAAAACAAAACATTGCGGTTCTAGCACTGTCAACCAGCTTCACGCAGAGTGTCAGCTTTCAGCCTGGGCTCCCCAAAGGCCAGCTGAACCCCTTTGGCGCTCAAGCAGCATGTTTCTAACCATCTAACTATGAATGAGGACAGCCAGCTCCAGATAACAACTTTTGAAAACTTGATTGATAAGGATTACTGTGGCCAGCCCGAGGAGGCATGAGAGATAAGGGTGAAAAGTGGGGGGAGCCACCCTGCAGCCACCTCAGCTCTTGAGGAGCGCAGCAAGGTTTGCAAGTGCTAACTCTTAGGCACATCATAGCTTCAAATAAAAAGGTAAATACACCGACAGTTTCTGCTCTAAGGCTGCTCAGGTGTCAAAGTGCACCACATAAAAGCCAGCAATTTCACAGCTTGATTAGAGGTTGTAAAATGCCACGGAGATGAAGAAAAAAAAGCCAGGCACACAGCATCTGAGTGGTTTAATCTGGTTCCTCTAGCAGAAGACACATGCTGACGCTTGCTGTGAGGTGAGTTTTCGTTTCACACCAGGGCCCCCCCCAAAGGTAGCAGATTTATTCTGAATGAAGCAGCAGGGCAGCAGCCTATAAAGGACACATCAGGGGTGAAAAGCAGGGGAAGATCAAGACAAGACAGAATGCCACCAAAGGAGGAGAGCAGAGAGAAGAAAACATCTCCCTTACTTTGGGCTTCCCGGGATGATGGGAGAGGAGAACGTGAAAAAAGAAAGTACAACAGAGAGAACTGTAGCACTGAGCAAGAGTGGTAAATATGATTGTATTTTATTCTTACATTGAAATAATGGAAAAATAGGGCTTTTTGAAGAGACTTCTAGAGATCACCTGGTTCATTCCTCTGTCCAAGACAGGATCAACTACACTTATACCCTTTCTAATCAACGTTTGCCTAAACTGATGTCAAGAAAAAACCTCCAGTGATGGATTAAAAAATGTTGCCGGAGGCTGTATCAAGTTGAGTGGAGCAGAGAGGTTATTCTGCATGTTTTGGAGGATCTGTTTATTTAAGAGTCTAGTATTACATCTGGCTTCTTTTTGCCACAGACTGACACTACCAGTGGCTCAGTGTTTGTCTCACAACCACCACTAGATCTCATTTCAAAGAAAAACAATTCAGCCCAGTGCTCTTTGTCCTGCTTTTGTGATTACTTCTGCCTGTGTAGCAAGTTAGCTTGTCCCACTAAATCTCACCTCAATTTTTCCAGGCTGTTTCCGCAGTTGGTCATGGCAATTCAGAAGTCAAATCCTGCCCTCAAAAGTAACTTCAGCCTTTCCTAAAGTAGTGTGCCCTGCAGACTTCTTAAGTGCAAACTGTCTTAGCAGCTCAGTTATTATGGAAAGTACCGGGTAAAACTATTCAAAAGAGACTCACGCTGAACCCCGGTTGTTCTTTGACAATGAATTCTTGATAGAGTCTTTCTGAATATTGTTTTCCACACAGTCCCTAGCTACCACAAAAATCTTTTCAAAAGTGAAGTCATATGCAGCATCTAGTGCTTCCTCCCCTCCTCTCTGTGAAGTCTGTTACCCTGTCATAGAAGGTAATTAGATTGGTTTGATACAATTTGTTCTTGACAAATCATATTTAGTTGCTGAATCATTATAAATTTGCTTGTGTGTTAAAAAACAATAACAATTGCTTTCGTACATGCCTGGAGATTACAAACTCTTTACTTAGTTTTTGTTTTTAGATACTTATTTTATTAAATGAGAGGCTAAACAAAAGAGTTACAGAAGGCTTCTGTTTTCTATCACCCGCAAGCAAACCTCAAGAGTCAAAAAGGGTGACACCCTTGGCCTTAGAATACCTACTGTGCTTATTTAGCCTTCCTACCTCCTAGTTTGCTTTCCCACCTGTGCTTTTGTGAGCTTGGTTTGGGAAATGTAAGTCTTTGCAAGCAATATCTTAACAGAAATCTTTAAGAGATGTACTGGGGTTTTCCTGGTTTATACCCCTTGCAGGGAATCCTTCTTCAAAAATCTAGTACCTCAAAACCGATGCTTTTGCATCGCGGACAGCATGTTTCTCTTGGGTCCCTCATGCACACGGAAGGACACAAGCTACTTGGGTTCCCAGCTACACTGTTTTATCTGGTCCCCTTGCTGACAGAAGGATGGAGTGTCCTTGGTTTCACCTGAATCCACTCGCTCCACCTCACATACAGGCTTAATGATCAAAAACCCAACCAAAGAAAAAACTGTGTCCTTATAGACGAGAGTTCAGGTCAGCTTTTCAGTAAAAAGAATAGAAAAGAGGTAATTAAAGACTCCAGAAAAAGTTAGGCTTAATAGCAGAAGGTCTGTGCAATAACTTGCTCTGTTGTACTTGGGAATCCCCAAAGATGTGCCCAGAGTTTTGAGCTGTGGTCAGCCTTGCTGCAGCATCCCCTTCTTCTCAGTGCTGCCTTTGCTTTTGGCTAGCGCTTATCTTTGCCTTCCCTTCTTTACAGAAAGGGTTTGAGGATACAAACACCCAAATTCTATCCAGAGTCATCTTCTGCAGACATTATAGGTAATTTCTCCTATAGTTTCTACTGAACTGACTGTGTAAGTGCTGTTAACTGCTCTTGCTAGACCTGGGCACCTGGGGTACCTGATGGCTGTTATCCCTTTGTTCTCAGTCAGTGCCCCTGTTCGCTGTTTTCTGACTATCTTTGCACCAACCCCTTCACCCCTTCACCCCTTCAAGGCTATTTTTATTTTCAAATCTGGTATTATATAAAACGCTACTTAAATATGCAAACTTGTGATTTAGCTACATTACCAGATTTCTACAAATGTGCTCAGTACACACTAACAATTGCTTTGTCTGTAAGAGTTACCACTTCTCTCCCATCTCCTCCTGGGTGTTACTGGGTTGCCAGGGGTGCTGTACATCGCAGGCTCGCTGGAAGGAGCACCTATGGCTCAGATCCTGTGGCAGAGCATCAGCCACCAACTGCTTTTTCAAAAGGCAAACAGGCAGCAACCACCTTACAGAAATGAGCACTCTTTCTTAAATAGACAAGGACCTGGCACAGGAATGGATGAAGTTTTATGCCAAGAAAACAAATATCACTTGGGTAGGGAAAAACTGACAAGAAAAATATGTTAGGGTGTTCTACTTTTTGACAGAAAGAAATGTCCGGGATGTTTTAAAACCAATATAAACTTTGTTTTAAAGATTGACCTTCATCACCTCTCTTCTGCTTTTCTTCTGCTTAAAGAAATTCAGACTTTAAATAGTTTTTCAGTATATATTTTCTTTAAAGCATTCAAATCCTAAAGATTGGAAAATGTTCTAAAGGAAATGCTAAGCCTCTTTTTCTAACTCCCATTTCGTGCCAACGAGATAAACTTTGGTGGTTCTTTAAGTGCTTGAAATATATTTCTTTTGATAGATTTATATTAGGTTTCTTTAAACAATGTTTTATTTAATTACCTCCTGATATCTTTTTTAATGTGATAACGGGAAGAGTAACATACAAAGAAGTCAGCTGAATTCTCCAGTCAATATAATTGTTACTTGGCAATACATTAGCAAATACCTCACTGAACTCAGCTGCAAGAATTGCTTCCCTGAGGTTTTAAAGAAGAAATTCTATTGACTGGGAGAGAGAATGGGCTATTAAATGCTATAGACTCTGTTCAAGAACTAATCTGATACCGAGTTTCTATTCAAGCTCTGCAGCTTAAAATCACTTTTCAGAAAATAGTTGAATAAAAGAAAGTTATAGCTCTAAATATATCACATAATTTCCTGAGAGCTCTTGGGCAATTTCCAGCTTTACACACTGCAGGCTGTATAACCAGGAGCCGGAGGTATGATTAACATCAGCCCAGAAACATGCCCATTGAATGAGAAGACGGTGGCTTCAGCCATATCAGAAGGAGGTCCCAGGAAACCCCTCCCTGTGGAAAAAGCAGAGCCGAAAGGTTCCTCTAGACCAAGCAAAAAATAGTTTCTTAATCTCGGGCCTCGCTGTGCTCGTCCAGTCTCCTTGTTTCACCTCTGCAAGCCAGTGAAAGAGGCACTTTTCAGAGAGGAGAACAACAGCAGCCTCAGTGCCTGTGATGAAACCGGGGTTGTCCCCTCAGGGGTGAGGTGGAAGGGACCAGCACTTCTGCAGAAAAGAGGGTGTTTGTAGTGCGTATTACTGGGGAGAGAGGAGGCACAGGTGTATGAGGGGAAATAACTCTGTTTAGGAACTCTCAGTAATTGCCCTGTGGCCTCACAGCTCCTTGAATGGCTTGTGATAACTGTTTTACTTTTTAAATTTTTTTAAAATTTCATAAGGTTTGTCTACACACAGACATGTTTAGATTATTTCAAAACCAAGCAGATACACCAAGGAGAACTTGGACCTTTAAAATTAATTTTGCCCATATGTAAGCTATTGGATCTATGACAGCATGAAGTAGAGCTCAATACTAGTTTGGGAGATAAAGTACTTCAGTCCCTTTTGGGGGTCAATTTTCTCTCAAAAACCTAATCCCTCTTAAAAGTCCTTCATAAAAAAGCCTATAAAAAGGACAGAGATTGAAATCATTATTATTTCTTGCTTGTGTTCTGTTTGGCTATTTCTTTGGTTTCTTATACTTTCTTGGATAGAAAACTATTTTCAGGTACTGGCAGTATTTATCTTGTCTTTAATTTTAATGGACCATGACATATGGTGGGAAGTCCAATACAAAAACTATAAAAAAAAGGAAACCATTTCCCTGATTTAGGATTAACAACTTTAATTTACTTACTTTTCTTACTTTTTCTGCATTATTACATGTTTACTAAAGAAATTATCTGGCACTTACAACAGAAGGACCTGCTTTGTGCTGTCACAGAAAGGTGGAAGGAAATCAACCATGGATTTTTCTGAACAGCTTACTGTTCACTTGCTGTCACAATATGGGACAATAACAGAAATATGGAAAAAATGTAATCTGTGACTCCTATGTTCTATAAGTCAAAGTTGCTTCAGCAGTTTCACGCTTGGGTGTCTGAGTTCTGCTGAAGCCTCTGTAGCCCCTGTGTGCCTGCAAATAGAAGTCTTAAAATAAAGTTGCTCTAAGGTTTTTTTTTCTCTGTGGGTTTTTTTTTTTCAACATATTTCTGTGTGTACTCAAGGTCAGTATACATCTTTAAAATGTTTTTGCACATGCCACAGTCTAAATCGTCACATTATCAGCATGCAGACATAACACGGTTTATAGTCTAGCCACCACGATGAATGGACTGAATAACAGCCAAAGACAGATAAATACTTTCTCCATTAATAAGGGATTTATTTCTCCACATACCAATTTTCTTGCTTGCTTTTATGTTGTTACTTTTTCCATTTTATTTTTTTTCAGGTTTTATTTTAAAAATACTTATTTGTGCTGTGATTCTTCTGGTAAATTCACTCTCCTCCCTGCTAGTGATTTCAGAGAATCTACTCATTCTTAAATCCTTGAATCAAAATCCTGTGACAATTTAAATAGTGGTTCCAAGCAAATCGGAAGCGATTGTTACCTGCGTACCATTACCTGTATGGAAAAAGTGTGTTAGGACTGGGAGAGAAGCTAACACAAGGTGCAAGATATATGTTTAAAATAAGATATATGTATGTTTCAAAGGACTCTTCCTTGGAAAATTCCCACTAGCTTTTGCCCTGAGATTCCTTTTATGTGCCACAGATGTTGACAAGCATTTTCAACAGAGAGGTAAAGCATGCATTAGAAATAAAATATTCTGTAGCTAGGTTACAGAAACAGTCAGAAAAACTAAACCAAGTAATCCCCTTCACAATTTAAACTGTTTTTTTGTGCACACAGCTTTTGTTCTTTCCCCTTCCCTTCCCTTCCCTCCCCTCCCCCTTTGCTTTTACAGCCTCCCTGATGCTTGACTCAAGGTAGGACAGGAAGACAGTAGTTTGTTTCTGGAGGTTACAGCCCTAAAGTGACCATGTTTGTCTAATCCCTAACTGCATATGCAATTTCCAGATTTGACAGTGATGTAACTGCCTCATATCGTAAAAGATACCCAGGAAATTGTGGCTGTAGGTTGTGCTACTGCAAAATTCTGAAAATATTTCTTAAAAATAGGCTTAATCAGATTTATAAAGCCGAGTATGTCAGACATTCATCTATCAACATATGCAGATTTGATTATCCCAGGTGAAACCCCTACCAGAATGGAATTTACATTAAAGAGTATTCCTGCTCAGTGGTTGGCATTTGTAATTGTCAGATGGAGATTAGAGTGCAACTATTTACAGAGGCGAGGTAACCCCTAGAAGAGATTATTCTTGGTGTTTATGTAACAGCAAAGGTAACATATTACACCAGCACTTCACCGAAGTAACTGTCTGCATCATATTGCCATTTAAGATTATTTTTTTAATCTCCCATTATGCCTAAATAAAAAAATTCTAGTCTGTTATTTTCTGAGGCACCAGCCTGTTAGCTATTAATCTGATGCATTTATTTTCTGCTTATCAAGAAAAATGTTGCTGTACCACCAATGCTGTTTTCAAATAAGTAATGCTGAAAAATAGCTGATGGGTATCAGCTGCTTTGTCTAAGTTACTCATCGCTTTTTACTTGTTCTTGTGAGGGTAAAATTTTCTTGGGAGTCAGCATAACTCTCATTTTCAGAATTTATGCCCGTGTGCCAAGATTCAGTGTGTGACCACGACAGCTTTTGTAGCTTCTAGGAACCTGCCCAGCTTTGGACTTGCCACCAGACCCACAGCAGGTACAGGTAATTTTTCCGTAATGACAAAACATTGTTCTCAGGTCTGTCAAGGCTTCGCCTGGGAGGCTAGCTGGTAGGTTGACACATCAGGTGCTCCTCACAGGGACATCTCTGAGCACAGGGCTCTAGCTGGGGTGTTTTGCAGCAGCCCTTGGAGCTGTGCTTGTCCTTATGCAGGGTTATACTGCTGCCAAAATGTCACCTCCCATGGGTCCTGCTGCTTTGAATGGTGCCCCCTGTTTTGGTCTTTCCTCTACTGCTGCCTCCAGGGAGTTTTGGTCTTTCTGCTCTGGGTGGAGAAAAGGCCTTCCTCTTCCCTCCCAGTGCACCAGCTCACACTGCTCTATCCCCAAAGGTGTTCCCAGGCCCTGGGGTCCCTTGGGTGCCCACCCATTGTCACCACGGCTGCTCATAAGCTGCAAAGACAGGGGATGGCGTGTGGGAGAGGGTCCTGGAGGAGGTGCTCCAGGTGTCCTTTCAGGACAGGAGCATGGGATGTGTGGAGCACCTGGCCAGGAGGAGAGGGGATAGTTGGCCATGGGGCATGGGGAAGGCCAGGAAAATTGCTTTCTTGTAGGTGAGCAGGCACAGGGCTCACGCTGGCCTGCAATTAACCCATCCTCACAGTGAAAGGGTAATTTCAGTCAAATACTTATTCATATGACAATGGACGCAGATTAGGATGATGTCGGGCTTCCCAGGGGGTGAGTCAAGCCACAAGATGAAACCCTGTGTGGAAAACATCGTGCCCACGACATTGCAACCTGCTGCTGCTGCTGCTGCTCAGTTTACCACCGGAGCCTCTGCCAGTATTTCCGCCACTCTGGATCGCAGCGTAGGCTGCGGGAAGCCGAGTGGTTTTGCTTTCCTGAAGTCATGCCTCTCCAGAGCCATCCTCAGCAGCCTCAGCTGGCTCTTTTCTTTGCTGAAGTGAAGATCAGTGCTGGCTCACTGATTAAAATGCACCTCAGCTATGCCAGTCACACTCTCCTTCGCTACTCACTGGCTCTGCTCTACCTTGTCCTCCGTGTTGTAATCCGTATAGTCGTATTCAGCAGATATTTGCCCTGAAACTTAATCACACCGACCATATATCATGTATATTTTCTGTTATTAGGCTTGCAATTTGCTGCTGTCTGGCTGTGTCCCAACAGATGATTTATGTCCCAGCAGTGTTATTACCCTTGCTGAGAACTGGCATTTCGTACTGTTTAGCATCAGCTCATTCAGCTGCATTTCACATGTGCTTTAGCTCCTCACCGTGCCTCAGGCTGAGCCCAACAGCAGTGAGGGTATGGACCTGTATCAGGTAAAAGCCCAGAGACGCCGCGGTGGGGTCACCTCCAGTCCCGCAGCTGCAGGGACCTGCTATCATGGGCTGCTCCCTCCCTACCGCTTCTTCGGTCTCAGCTGACGGGCTCTAATTTGCAGTTTGGAGCCACACAGAGCTCCCCTGCTCAATTTCTCATTGCTGTGAAAGAGTTTGGATGTTGACCTAATGCCAGAAGTTAGCTATCAAAAGTATTCTTACGGTGCGCTGTACACCAGGAGGTGAATTTATGGAGGAGCTTTGTCGCACGAGCCCATTTTGGGAGTCTGGAAGCCAAAGAAAACAATACTTCTGTTTGAGAGGATGGGTACTTAAAAAACAAATGAATGGCTCCCGGCAGGGCCTTGCAGACGGACGCTGTCTATGGCAGGGTGTGAGGCCCATAGCAATGAGGCCGGCAGTGAGACAGCTGGCTGTGGAGGCGGCTGTTTGGTGGGGGCTTGGCCTGAAATGCAGCAGCCGGGGACCCTTCAGCCCCAGCACTTCTGTCCCTGAGTTGGTCAAGTGCTCGTGGCATGCAGGACACAGACACCTCACTCTGTATCCCGCTCCCTTTCTCTTTACAAGTTTTTCCCTCAAATGCTTTTTTTTTGCTTGTCTGTGTCCATATTATAGATTTATCCTAGTCATAAATGCTGAGGAAGACTTTTTCCGTAACGGCTCCCTAGGAACATTACATTCACATCACACTCGGTCTCCTGAAAGGAGGACGGCCTTTGCAGCATCCTTACAGAATCACTGAAGCTTGATTGGTGCCCACCCAGGCTAATGATTTCTAGCACCTGCCCAGAGGTCACACTGATGGCCGCCCCATGCTCTAAGAATACAGCCTTTTTCCCCATAGAAGCAAACCCTCTGGCTAGCTCGGTGTAGCTCTAGTGCTGGTATTAAGCCAGTTAGTGTTGGTGTTAAGCCATAACAGAGAAGAAAAGAACCACCACATTAACCAGAGTTTCTTGAATTTCAGAAAATATTTGCTTTCAGTTCTCTTCCGCTGCCTAGCAGAAGCTTAAGCCTGGGCGCACTGACCTGCTGGCTCATCACTAACCCGTGCCATGAACTAATCTCCCAGTCAGTTCTCTCCATTAAACGTACTATGATAAGCTTCTAATTCATAGGTGCTCAAACCCTACCACCATGCCACTCTCATGGTTGCTTTACATACACTTGTTTTAGACTCAGGGCATGAAACCAGGATACCGGTCCCAATTTACAAAGTTGTTTCTAGACCTCTCCAAAAGCCACAGATTTCAGGGGAGGTTGAGTTTGCATATATATCCAAGGAATCTCCTTGGGAATAACTACAAACTCTGTGTAGCCTGAACATATTACAATCTGGGAGATACACCTTTGAAAGCATATTGTCCTGGTAACTGTCAGGTACCCCGCACAATTCAGAGTGCCTCAGTTGGCTTTCCCAGAAGTTGGACATGACATATTTTTATTCCAGGCTTGTCAAATTTGAGATTTAAAACCGAAAAAATGTAAGACTTGATTATTTCTGTCTAAAATAGAGAAAAAAAAATGGTACTTCTGAAGAACAGACAATCTATTCTTTCCTTTTTACCAAAATGTTCAAATGTTTTGTCATTGGAATCATTTGGTATTAGAGATTTTGCTTTTGATCTGGAATAATAAATTCACATTTTAAATCCAAACATTTTAAATTAAATTGAAACCCTTAGTTGAGAAAATGATGAAATGAGATATGTGAACATTTTTAATTCTGTAATGTTATCCAAATGGGAAATTCCACCTTCCTGCTGAAAAGCTTGTTTTCATGGTAGTATTTTTCTATGGAAAAACATTATTCACAAATTCAAAAAGGTTTTGTGCTGTGGTATTTTCTTATGTACAGTTAGGATAGATAAGAGGAACAAACTGTGTTTATATTGACTGTGAAACAAATTACCATGTCCAATCTTCGGGCATATTTATGTTTTTATTTTTCAAAGCATTTCACTATGTCCAAGTGTCACATCTATAAATATACTTGATTACTTTTCTGCCAGAAGGACACTCTACACTGCAACCCGAAGTAAAAAAAAAAAAAAAAGTCATTAAGGTTATTACTATAGCTACAGCTGTGGTCTGAGCTTTGTGGAAACATTTTTTTTGCCTCATAAATCTGCTAAATAATAAATATCAGACTCCACAAAAAGTGTCATAAACTTTATTTTCTGATATCATCTAATGTCCACTCAACAAATCTACACTTCTATGGAACTCTGCGGAATTACTTTCTGGTTTTCATGTACTTTCCCAGACCAAAAACTCATCCACATAAAAGAGATGACGACATTAGAAGAGCGAAATTTGCCAGAGATGACTTATTAGGTCTTGATCTTTATAACAAAATAAATCTGAGGCCAAAGGAGAATGGTTGTGTTTGGTATGTTAATTCCTTTGTATCAGTAAGTCAGTCCATAGGCTGGGCTGGAATACCCTTGCCATGAGCACAGCATATTTTAGAAATGTAGCAGATGTGTCCCTGACTTTATAGGTCATAAACTGAGAGAAGCGCAGACCCACAGAGGGTTTCCCTAGGCCCATTACCTGGTACCTTACAGGTATCAGGACCATCAGATTTGGCTTCTTTCCTTTTGCTGGTGGCTCCCCAGAAACCTGTGAGACATTTACTTGCATGCGCAATGCTTTCATTGCCCTATCTCCTTTTAGTCAAAATACAGTCAAGTCTCTGATATTGTCACCAATGCACAAATTCACAAGTTTTATGACATCTGTTACAGAAACACCTCTCCATTGTTTAAGTTTTCACTCACTTGTTTTTTGTAATTATGCTTATTGTACCAGTTTTCTGTTATCAGTGCTCTTATGTACTAAGACATGATTTCCAAAATGAAGAAACATTCAGAAAAAGAAGAGTAACGTGTCCCTTTCATGTCTTAAAGCACGCGTCTGCACTAGCTATCTATGTGTGTGTGTGGGGGGAAGAGGAGGTTAGGAGAAGACCACCTTAAGCACCCTTCCCTGTTACGTTTCCCCCACACCTCGTAGATGCTGCGCCTTTCTGTGCAAGAGAGGAGCTGGGGATGCAGGTGATGCCTGGACGAGACCTGTAGCATAACCTCTTGTGCCCTACACAGGCAAGAAGACCTCCTGGTATCACTACTTACACCCTACCTGGGAAGCAGGTGCTGTTGGCTGCTGTTGAGTGAAGAAAAGCTCAAGATTAGAGTACGACCAAATCTGGTGAGAGCATCAGACTAGCCAGTGTTCTGGGGCTGTGAGAAAAGTCTGTTGTCATCACCAGACCAGCCTACACAACTTTTCTTGCTTCTTGCCATCAGCCCTGAGATCCAGTGTTGGTAATTTTAATAGTCATATAATATGTAGTATATATAAAACCAACATATATATTTGGTTATAATGAATTACAAAATACATACTGTCCAGTAGCAAATATTCAACCTGATTTTGACATTTGTGGTTGAGCATCTTCAGATCAGCTGGTGATGTGGAGGTAATTTTCCCCTTTTGCTTCCCTCATTCTCTACCGACAGAGAATATGTTAGCAGCAGGTCTGGTATTCAAATAAACCACACGAGGAAATAGAGGCAGGAAATAAAGCTGGGGCTCCTCCGGACAAATCCAGTGAGGTGACTCCTGTCCATCTGACATGTGTAACACAGCTGTCAAATGTGAGCAATCTAATTTGGTGCTCCTGGACATAGCTCATGTACATAAAAACATGTCTCCACTGGGAGACACTAACATCAAAGTTAAGGGCAAAATTAAGACAAATGTCACTAAAATAATATTTAAAAAAAAAGGTTTTGAAATAATTGTGAAGATTTATGATCTTTTTCCACTTGTCCTTGGTAATTTCTGGAGTCACCCTGGGGACATGGACTTGGATGTAGTGACAGAAACCTGCCAAAGACAGAATCGGGTTCAGGTTTATGTATTTCCCGTAATACGACAATTGTCTAAAGCTGCTAACAAGGCAGTCCCTCAACGGTAAACCCACGGAGAGATGAAGTTAGATTTTACAGCTGTTGGGAGAAAACCAAACCAACATCCCTGAAGTTATTCAAATCATCCTCTGCCTATGTAATATGCAATAAGGATCCATTGCTCATGAAAAAAGCAAGAAGCACGCTCCTCCCTCCCTCCCCTCCCACCGTCTCCAGCTCTGTCAGTGGGATTCCTGGTGAACGCTTTCCAGGTGATCCTGTAAACACCCCGAGGAAGAAGAGATGATCTGCCAAGGTCATGGTCATCACAGTGTGTTTAAAGAACCACATTAAGTTGGTCTAGCAGGTGTGATGTCTCTTTCCTCCTTCACTCCACACTTTCTCTTTGAGGTGGCAGACTGCTTCCAGAGCCAGGCATACTTCCAGTCCCACTTCCCCCTTTTCCCAGGCCCTGCGGCTTGTGTCCTGTTTTCCTAGAAATACAGTTGTCTTCCTCCAAACCAGTTGGGGGGAGGCAAAAACCAACCCCAAACACATTCCTCTGGTGCTATTCCTCTTGTTCACACCTGAGGTGAACTGTGACCTTCCCACAAAGTCACTATTACAGTGTTCAAGCTTTTTCCCTTTTCTAAGTTTAGGTAAAATAAGCATATCTGTTCTTCCCAGCAATAAGAAAATATGAAAAGAGATGGAGCAAGTAAACTCATCTTTTCCCAAAATGTGCTTCTAAGCCCCAGGCTTTCTCCCTGAGCCAGTGCCCCTGCCATCTCTTCATGAAAGATTGGCACTTAACGCCTGCCCTTGGGCAGTTGTGTTGTACCTTTGACAATGAACTGAGCAACCTTGCGATACTTTATAGGGCTTTTACAGGAGGAGGAAAATCCCACACAGAGGTAACTCTGCTTTTCAGTTTCAAAGTACTGAAAGCAGCTGTTTCACACACCTTTTTGCCAGATATTTTTTTCCCCTCAATGCTCTTCTCCAGCAGCTCAACAGCTTTCAGGTATTTAAACAACTTGTAAAATGAGCAGGAAAGAAACAAGGCTTGCCCTTAGCAGTGGTCTGTGTTAAACCGAAAAAGAGTATGTTGGCTAAAATGAAAATTGCTAGTTAGAGGTCATGGCTCAAATACTTCTTAGCGGGGAGCATTTGGCATCCTTGTTTAGCTCAGCTGTATGTAAACACTAATGCACTCCTTTCTGTCTTTATATTCCCTGCAGTGCAGTCAATAACCCATATCATTCTCCCACACGACTTTTGTTTTCACATCAATCTGATGCTCAAAAGCAATATGGGCTCCAGTTACAAAACCTTCACTGAGAAAAATGAGCAGTGGCTCCATATACTTTAGACTCTATCAATTAAACAGATCTCAAACTGCTTCAATCTAGTTAGATCTGAGGAGCTGGCATCCTCCTCGAGTCACTTAAGCTCCTGGGCTGAAGTATGAATTTGATAAAACTGAGGCAAGTATTGCCCTTTAATTGCTCTGGTAATTTTTTTTATCTTCCTAGGGAAAGACCGTGTTGTGATTAAAGAGATTCAAATATTTAATTGACAAACAATACAACGTATAATGTTGTCATTACAATTGACATCAAAAGAATGGATGTTAAGCTTTTAAATTTCTTGCAAAAGGAGTAGAAAAGAGATTTCTCTTTTGGATCAGAAAAGCTATCCCAAAGTGGAGTGGTTGAAGAAGTCTTAGAAAAAAATTCTAGAAGGAATAGTAATAAACAAACAGGACTAGGTAGCATTCAAGGACAGGAACCAAAGGTTAAGAATAAAAAGTCAGTCTTGAAAATGGAAAGGTTACTGATGGAGTACAAAAGAGATTTGTATTTATAAATGATACGGAAAAAAGAATGAATAGTAAGGTGATGATGTTTGCTGCAGGTCAGAAATTAGACAGGAAAAAAGGAAGTCTAACAAAGAGACTCTTAGAGGATCTTGCATTATTGAGAAAGTGGGGAGTAAAATAACAAATGAAATTCAGTGTTGATAGGATGCAAAGTAGGACACATAAGGAAAACCAACTTTAACTATATTTACACAGTGATGAGCTCAAAATTAGCCATTATCATTCAGAACAGAGATTGTCCCTGTTCATTCTTTGTAAAGAATAGTTCGGTCTTGGCAGTGGTCAAAAAATCCCAAATGGGAGGTTAGGAATGATTATGAAAGGAGTAGAGAACAAACCAGAAAACCTTATTATGCTGTGTATAAATCCGTGGTGTGCCTACATCCTGAATATCGAATGCACTTTTGGTCTTAACTCTCAGTATATAGTAGAAAGAAAAGAATCTGCAGAGAAGGGAAATGAAGATTCCAACAAACCAAACCAGCCCAAGTCAGTCTCCCTATGAGGAAATTAAGCAGACTGGGGTAGAAAAGAAATGTCTGAGGGGGTATAAGGCAGTAGATCATAAAATAAATGTTAGGACACAGAAGTGATTGAAGAGCATTCTTTTATTGTTTCTCATAACACAGACTCTAAAAGGTACCCAATGAGATTATTGGGCAACAGTAGGCAAAGGAGTATTTTTTCACCAAATGCACAATTAAGCAGTGAAATGAATGGCTGCCAGATATGTGGAGACAAAAGCTACAAATGAGTTAAAGGAAGATTAAACAAGGTGTGAAAATCCACCAGTTCCGATTAAACACAGACATAGTCACGAGCTCAGGACATCCCTAAGTCACAGGTTGCTGGAAGGATACACGTGGAAAAAAAGCACAATATATCTCCCCTGTTTCTTATGTGGTTTCCTAAAGCTTTTGATATTAGTCTGCAATACAGACAAGACAATGGAGTAGATGGACCTGTACAAATACCCTTATGCTCATAATACAAATCTTAAAATATATTGCCAATAAATAAATAAATAAATAAGAACAAGAAAAAGAGTATGTGGTGTGTTGATTTGTACAACTTTGCCAACAAATTTGTGGTATTGTGCTCTGAAGAGGTTACAGATGCTGCCAGCACTTATTCAAATAAATAATCTTACTGAGACGCAATCTGACAGATATCAAGGAATGATCGCTCCACTGATGCTGACTATTCTGCATCAGCTGGTGATCAGGATGCTTGGCAGAGAGTTTCTGTGGTAATTTTTCCCTATAGTGCAGTAATGAATTGGCCACTCAGAATCAATTCATTCAAAAAGAGGCCATACGATTTCCACTGGGGCTGAAAGACAAAGTTAATGTTGCAGAAAAGAATAAAAATGGGAACCCTTTAAGTAAATATTCAAGTCCAATGAAATTCAGAGGGAGCTCTAAATCCAAACTGACATTCACTTTGCATCCATGAATTGCTAGTTTCGGTACAGTGAGAGTTGCTCTGCTGCTGGGGAGACTGAAGCTCAGAAGCAGCCGCGTGTGACTCAGATGGTCCCTCAGTCAACGTGCGTGTTCGAAGGGATGCCGTGACATTAATCCCAGAAGGCTGAATCCCAAAGTGCTCCCTCCAACCTGTTTCTTCCTGACTCCCTATGTAAGAAGGTTTTAAGAAACCTCCGCCCCTTTGCAGACAGTCTTAGAGACATGTAGGGCAGGAAAACAACTGTACCAGTTTGGTAGTATGGCCAAGAGAGACATGGGCATCGTGTGTGCTGATCAGGAGGTGTATGCTGAGCTCCCTGCAAGGATGTGACAGCAGATGAGCAGCCGGGCACCCACCAGCCCTCCTGAGCAGAGGTTTTTCAGGGGGCTCTGTTCACAGATGACAGCCAAGCGTTATGGTTTTGATTTGGCTCTCTGCCTTTGATTCAGCTCAAATCCACTGAGTAAGGCCAGGGTCAAGTTTCAGTAAGGATTTCAAAACCCTCCAACTGCTGAAACATCTTGGAAAGACTGACATAGTGAGCTGGGAAGGGCATCAGAAGTTTGAGGCAGAGAAATGTTGCATGCTAGGGTTCCTTGAGCACAGGCTAAAAGAGATGGAGGCTATTCCTGGTAATATAAAGTAAATTCATGGAGCTTGGAGCAGACCAGACTAATCACAGAAGAAACACAGCTGCCCAGACAGTACTTCATTATAACAAACGGACACAATTGAGAAACACTTCTGAATGGAAGAGGTTGAAAACAACAGCTGTATTATTGTGTGGGTGTTATTTTTGATGGTTGAGATGTAAATGTTCATTGTGCTGAATGTCACGATTCTAATTAAATCAGTATCTTAAAAGAAACTGTTGCGTCTTATGGTACATCAGTTGCTAAGTACTCCCTGATAAGGTTTTCCGGGTCCAAAAGCCAGGCTGAGGTCTCTCCCCATCAGCTGTAAGACATTTCAAGTAACCAGACTGCCGAATACATGGGGCAATAGGCAATGAAGTAATTTTGTTACATATGAAGTGAATCTTTTTTCCATGACCCCCAAATACTCGTCAACATTGCTGCAAAGTCCTGGGTGGAACTGCAGTCTGACTGGGTGGCCATACAGCCCAGTGGCTCGGGAAATACTGGTGCAGCCTGGCTTCTGCCACCGCCTTGGCGATGGATCTGGAGCATGACAACAGGCGTGACTTCCCTTCTCCGTGACCTTACCCCTTCAGGGAAAGGGCCCTATGATGGGAATTTGCCCCATCTTGCTGCAGAAATGTACACCTCAGCTGGTCACCACTAAGGTCCCTTGAAGTAAAAGAGTGAAAACGGTATGTTTGGGATTTGAGTTGTCTGATCTATTTTAGCTGTGCGTGATAGGATGGGATGAGTCTCACCTTACAAGTGCTTGTTCCTCTCCAGTGGTGACTGGAGGGTGGCTAATTCAATATTTGCTTTGTGGATATGTCAGCCTTGAGCAAACGAATCCCGCTCTTACTCTTTGTACAACTTCGTCCTGATGTTACCAGTTCTCAATCTCTGTAGCGCGAGTCACGGAGTGGCCAGGGAATTGGGTTATATTTTTTTCCTGTGTTACAAAACATGAATTTCTCAGACATGAAACTTTCGGAAGGAATGTACCAGTTGTGAAAAATTTCCTTGGGAAAGTTCCTCATGTCCCAGATGACATTCCAGGTTAAAATCAGCATGATTAACATAAACACATCATGAACTGACCCGTAGCCCGGGGATCAGCACACTTATCTGGGAGTTGGGTGGCTTAAATGAAATTCAGGCCCCTGCTCTACTGGACCTTCCACAACATGCAGAGTGCCTTGGACACCAGACTACTGGATAAACTCTGTGCGTGTGTGTGTGTGTGTGTGTGTAAAAGCTTCAAGGGACAGAAGAGAGCTTTCCATTGCTCTCTAGCTGTACTTCAGTGGGAACGTTACTTCATTAAATATAGAACTGAAAGCTGAACACAAATTTCAGGATTTGACCTTATATGCATGTGGTTCTTTCATATACACTTTCTACAGTAAGATAAAAAATAATTAGGTGTAGGCTGTTTTATAGGAATCAATAACTGACTTGAAAGAGCCAATACTCCAGAGTGCAATTTATAGCTATTAACCTGAGTCTGCCGCAGCATCCTGTCCTTTCATTATTATTTTTTAAGTAAATGAAAATGAAGATCGAAAGTAACAACCTTTCCAGGTCACTAAAATGTAGCACTTGTGAAGCATGCCACTTAACCACCTGGTCTTAGGAAAAACGCTATTTAAATGCAATATGCAATAGTGGTTGTACAGTGCCACTTAATTGCAGAGAGGTAATTTCATCATATGAACCTGAAAATTCATGTTGTAGTTTTGGAAAAATTCCATTTTGCCATTCTTTTCCCTGCAGGGGTATCACATTCAAATTTCCTTCTTTCTGAACATTGTCTTTGACACTTTTGATATATCAGTATAGCCTTATTTGGCATGTTTTACAAAGAATGCTTGAATCAAGAGATTTCAATTTTTTTCCACCTACAAATTGCTTATTGGAGAATTTGAAGTACACTGCTTCCTTAATTTCCTAAATGAATGGAGCTTGTGGTATTGCACTGCCTTCTGCCTTTTCACCCCTTTTCACCAGCAACCCTGAAATTTGCAGTCAGAGTTCAACAAAATTTCATTTTCACTGAAAATCCTTATTTGAACCTTCTACTACCATTCCATTCTTGGGACTCAACATTTGACATAAATATTACTATGCATTTTCTGCCCCCCTGCTCCACATCCTCACATTCCTGAGACTTCAGGGTTTCCAGGCAAAGTACCTTTTTAGAAAATAGCACTAAGTTCTGAAGAGACAAAAAGTGCTGCAAAGGCAGCACCAAGTAAATCAAAACACAGTGCCAGCATCCTTGTACCCCAAACCCAGGGGTTGCTGTGTTTTTTTGGAGCTCACCTTGTTTGCACAAATAATTAATTCCTCGCCAAATATTTCACAATGGCTGTAACCATAAATGCCTGTGGACTGTGTGCTGCCAGCTTTGCTCCTACACTGCTGTGTTCATCCTGTCTTTGCCTGGCTAACTTGGACGTGCTGTGAGCCAAGGGTGGTTCTCTTTCCAGACTATTTTGATGGGATTCCTCTCATCCAGCAAAAAGTGATGGTTGAATTGCCCTCTGGAAATACCTGTTTTCCAAGGTAAACCTAGGGAATTCGGCCAACTGGCTGAGCCTAGACATGTTGCCCATAGTGACCACGATGCTGTGATGAAGCACAGGAAGAAGTCTTCTGTGGGGAGGAAAAAACCCCATGGGACTGATGTCATTTGAAGATGTGTAGGAGTGGAGAATTTAATTTTGTATTCGCAGAGTCATTTCTTGTTTTCATCTCTGCCACAGATCACTATGGGGCTTAAGGAACAGATCTAGAAGAAAAAAAAAAGCATTGAAAGTATTTATTAAAATTAAAAAGAGAAAAATATATTAATTGTTCTTTTAAACACTTGTTGAAATGGATGAATCTCTGTCTCAGGTTAAAAGTGACAGATACACTGAAGAAAAAATCCTCATCTGGTCTCTGTCACTCAAACCCACATTAGGAAACTTGGACAGGGGAGCTGATTCCTGGGAAATGTGGCTGACTTTCCATACAAGGAGCAGTGTTTTGACCCTCCTAAATGCTATGGCCCCTTTGCCATAGATTTTAGCTGAGGCAGCAAGTTGCCAACAAAATTCAGAATTTAGCAGAGTATTTTTAATATCCAAGACGAAGTCGATCTTCAGTCTAGAAGACTGAGATTTACAGGTGTGAATCTCTTCTGTGTGCCTGCCACAGCTGGAGAAAGTGTTCTCCCTTGCCTGTCCATGGTTTTCACAGGGCTCACAATATCTCTAGTCTGCTTTTTTTGTTTTTTTTTTTTTTCAAATATTTTCATCTGTACTGTTATATTCATTTGGATATACATACAGAATGTATACGTCCCAGTTTACCTGGGACAGTTAGCTACAGAAAGGGCTTAATTGGAAGCACAGGTAATCATGACGTTGAGTGCTTACATCAATCACCGAGGTCAGCCAGTGGTATGAATACAGATTTGCAAGAATAATGAACACAGGTAAGAATACATCTATTGAACAGTTTGCAATCATGGCACAGGCTGACATTTTGTTTCAGAAAACATTCATTAAATTGTTTGGCATAGCAACCAAGTGAGTAAAAATCAAATTATTTGTGGATACAAAACAAAAAATTCTCTACTCCTGCTGAATGCATAGTTTACTGTGAGTCACTCACTCACATCTAATCCAAAGAAGAATTTTTATGAGCCAGTGGTAGAAAAAAATTGATGTGTCAGAAACAGGGGTTAAATGCGGAGGAACTAAAATAAGAGGTGTACATGCTGGACAATCCCTAATATCTGAAGGTCTTAGCTCAGATATAATGAAAATTTCCCCGCCAGGACTATGTCCTTTTCAAACTGACTGTTTCACAAACCAAACTATCACGTTGTATTAATATCAGCCTCAACTTTGCTCTTTGAGACTCTCCTGGTGACATGATTTTGATTATTACAAGAATTCTATCTGCCTCCTGAAATTCAGATTTCCTGTGAGACTTTTGCATGGTTTCTCACCAACATTGCTTGCAAACCTGCTACCCCGCAGCATGTGACAGATTCTGAGCTCAAGTTCCCACCAGGTCAGTTTTATCTCAATTTCAGATACAGATATTGTGAGTTAGCTCTGCCAGCAGGGACGAGAGGCAGCCTCCTGAGGGCTTGCCCTCCCACAAAAGTTCATGTGCTGAGAACCTGGCGTAGACCGATGAGCAGCCTGACGAAGAGAAAAAGCTTATGTCGGTGCCCACTGGAAACATTTTCCTTTGG
The DNA here is from genome assembly GCA_008711295.1 of Anarhynchus alexandrinus. NCBI lineage: Eukaryota > Metazoa > Chordata > Aves > Charadriiformes > Charadriidae > Anarhynchus > Anarhynchus alexandrinus. The sequence goes on from VUYV01000018.1 coordinate 6,325,755, forward strand.
TGTTTCATAGCAGTAGAAGTTTGATCAAGCTGGTTTGCCCAAATCGCAAATATTTCTAAATTCCCCCATAAAATGGCAATTCTTAGCCTGAGTTTTACCCAAAGGAGGAGGAGACACCGGCTCCCCGCTCTCACCACTCATGGGTGCGGCCCTGCTGGTGTTAGCAGAGTGCCCGTCTCCTCTGACCACCCATCTTCCCGGCCACCACAACAGGCTTGGGTCTACATGGAGCGCTCCCACAGACAGTGTGGTCTGTAGTTCTCTTCTGCTTTGCAGCGAGGCAATGACCCGCATTACTTACCTGGCTGCCAGATCCTAAAGGGAGACAGAACGCTTGCTTTATGAGTCAGGAGACAGTAAGGAAAAGAGATAGCAGGCAACGTAATGCCCGCGTTTCCCCAGGGCTTAATTCACCCGGCTTGCCTTGGAAGCTCCTTGCCTTCATGAGGATAAAGGATGAATATTAGTTTCCCTGCTTCCTTTTTTTTTTTTTTTTTTGACAATGAAGCCATTGCAAGGGAAGGAAATTTGTTATTGTTCTTTTGTCTGAAAGAAACTGTGAGAGATTTTAGGTCCATTTCTATATGATCTGGTGCTAAACTCATGGCTGCAGAGGAGCTGGAGTGAAAACAGGAGCTGCTCTTGCCTTGTGAACATAAAACAAGCCACTGGAGCATTGAAACTGCATTCATGCCTTTCTATTGCAAGCACAGAGAAACCAGTAGACAAAAAAACCCAAGCTTAGTTTATGTGAGAAGGATGGTGCCAGAGGAGCTTCAATCTGCTGTGGTAGAGTTTTATTTTGGATTACATTCAGAAGTCCAGATCTTAGCTGCTTTCACCCAAGTCTTGACTGTCATAATTATTGCTCTGGTGGCATATACCTGGATGGGTACACAAATACTGTATTTATTGGTCAGATTTTAAGGGCTTTGCATCTCCCGTACAGCCACACAGTATCTTCTCTCCATATCTATAGCATGGAAGGCAGCAAATACTGCATCAGACACATTTTCCATTGCATGCAGTTGTCCAGGCAAGAGGTTGCAATGTCCTGGAACACATTCACAGGCGCTTTGGAGATGAGAGGCTCACATCTTTTCTTTGATGTAGTTTGCTCATTGCATCAGTATCTGGGGCCTTTCCACCTCCTCATCGCTCTGTGGTAAGGCTGGCAATGCACTGAAGTAGGCTCAGGTTTTTAGAAACCTCTGTCTGGGATGGTCTAGGCACAGGCTTATGTCTATTGCAGCAAACATACAGCAGCTGAAACGAGTCTTATAATGGTGTCTTATACATGGTAAAAATAAAAGATCAGGTAAACATCCCTGTTTGATGGCTCAGACTCAAAAAATTATACCCTTATTTATATACGGTGTCTTTCGTCTATAAACATATGTGAGGTTTGCTTTCACTGTACTGAAAGATCAATGCATGCGTTTTAGTTGAAAGCAAAAATGTATATCTTTTAAAAATACAAGGCAGAATTGGATAGAGAAGATGCCACAAGCTCACATTTGATTAGATCACAAATCTTTTTCTCTTTAAATTACCAAGGAGAAGAAATGTTTAACCTTTGTTTGTAAACTTTAGCATGTTTGGAGCCTGTAAGACAAGTATTGTCTTCCTCTGACATTTGTTCTGTTTTGCCTAGAGACAATAGCCCCTTCTTTCAGCCAAAAATCTCTCTATTGTTCTGTGGTACTAGCCAGGCTGACAGTGTCACCTCACAGCCATCCCTTTCAGCTGTGCAAAAAATTTGCTATCAGTTCTTTTCTCCATTGTGTTCCCTGTTTGGTTTTTATCATAATAATAAATCTTAATAGTAACAATATCAATAGTAAAAAATTGTATCCTTAGAAAGACTGAATACATTCTCTAAAAAAGATAAATCATAAGATAACTCACTGAGGCCTGCATCTTTCTTGGACTTAGGGGATGGAGGTTAATTCCTCCTTCACACCAGTTTTATCCTAGCAAAACTGTTAATGGGTTTCTTTGTATGTGCATCAGTTCAAGTGAGAGAGTGCAATTAAGTCTTCATTGATAAAGTGAGTAGGAGCTAGAAAGATTTCCTTTACTTCTTATGTGTTCCATTTATCAAGGAAATAAGAACATGGTCTAATACACTCTTCCTACAGACAACCTTTTGGGTACCATATCTATTCCCCATGAAGATCTTTCTGATGAAATTAGCTCAGGGTTCTTGCAGAACTTTTTGAAGTTGATGAGCCGAACTATTATCTATATGTCTATTTGTGTGTATTTTCACACACAGGAAAGCTACTGAACAACTTGAGTAAAGCATCTGAGTGCTTTAAGTGCACAATCGTTGCTTATCTCAACTTCACCAGCACGGAAGAAAATATTACTTTTATAGCAAGTTCTTACTGTTATTGTTCCCATTTTACATGGGGGAAGCTGTGACACAGGGATCACATATTAATGAACATAAGATCAGTTTGCAACAGTATGTTACCTCAGGTAAGTACCATTACAGTTTAATGAGTAAGAAGGACAGTAAGGATTTTCTGGTTGTTCTTTCAACTCAGTCAGTGAAAATATTTCAGCTCAATAGCTTGAATGCCGTTGTCAGTGTAAGCAGTTCCTCATTAAATATAAGCTCTGGTAGTCACATCAGAAGTTAATGGTTCTTCAAATGTGAAAATAAAGATAACAGTAGGCTTCTCTCTATGATTCTAACAGCATCATTTGTTCACTAGAGGAAAGATTTTATCCATGTGGCTATTAATCTCATATGAATGTTTGTGGTTTGTGTATCTGGGACCACATTAAAAAAGAAAAGTTTTGTCTCCCTATACAGCAAGCACCAAATGCAAAACCTTTACTCTGCACTCTAATTCTGGACACAGAAGGAGTGAGAAAATTCACATCTTCACAGCAGATATGGTCTGTCAGATTGTGTATTATAATATGTTCTACCAAAAAAAAAAAGACAATTACAATCAGTTAATCAGCATATTATGCAGATTAGGAATTATGTGAACATGTGGCAATTGAGGGAAGATTTATAGGAGAGCTGCAGGCAGTTTGTTTGCTTTTTCTTCAACAGTTTTGTGCTTCCTGGGGGAAACTGGAGGAGGCTGCACCATGCAGCCCTGGGGGCAGAGATCTCAAACACAAGCGCTGTCCTGGCAGGCCAGACCAAACCCCATCCAGCCTGATATTCTGCCTGCAATGCAAAAAAAAGTCAACGCTATTTAGGGAGGATATGCAAGCTGCAGCCCTTTCAGTGGTACTTTTCAGTGGTACCCTGACACTGCTCCAGCATCCAAAACTCTTTTATTAAGGTTGTTAAAGGTAAGATTAGGTGAGATGTTCTGTGAGTTCTGCGTTCCATTTACCTTCCACCTTCAAGATCTTTTAAACCTCAGTTGCATCCTCTTGTGAGTCTCCTCCTCCTCAGAGCCCCAGCCTTTTAAATCGCTCTGAGTAAAGCAGCTGCTTCACAGTCTTGATTTTTGTAGTTGCCCTTTTCTGCACTTTCTCTGACTCCACTCCATTGCTCTTGAGATATGAAGACCAGAATTATCCACAGAACACAGTGCAAGACTTGGTTTTGCACGGCAGCAAAATGATGCCCTTTGTTTTATTCTTAGTTCTCCTCCTGATGATGTTCAATATTTTATTCGCTTTCTTGGCTGCCACTGTTCATTCAGTCAATTATTTTGTGGCCTGTCAATGAGGACTTCAAGATAGCTTCTCTGCTAGATAGAAGTTCAACATCTGGGAGGTATGTTTTAGATTATTTTTGCATCACTTTGTATTTCTCTACCTTGAATGTATCTGTCACCTTTTTTGCCCACATGAGTTCTTTCTGGAGTTAGTTGCCTTTGGTATTGGCACTGGACAGCTGGAAAGAGCTTAGCACCATCTGCAAACCTGGGGATTTTAGTATGGGATCCCTGCTTCAGGTCATTGATAAAAATGCTTATTAAGACTGGTCCCAGCACTAGTCCCATTACTGGGACTAGTGATTACTGATTCACGTTTGTCCTGAAATGTCTTACCTGTTGTTTCCTATTTTTAAGCAGCATTCATTCTGCAGATAGATACTCTTAATACCTTTTTTCTAGAGGTACCAAGATGATTAAAACATAAGGGTTATACAGAACAAATAATAAAAATATTGCCAGGCACATTAGAGAGTTTTTAAAGACAAAGTTTAGTAGCAGAAGTCTACTTCTGTCAGGCACCTGGGAAAGGGGAAGAGAACTGCCTAAGTTAGATATAATTATTCTGTCTTGTCCTTTTTGTCCTGAAACACTGGGTACTTGGTCTTCTCTTCTGTATCCCCTTGGACTGGTTTGCCAGTCTCTGCTTTCCTCTGTTCATTGAACGGAAGAGCATTGAGACTCAGCACAGTGATCATAAACTGTTGCAAAGTTAACATCAAAATTATCTGTTTAAGTATAGCAATATTGAGGAACATAAAATACAGGCTCTCAGATGACGTCTGGGAGCCAATTATGAGCTATTATTGCAGTCATTTTATTTTTGGTTTGTGTCTTAATGATTGTTTTGCTTTTAGCACTGACTTCCCTGTAGAAGGCACAATTAAAGTGCTAGTCCACAGGCCTAAAGGGTCAACAAAAATCACCAACCAAATATAACAGTGGTGGACAAGAGGGTCTGTGGTGCCAAACGGAAAGGTCTGTAGATGTAGGCCATACTGTGTAAATGTAGGCCATAGTATTACCATACTGACATGTTTAGCACTAGTTTAGTATCAAAGTGGGGAACCTGCTGTGTGTTGATAATTAGAAAAAAACTCTATGTGGTTGAGCTCCTTGGTAGATCTGCAAGGATCACAGACTCCATCTAAAGGTTTTTATTCTAACAGCTTACCCCATGTTTTATTCAGCTGTTATCAGATCTCCTGAGCAATAAGGGTCAAGCAGTTCTCTCCTGGGTCACAACAAACCAAAGGCTTCTTATATTTCCTTTGCAACACTACAGGCTTTCTTGAGACTGCTGTCACTTGTCTGGCAGCTCCTTGCCTGAAGGGCATAAGATAATGCACAGTGGGGGAACTCCTCCCCTTTTATCCTGCATGTGATGGTACCTGCGTCCAAATGGACACTTGCAGCTTTGCAGAATGCTCTGAGATCAACAAATTTATTTTGATTCTCAAATACCTTGCATGGTTTCTCAGAAATACAGTTCTATTTATACCTATCATTTCAGATAGAAAAATATGTGCTCTCTTCCTAATCGGTTTTTCCTGAGGAGTCTGCTAATACCAGACTTTGAAAATTCAATACAATACTTAAAGGATTCCCTTTAATCACCCTAATACTATAGCTGATTTGGGGATTTGGGGATTTACTTCCCTTTCTTGTTCCCCCTTCACTCTTAGTCTTCTGTGCAAGGTGAATCAGAGCAGCCCCTTTCTCTGTAATCTCCTTTCTTAGCCCCACAGCCCCTTTCTGTGCCACCCTCTTGGCTCCCCGCTGTTCTCCAGTCAATATGGGTGCAAGGGGAGCTACACAGAGCTCTCTGGCCAAGTGATGTGGGGACAAGTTTCCCTTCTCCTGCTCCATGAGATTTCATTTCTTTTCCATCCATACAAGTTTCTCTTTAGGTATGTTTCTATTATTTTCTAAAAAAATAGCGACATCGTCCAGCCCTGCTTTCCTGCAAATTACATTTTTGAGGTGCTTTCTGTACTTTGTAAATCACTCCTGCAATGGTCACTGTATGGGCATCTTTCATAGCAGAGTGTTTAGCTGTCTTTTGAGTTTTCAGACAGCTGGTGTAGTACAGACTTGGCATTTCTATTTCTCCTGATCTCCCCAAGCTCCACACTGTCCCTTTTCTGATGGCTTTTGAAGCTCCTGCCCTCCCAGTCTTGCTATATATTCATAAAGCGCACAATGCTGGCATTTCAGCTTTGTTAGCAGAAAAGGTCACTGAGTTTAGTATTCAGATATCTTCCTGATGAAGACAAAAGAAGGGAAGAAAAAGAATACGCATTCATATTTAAATTTCAATTAGGAAAGCTAAAACCCCTAAACTTGGCACAGAAAGTCAGGGAGCAAATGGACACGTCAGATAAGAAAAAGGGTGTTGGATAGAGCGTATGAGTTTCTTCTTCAGCAAAATGGAACAAAATTCAACATTACTCTGCTAATCAGCCAGGAGACAAAATACTGCAAGTCCCACAGCTCAGTTAGCCTAAGCCTACCCTTCTGTCTCAAAAGTGGAAATGATTTTGTTTTACACTACCTGAGCTCAAGACTTTATCATCCAAAGAGTGACAAATACTCTTCACTTACACACGAAGATGTTAATTACTGTTTTCGAAGGGCTGTAGCTATCTTTACTATGGTCTTTTCAATAAGAAGTAATACTCACAGCATACTAAACCAGAAAACTACAGTCTTGTTCACCAAGAGGAAAATTAGAATTAGACTTGTTGTAGGTAGAGAAATATTGTTGTTGTCCTCAGTTACTGTAGACGTCAGATTGTTCGCATGTTGATGGAGTAATTTCTATCTTGATGGGAAGTAACAAGAAAGAAGATATTAAACATTTTTCATACAAATGTGTATTGTTTCATGCATCCTTATACTTATTAATTATTACCAGTCATTGCTTTATATGTGGCCAAGAAGAGTGGTTTTAGGAAAGTTGCTTTAGAGCCTGACAGTTAATAAATTCATTCTTTCCAACTGACTGCAAAGTTTGCACATTTCACATCACCACTATCAAAATTATACGGAAAATTAGAACCCATTCTCTGAGGCTACCAAAGCTTGATTTGAGAGCTGACTACATGAGGGACAATTGCAAGGCTGTTGGATGGATACTGTGAAATAGGTGGAGTGTGAGAACCTCACCCAGATACTGTGAGCCAGAGAACAAATGAGTGAAATGGTGACTACAGCACAGTACTGATCTATGTGGTAAAGGCTTTGAGAAACCACAAAAAAACAAAAAAAAGAGGAGTATCATAAAGAGGAACATGAAGGAAGATGAGGAAATAATTTTGAAGGCATTGAGAAAGCAAATTTTAAGCTGGAGGTTTTAGAAAAATCACTGACATGGAAAACAAATCTTCAGTAAGTGATCAAAATGGACATCATTTCTGGGGCAAGGATGGATTAGAAATAAACTGTGCAAGAAATACTACATAGAGCAAGCCTGGGTCATAAAGCACCTTGTCACGAACAATGAAGTTATGTTGATGTACTGCAGAAGGGGTGCAAGGCATAGAAGCTGTGACGAAAGTAGGAAGCCACGACAATTATCTGTGCAACACACTTTATGTTGAGTGAAGAGGAATTGTAAAGGTCAAACTTGAGAACTTCTTAACAACTTGCTCTCAGGCAGATGAGGAAATGGATATAAATATGCAAATAGAGGAAAAAAACATGAGCAGGCAAACTAGAAATGAAAGTTTTTACTTTGGGACAGAGCAGCAGGAGATAGTTAAATATCTTTCTTTGTGGTTGTCAGTCTTGCTTGATTTTCATGCCCTTAGACTTTTTCTTCTTATTTTTAGCTCTCTTATGGGAAAGAAGTGAGTACCGTAATATTGCAACAGCATCTTAGAAGCCAGACATATTGCAGAGGCTCTTCCCCTGTTCTCAGGCTTAACTAGAGCCTGGTCTGCCAGGCGAGAGAGGATTTGTGCTTTTAAATGAACCTTTTGGAAATGTTGCCCACATATGAATACCAATCTTACATCCAATGTGTGAGTTAGCCTGAAAAAAGGCGGGAGCTGGAGTGTTAAGATGTTCTCCCCAGCTGCATGGAGTCAAGGGGCAGAGAAGCAAGGCTGGACTAAGCTGGCATATGTATGATGAGTACATAATGTCAATTTGCAATGAGGTCTATTTTCTTTTACTCACTGATTAGATGTACAGAGTTGTAAGGACATTAAGGAATCCAAACTGTAACCTTGAACGCACCATTTAATAAGATGAAAGGCAATGGGTGAGTTTGGGGACAAAACCAGCACAGCCTGAATTCCCCTTTAGGGAACCTCAGCCACTTGTTCTCAGTAGCTGAGCTGAGACAATGATATGCTTTACTATATATCATGCTAGGGATTGCAACTAATATTAGCCCCTTAAAGTGACAATCTGTGCTCATATCTTATTTCTCACTAACGTATAACACTCTTGAGTTTTGACCACAGTTTTAATTGCCTGCTAACTAGTTACAAACACCACTGGAGATCTTTTTCACTACTGAGAATCAAGATATCTTTTTACGATCTCAATGGCAGAAGTAACACAAGCACGGTGACTCCCTTTCCTGCCTTGTCACTCAATGCTTTGCATATGCTTTATCCCATATCCATCATGGTACACACTCCATGCATTTTAGACTCCAATATATGTGTTGTTCACAGCTGACTACCCATCTTATCTTCCATTCTATCTTGCTTTCCCTCTTATTTTATTCCTCTTTTCTTCAAATTGCTCTTCCTCTGCAGACTCTCTTTCCCACTTTTTCCTGGTCCTCTTCGGCTCATTCTCACTAGTTTAAGTGGAATACCTCTATCCCTCCTCACCAGTCCCTCTCTGTCGAAGCTGGAAATCTCCTCAGAGTGGCCTTCATGGGCAGATTGATCCTTTTGCAAATACAAAATGCATTATACAACTCTGCATCAAACCTTCTGCTTCTGCTGCCTGCAGTGTCTCAGGCTGGACTTAGACTGCATGCCAGCAAATTCACATCTGCAGCTGGAACCAAGTAACAGAAAACCAGAAATTGGCACTTGGTCAATTTTTAGGCTGTCGTTACAAAAGAAAGTCCAATCTGCTTTTCTATTGAAAAGAAAACATATAATAGTAATACTATGCACTTGAAAATCACGTTGAGAAACACCAAACCTTACCTAGTTCTGTCCAAATAAATTTGCTATCCCAAACACTGAATGAAAGCAATAGGAAAGAAATAAAAGATCGGCATTTGATATGGATGAAGATGAAAAACCTTGAGCGTACATTGCTGAGAGAAAAATAAGCAAAATGGAAAATCACAAATCACCACATGGCCCAATTTTAGCCTGAGCTGCTAGCTTTTATCGGAGGCATTTTGGATTGTTTCTGTGAAGAGGATAAAACTGATAGACTTGTCTGCTCAGGTCTTTATTTGTTGTGGTCCTGTTTGCTTAGAAAGAGTGGGCAAAGACTATTTTCCCAGAAAAGCAACAAGTAGGCAATAGGGTGCTGCAGCTCAAGCATCCTTCATGCCAGCGCCTCAGAGAAAACAAAGCTCTCTTGCTCTCATTTTCCCTCAGCCAGGCTCCATCCACTTGGACACCATCCCATCAGGCTACTCCCCTTCCCCAGCATTAGGGACAGCGAAACCTCCCATCTGAGCCATGTCACTCACTCCTCAGATCCCCATGCAGGTAGCCTCAGGGCCTGTTGTGGCAGCTCATGGTTTCCGTTGCCATATACCCCCACACTGAGTTGTTCTCCATTATTTTCCCTGAAGTAAAGACTGATGCCCTCCCCAGAACCTCAGTGTCATGGTACAAGAGCTGAGCCCTCAGCACAAGGCATCTGATTTGGGGCTATGGAGAACAGCATGTGTTGCATGGCCATGATCAGGAAGCTGGACGCCTCTGGGACAGGCGGGCCTCCTGCATAGCTGGCCCAGCCACCCCGTGCTCACATTAAGCCTGACGTTTTGAGGAAACATTAATCCTACCCCTCAGGCTTATCAGGTCATGCATGCCAAATCATCAACTGTGTCGTGAGGGAGCTGTACAGTCCATGTGGGTATATCTGTGTCTGGGAGATGCTGGCTAGCAAGGTGGGAGCCCTATAGCTGTGCTGTCATTAGTAAGTCATAGTCACAAGTTCCCAGCATTGTTGAGGGCTTGAGATGGTTCCTTGTGCAGCTCATGGACTTTGTCACTCCACTGTTTGCAAACTGTCAAGTTAACCAGGCATGTGCATTTAAGGCTGCTATCTGTCTCACCAGTGTCCTTCCTCAACCAGCTGGAAAAAAAAAACACATTAAAAATCAATCTAAAATGCTCAATACAATCCTCAGTAGGGTATTTAAGAACATTTCTTACCGAAGCTTATTTCAACACTATATTCGCTTTGGATTTTCCAGCATATCTGATGCTCAAAGAGTTTGCAACAGGTCTTGCTGTGTGGTTGTTTGTTTGTTGGTCGTTTTTTTACAGGAACTCTAACAGCGCAAGGAAGACCCCGGCAATAAAAACAACCAAGCCTTCCAACAAAGACAAAATCAGAACTGAAAAAATGTGAGTCGGTGCAGAAAACAATGTTTCCAGTGTATGCAAGGATAGTCGTAGTGTTAGAGGTTTAAATGGAAAGAAATTAAATTGTTCTAAAAATTAGAGTGATTCAGAAATGATTGTGGCTGACTGTGTTCATTTTTGTCCTGGAAAAAACATTTCTTTGAGGTGTTGAGTCAGGAACGTCTGGGACACTCTGTACCAGCATGGAACAAGGCACTTGGAGCTACGTATCAGGAGAGACACTCTGCCTACCTTGTCTCAGAGAACGCTTACAGACAGACAGACAGACACAGGGCAAGCCTTATTTACAGAATACAAGTAGGAAAAAAACCCGCAAGACGATGGGAGCTTTGGTTTGTGCCAGTAAGGGCAGTATCCTGTCACATGTTAGCTGTTAGGACAGGCCATGTGAAATCTAGCCTTAAGCTGTGCACAACTTAACCACTCACTGCTGACCTGGCTTCTGCTTGCCTGCAGCCGAAACTCCTGTTTGTGTGTGGAGGAAGAACCAAAGCGGTAATAAACTGGGATGGGACAGGAAGGTGTGTCTGTAAGGCTTTCAATGAACTGTCCTCAGTCCTCTGCTTTCTCCACGGGATTTCTAACCCCCTTGCTCCTAAGCTAACCTGTGGGAGGGCAGGCTGATCATCGTGCACAGACTCCAGTGATAGCCCCCTGCACCCCTGCAGTCCCCATGATGCACTGGTTTGCTCAGTGCTCTCCCTTGGCTGGGCCAGTGTAAAAAGTCTCCTGAGGCAGGATGGGCCGGAGGAGGGACTGCAGATATGTGCTCCACTAAACTCATCTCTTCTGACTTTTCTAGGAGTAACCTGGGTGAAGGCATGAGGACCTGAGGCTCTCCCAGTAACATCTGCAATATCACAGGCACGCCTTGCCCCTCACACCCGGGGAAAAGACACGGCTTTATGTGTTCTTTAAACCCAAGCCAAGAAACAGTCTATTGCAGGGATAGATTCCCATGGACTGAGCAAGAGTCCAACTTCCACTCAGTCCCACCACACAATTAATCCCACCACCATCATCGTCAAGACAGCCCACATCTCCCACAGCAGCACCCACCTGACAGCCCACCTAGTAACAACGTACATCAAACAGCATCACGTAGTCTCTCCGTGTCTAGGTGAGGGCGAAGCTGCCAGCGCTGCTTGGCAGACCGTGGCTTTGCAGCATGCAGCTAGAGCCAAACAGCCTCTATGGCATGAGATTTTAAAACAATAGGGAGACTCAGAAAGCAGCCTGGGGACATTTCCTGGCTTGAGAAACGGTATCAGGTGAGACATGGTGCAGAAACAGATGCTAGAAAGAGCCAGAAGTGTTCAGGGAACTGTCCAAAGGTGTTCCATTACAGGGACAGAGGAGATCTGGGCTCTCAGCTTTAAACGGGGAAGCAGCAAGAGGTAAAATGTCTCTAAAACAAGTATTTAAAAAGAACGCATTGTAGGGTTTGACTGCAGAGTATCCTGGGAGCTTCATGGGGTAACTGGGGTGGGGACAGGAGCTGGATTAATTCTTGCAAGGCACCACCGTTTCTGTCACGATTGATCTGCCAGGACCAGATGTTCCTTGCCACAAGGAGGATGAGTAATAGAGGGAAGGCAGATCAACAGGATTTTGTCTTTTTTCATCTTCTCTGTTGGGGATGGGAAAGGGAGGTGTGTAGTTAGCAGAATATTAATGAGTGGTCTGGTTTGTGTCCCAATGCAGGTAGTCACTCAAGGTGCTTCTTTCAAATAGCAGCAAAGGAGCTGAGGCTGACTGTCTGCACAGGGCATCTCTGCCAGCTGTACCCTGGAAAGCACAGCCCTCTCCAGGAGCCACCCAAAAAGCTGGTGCTGGGGCACAGCATCCTTGTTCAGGGACAAAGATATATGATATGATATGATATGATATGATATGATATGATATGATATGATATGATATGATATGATGTGATGTGATGTGACGTGACGTGACGTGACGTGACGTGACGTGACGTGACGTGACGTGACGTGACGTGACATGATGCAGGGAAGCAAAACTAGATCCCTCTCTTACCTCCAGAACCAAGTTACCTGAGTTCACTGTGGTGATTGTCCTCCCACCACTTCAGGGAGGCCACTCCTCACTTTTGGAAAGTGCCCCGACTGGAGAGAGAAATGCTTTGAGCATCATTACTCCCAGACCCAGGCCCTTCCCTTAGGGTCACCAATCATCCCTTCCCTGTCCCCTGCCAAACCTCTCCCCTGCAAAAGGCCTTCTACTCATCAGGAAGGAGAGGCACCCAGACCAACCCCCAGGTCCCCATCACAACACTGAGGAGCAGAGTCTGCACCTCCTGGGGCACTGTGCCAATGCCGGGGTTCCCATGCCCAAGGTAAATGCTCTCCCTTTCGGGGTCCCCATCCCTTAACTATCCCCTGGCTCTGATGTTGGGAACAAGCCAAGATGGGAACATGGGGTAAATCAGAAGCCCTGATGGAGCAAAAAATCACCCCTGGGGGCTGGTTCTGCGCAGCCTGGCATCCTTTTCCCAGGGTTTCCCCTGTTCCCTGGGACAGGGAGGCAGGAGTAGGGCAGATGCCATGCCACCCCGAGTGAGGTCTGAAGTGACAGAACCATTCACCACAGGTGGGAACCTCATTGTGTGAACCTAGAGGAAGAATCAGTGTTTTCTGGAAAGATGAAAGTATTTGAGAAATTTGGATTTGACAGTCCTTGGGTATCTTTAAGAGGTGAGATTGTCATGGCATTTATTTCTTTCTCTTGAAAGAGCTTGGCTGCCAACTGTGTCTGATTTATGATGCATCCTTGGCTCCTGCAGCACTGCTTCAGTATGGGTTTCTGGTGCTGTTGTAAGCTTATGGACCTTTTAATGCAAACCCAGTCTCAGTGCTGAAGTGGGCTGCATTGCACTGGCTGGCCATATGAGAGACACTGGCCTTTGAAAAAAATTAATTCAGAACATTTACTCTGTCATTGACTGTTGACATGATGTCTTATTTCTTCAACAGTCTGTTTGCAAGTGAAATAAGCACCTGAAAATTAGAGTGTTATATGCTGCTTTAGCAACCAAACACATAACCAAGTACTGAGATCAGTATTACTTGGGGATACATTTAAGTTGTAATTCTGACTTTATTGATGGATTTTCTTTCTGTCTCTCTGGGAAGTGATTGTTACAGCTTATTCTTCAGCCTTGTCCCCAAAGGAAATAAAGCTTCCTTGGCTTCTGTACGTTTGTACGTGTCTGCGTGTCTATTCCACTCTGTCAACTTTTGAACTACAGGCAACTTTCAACCCACATTAGAAAACTGAGTTTCATGAAAATAAGCAGCCAGGTAAAAACCAGACAAGCTGCAGTGGTGCCTTTACGGAGGACAGGCTATTGTTAACCCCACAAAATCCAACTATATGTAACAGATGGCAAAGGGGACTGGGCTACTACTACATTAGCTCTGTTGCTCATATGATTATTTGTTTTCTGTACTAAAGCCTACAGAACAGGGATAAACTCTTTCTTGTTAGCACCTCTGCGGTAGATCCTGCTAGAGGATATTTCCAGGTAGTCAATAAGTCAATCAGTTGGCTTGTGCTGGAATAATATTAAAGAGTGCTGCTGTGAGCCACCTTCTGACATTTCAGTTTAGTCCTTGGGCAACACTTGGTTTATCTGTTATTGTCAGGTGGCATTTCAGACAAAAATGCAGGCCAATGCTTCCTCTGAGAGCAGCTATATAAAAACAAGTGTCCTTCACCATGCATGGTATAGGTGTGAGTTCCCTCTGGGGAAAATTCATGCTATTATGTGCAGGTATCTGGAGACAGATGATGTGATAAGTTTAAGCCAGGACCAGACTGCCAGGCAGCAATAGGGGTAGACAAGTCTGTTGCTTGCTGCTCCTCTGCTGTAAATCTCAGCTTTACTGACTTCTCTGCCAAACGAGGCAGAAAAAGTGTCTCCCATTTTGCAGCTTTTTCTTCCTGTACTGTTTCTCCCACGCGGATGGGGCTGCTCCCTTCTCCCGTGAGGACAGGGCTGCTCCGAGCACTGCAAGAGGCAGCCCCACGGGAGTGCCGGGTGGCTGGCCCTGGTGGGAAAGCCCTTTGCTGCAGCAAGGTCAGCCTGCAGAAGAAAGCAGCCGACCTGCCAAGGGTGCCGGATGCAGTTCGTACGTGCTCAGTTACTCTGCTCGTTTCAGACAGGAGAACTCACTGGGGATTCCCTGTAAAAAACTCTATGTGATCTTTGCCGCTTAAACATACGTACCTGGCTCAAAATGTTGAGGATGTTTCAAACCACTTTCTAACTCCTGCTGTTATTTTACCTGTGCCTTATATTTGCAGAAGTCATCATGGGCTTTAAATACGACAAAGCTAAAGACTGCTCCATGCGGCATAGGCATAAATACCTCTGTAACCACTTTCCTCCACCAATAACACAACGATGGCTTGTTTCTTCTCAGGACATCAGCGTTGGCGTGCAGGAACAGTCCCTGCTCTTTCCTGGCAGCATGGTGCCTACCACACCCACCGATGGACACCCATGGGTGCCTCCGCTCTTCCCAGCTGTGTGCCAGCTGGCTCTCACTGCTACCCACCATCAGTTGGAGGGTTCTTGCATGCCTGGGTGGTGTAACATTGGCTCGTGTGCTGGGAGAACAAGATAAAGCTCAGGGCAATGCTGTGCCAGGACAGCTTGGCATTGACTGGCTTTTGTTTGACTCCTGTCTCTCATATATTTTTACTTTGTATCTTCCCTCCTAGCATCAGTGATCTTTCTGTCCTTCTCTACTGTTGTCCTTTTGCCAACTTGCCTTGGCCCCATCCCATGGGCCTGCCACATCATCTCCATTCCTTTCCCTTCTCTGACACAGGGAGGTGGCAGGAGGTCAGACTCCTTCCTCCAAAATCCTCTGCCCTTTCCACCTGACATCAGTGTTTTCAACAGATCTTCTTCCTGACTCATCCCCTGTCCTACAGATAAAAAGTCCAACCCTGCCTGTGTTCCCCCCTAGGTCCCTTCTTCATGCCTGCATCTCCCGCTGGCAGAGCGGCACAGTCCGTGCCTCCAGGTGTGAAAACGAACAGGAGACAACCACCCACACCACAGAACAGGCATCTAAAGGCCTGTCGAGGCTAACATTTTAAATACTGAATGTTTTGGAAAGCTTCTATGCTATCACCAGAGCAGATGTTCCTCCACATGCTGCATCTGTGCTCTGGGCTGCACGGCAGGGAAACAGCTCCTCCTGCCTCAGGGTGCCTTTATCTCACCAGGCATCTGCCTTCCTGCTGGGGCACTGGCAGAGAAGGCGAGACTCTCTCTCCTTAGCACAGGGGAAAACTCCTTTTCAGACTGTGGTCATTGTTTTCTCTGTACCGATACGCTTACGCTTTTCCACCATGCCCATGGAAAGTTACTTGTGGCATTTCAAGGAATTAGCTTGGCCATTGCTATGGATTTCTAAGAACTTGCTTATAACACCATTTGTCTCAGAAGGTTTTCACTGTCATTTTGCTTTTTTTGGGGCCCTTTTACAGCAGTGATCTTTCATTTCAGCTCTACCTGTAACTTTTTCTTATGGCCTTATACAAATATGATTTACAAATCAATGCACCAGTACCACTTGTTCCTATACACGTTATCTGCACTTACCAGTCTGTGTCACCTCAAGTGCCTCATCTTTCAAAAGGAGATTTTTTAGTTTTCTCCTCACTGATACAAATCCAGTTGGAATTTTACTTCTATTCAAGGCTTATTTCTTTTTCCCTTTTTTTTGCAATCCTGACGCTCTCCCCAGTGGAAAAATGCTTTTGGCAGTTGCAGAGCTATGCTGGCATAGTGGCTGTTCACAGGCACATGGGCAGCTTTTCAATACCCATTTGACGTTACGTATTTTATGCTTTTTATGGAAACATGAAACAAATTGGGTACCTTGTTAGTCACTTAGAAGCAAATCTAGGTGTTTACCATGTATTGACTAAACAATATATTCTGGCTATTTGTTTCTTGGGCAAAAATATTCCTTTCTGCAATGACAAAAAAACAATGAGCTTTTAGTATCTATTTTGTGTAGGCTTATTTTATGCCATAAAGCAAAACATAACCTTTGAGGTACGCAGACATGCCTATGCTTTCTGCCTGCTACCTGGTTCAGGGACCTGGAGGCCACCGCTGCTGCAGTGGGCAATCTGATGGTGAGGCAGCTACCACAGCAGTTGAATCATATTTCTCCTGGGTTTGGCATCCCACACAGGGTCTCCATCTTTCCCAGTAGCTAGGTTGTCTAAATATTGCCCACAATACCCTACACAAGCTGCAGATGAAGCAGTGAGCGACGCAATCACTGAGAACTTCTTTGGAGCACTTTCAAATGGCTGCACAATGTGTGCAATACTTCAAGCAATACTTCCACGTGATGAGAACTCAAAAATTTTGCTTCAAGCACAAGCTTTAAAAGAGGCTAGAGAAGAAGTAGGAGAGTACTGAGGAAGGAAAAGAGAAGAGTTTCATTTCTTGACATTTTATCTTGGGAATTTCTTGGGTTTTTGAGTCTCTTCAGTTAAGATGAGTCCTTGGCTACCAGTGATAACCATATGATAGCATCTCATTAGGAACCAAACTTCCTTTTACGCTGTAGAGGTGTCTTTACCTCAGAGTATCTCTTTTGGAAATCTCTTGCTTGACTTTTTTTAGGATTACATTTGATTTTTTTCCTCTCAGCTTTCATTGCATTGATGGCTTATAACCACCCCATGACCGATAAGGTGCACTCAGGTATTTCTTGAGTCTTTTTCCAGTGACGACCTCCTAGTAGAAGTTCTAGTCAGAATGTCTGTGCAAACTTGTGTTTGGCGTAGTTGAGATTCAATGCATGCCTGGAACTCGAGCTCTCAGAGTCATCCAGTTCTTCCTGTATGATCTGCCAAACCTTTTCTGAACTAATGATGGCCCCGAACACCTGCCATCAGTAAAATTCATTGAAAAATATCTTGTGGATGCGTCAGGTCTGTTGTGAAAATACAAAGAAAGAGAAATTTCAATATTTCATCCCTATCTTTGAAGCCTTCCCTGGTAAACTCCCGACGTGACAATATTTCCTTTTTCAATACTATACATAATTTCCTCTCTGAAATAATGATGACAACAACAACAACAAAAAAGTAAACAAGGACAGGAAAAAAAGAAAAAATATAAAGCCATCAGACTGATCACTGTATAGTGCTTATGTTTATATTTTCTTCTCCAGATTCAACAATAAATTATGATATGGGGCAGTTTATCACCTACTCCATGGAAATCCAGATGGATACTAACCATCGTAGAGTTTAGAATGATTTTTTTTTGAAAATCAGATTCTTACTGAAGAGAGATATCATGTGGCATGAGCCACCTTTGATAGCTCATATTACATTTTATCCTGTTTTCCTTTTGCTTCTCTGGCTTTGTTTCAAAAATTCAAGATTTGCCCTGAAGCTGTGCATACTACTGAGGCTGTAATATTTGCCATTGTTGCCCAAGTGATTAATCTGTTTTCCTCTCTTTCTCTCCATCACTGTCTCTTGAATTGGTTTATTTTTTGCTGTTCTTTATCATACCACTTCTCATTTCAGAGATTTAGTAGAAAATAGTTAATCTTCTATCTTTGTTTTCCTCTTCTGTTTCAGCATTTTGGGGAGGAAATATTCAGGCCTTCCATATTTGCATTCACGAGTTTTTGTTCCAGATTTGTTGTGGTAATCTTCATAACCCCATTCCCATTAGCTGTGTGTTCATTTGGAGCCCCTAATTTCTCAAAAAAAAAAAAAAATCCTTTGGAAGTCAGAATCCTTAATTACAACATTTAGTTTTGTTTATTCTTCAATTTAATTTAACTTGAATGATCTCAGTTCCCAGAATCCCAGAGTATTTTCTACAGACACTAGTAATTAAAATCAGCTAAAATAACATTGCCTCTGCCTGATGGCAGGACAGCCACAGGAGCTTTGTACTGAGAGTGGTAGGCAAGCATGGAGCAGTTCTGCGTATCTGCTTGCAGATGTTGATATGAAGTGAAGGGTGAGATTATCCAGAGAGAGCATAAGAAGGGAGAAGAACAAGCCAAGGGCAGACCCTCATGAATATAAAAAGACTCAAAGAGAAAGACTTGCAGAGAATCCTCTGTGAGATCACAGTGTATTACTGCTGTGGATATAAATGACACCAAAACCTCTGTAGTGAATGTGTGAGAGTAAATTGAACCATCCTAGATGACTGATGATTCCTATTGGTAGGACTGAAAAGCTCTGGATAACAAACACGGACAACACATGTTCCCCTGTTAAAATAGAAAATAAAATTCTGGTGCAACTCGAAGTTGTGAATGTGCTTATACAGCACAGGTCATACACCTGTTGCTCCCAGACTAAATCCCAAGGTAAATTGTAACTGTTAATGTGGTGCTACGTGTCCCGAGCAATCTCAGAAACGAGGAGTATGAACTATTGCTTAAGTCTTGTGCTATTGCTTAACTACGGCTTAAAAGAGAAAATAATGCGATTGTCTTATTGCACAGGTCTGCATTCAAACACAGCAGCTACGCTCTAAGCATCCACTCAGTGGCTGCTCTTTTGCAGCCTTGCTGCTGCAAGTTAGTTGTGCCTGAGAACTGAATGCATTAGGATCGAGACTGACCGTGTATGATGCCAGATGATCAGGAAATGCAATGCTTGGCTGGCTGCTCACGGCTATGTTATTAGCCTTCTAGTATGTTCTTGATAGCTCAAGCAAAATCACC
Organism: Anarhynchus alexandrinus; assembly: GCA_008711295.1. NCBI lineage: Eukaryota > Metazoa > Chordata > Aves > Charadriiformes > Charadriidae > Anarhynchus > Anarhynchus alexandrinus. The sequence continues at coordinate 6,344,790 of VUYV01000018.1, forward strand.
ATGGGTGACACCATGAAGTGTCATGGTCAGGAATGCAAGCACTTCATCAGGTGGTAAAAAAAAGACTGATACCACTCTGTTTGAAAGCCTTTTCCTTTTAGATTAGTGACAAAACTGCCACTTTACCTTGCTGAGAGACAGCCAGCTCAGGATTGGGACAATGCAGGGAGATGTTCTTGCTCCACGGTAACTTAACTTGTATGTTAAGAAGCCTAAAACAGCACATTTTCCCCCCCCCGTTTCATTCTACATATTTAAAAAGTGGCCAGTGAGACTCTAAGTCCTGAATTTGTAGTTAAGAATTTAGAGATATGTTCCTTCAGACAGTAAGTTCCCTCACTTTTTTTTTTTATTGGCTTGTCTTAACGCTGCTGCATTTCGGTGGATATAGCGGCAAACACGGGGAGAGAGACCTGAGTGTTGTTTGACGTGCTGGGACATCCTGTGCGACAGTACAGCTTGCATGAGTGCGGAGGGTTAAGCCATGTTTTCTGAAGGAAGTACATCCGCTCAGTAATGCAATTCACATTCTTACACTGATGGTTCACTTGGGGGTACACAAAACTGTATTAAGCAAAGCAATATTTAACATATGCTCAGCAGTAGGCTCCACTGGTAAGAAAGAAGCAAAGATCATCAGGAGCTCAGCTGGATATCAGGTAGGTATCTAGGGAATCTGTACCAGACCTACAGGGGATCCTCACTCTCTATTCTTTTAATGTCAGTCACTTCATATTGTTAGTGATTCATACTATTAAATCTTCGTTCCTTTTGTCATTTCCCGGTTCAATATGCTTTTGATTCCTTAATTTTTTTTTTCATTCTATCTCTCTATCTTTTGTATAGGCATCATTTTAGATCTTCCAGCATGTATTTCATATCTGTTAACATTTCATGTCTAATAGACAGGAGGGGAAAAAAGTGGAGTTAAAAGAAAATTTGGCACTCCCCAGTGTGGGATAGCCTTCCTCTAGGTGAGGAGCTCAAACTGCAAAAACAAATAACAGCTTCCTTTTACTAGATCTTGGCAGTTCTAAATTATGCCTCTGCTTACTGCTTTTGTTTTATGCTGTCCATATTTCCGAGGTTTCCACTCTTGTTACCTGTGCACAGCAAAGGCAGAGGAGCCAAAAGAAAAACTGTTCCCTCAGGGGTGGATTGCCTTCCTCCAGTGAGAGTGTGCTAATTAGAAATGTAAACAATACCCTTTATAGTTTTTAATAGGATTTAGTAGTTGAAGGGAGGTTAAGTCTTCTGTGAATGCTTTGAAAATTCTTTCCCTGTGTAAATAATCTCCACAAGTCATTGCATTTTTTTGATATTTTCCCTGCTTCATTATGGTCTAATCATAATCCAAACACACATCTGATTTTCAACACAACATTTATTTGCTAATAATCAGAGCTCAGGTCTTTGCACAGGGAAGTGAGACATCATTAAAAATGTTGTTAATCTGAAAACAAAGAAGATAAGCAACGAAGTACCAGATCAGAACAGGCCCTTCCATTTGCATATCAAGTTGTATATTCCTTGGATGGCTGGTATGTGTGTTGCACGTATCATGAAACAGCTGCAGCGAAGTTTTTCTTTTGCCCTTGGAGAGAAATTGTCAAAAGAAAAACCAAACTCGGCATGCGGTTCCTCTCTGAGTAGGTGCAGAAGGCAGCGGATAACACGACTATTGTCAATAATTCATCTGGAAGATTTATGTTCGGTGTAGTTGAGATGAGGGATGGCAAAACTATGTTGTAAACTACCTTTCGTCCTGCCTTGCCCTTGGCCAGGCAGGCTGTTGCACGTGCTCCTATGCTCAGACATCCTTCCCAGGGCAGGAGCGGAGCATGGAAGGCATCAGTTTATTGCAACTTCCTCTGCTATCCATTAGGGCTGATTTACAGCTGCTTTGCTCTGTTTTAGGAGCCAGAAAAGATGCTCTTGGGTCCACCCCCTACTTTTCCCACATGAATAAATAGCAGTAGTTGATAAAGAAAAATTAAGCTACAGTTGTCTTTGCTTTCGTGGTGGGACTTATCAGGGAATGTGGGCAACTTACTGCTTGCATATAAAAACTCCTTCAAGATAACCCATGTTCTAAAACTTCCTAACTTCTAGTAATCCATTTAGTAAGCACATTTTTATCTCTTCTACAGAACAAAATCATGTTGTCAATACTTTTTCCTCTCCAAAGTCATTGCAGTGTTATCTACAGTCCTCCCAGGTCAGCAGCCTAAATGCAGTGCTCTGCCTTCTCAACACAGTCCATAGGCAGCAGGTAGCTTTCAACTGATTTTCATTCTAAAATCTTTTGGTAAGGCTTCCTGTGAAATCAGGTGCTACAAGAAAGCATTGCTTTATGCAACTTTTTACATCCTCTTTTCTTGCATTGTCCAACAACAACAACAAAATGTTTCCTGTAATTCTTATACTTCATATAACTTTGGCAATTCAAATCTGTAAATTGCTGTTTCTTCCCTCAGCTGTTGCCTCCTGCATGGATGTATAGAATCATCAAATCGTAGAATGGTTTGGGTTGGAAGTGACCTGAAAGTATTGAAAGGCTGCAATAAGGTCTCAGCAAAGCCTTCTCTTCTCCAGGCAGAACAACCCTAACTCTCTCAAGTCTATCCTCATAGGAGGGATGTTCCAGCCCTCTCGTGGCCCTGCTCTGGATTTGCTCCAACAGACATGTCTGTCTTGTACAGGGGACCCCAAAGCTGGATGCAGTACTCCAGGTGGGGTCTCACCAGAGCAGAATAGAGGGGCAGAATCACCTCCCTCAACCTGCTGGCCATGCTTGTTTTGATGCAGCCCAAGATACAGTTGGCTTTCTGGGCTGCGAGTGCACATTGTCAGCTCATGTCCAGCTTTTCATCCACCAGTATCCCCAAGTCTTTCTCAGCAGGGCTGCTTTCAGTCCATTCATCCTCCAGTCTGTACTGATACTGGTGTTTGCCCTGGCCCATGTGCAGGACCTTGCACTTGGCCTTGTTGAACTTCATGAGGTTTGCATCGGCAAGCTAACAGAATGAGGAGTGGTATCTCACATGGTGACACAAGCAAGATCACGAGCTGCACAGCCAGAGCCTTCCCAGAAGCCCAGCATGAAGCAGACTTCTCTGAGACTTCATCATTTATTGAAGTTCATACTCAGTAAAAAGATCTCAAACCAGCAAATTCTTTAGGTATCTTTGCTCTGTTGAGTTTGTAAAACCCAGAACATCAAACATCTTGAAGTTAAGAGAAGGTTTAAGGAGTATTTCATATTTGGGATAGGCTAATAATGCACACATGGAAAATTCCTGTTGGCTATTGTGACTTGGTGTCATGGTTTAACCCAGCCAGCAACTAGAGCCACGCAGTCCCCCCCACAAGAAGGGTGGTGAGAAGAGGGGAAATCAAAAAGGGAAGGGAGGAAAAAAACCTTCATGGGTTGACATGAAGACAGATTAATAGAAACAATAAGAAAATAAGAAAAAGAAAAATGACAACAATAATAACAATAATGAAACAGGTCACTCTCACTGCCCGGTGAATTGGCACTGTCCCGAGCAGTGATTGTGGGTTCCCACCCCCTGGCTAACCCCACTTTATATACTGAGCGTGATGTCTATGGCATGGAATATTTCATTGGCCGTTCCATCATTCTGTCTAAGTTCCTATGGGAAGCTGAAAAAAGTCCTTTAATAGTGTAAACATCACTTAGCAACAACTAAAACCAATAGGTATTATTGACATTCCTTTCACAGCAATCACTAGAAAGAAAATTAACTCTTTCCCAGCTGAAACCGGGACACTTGGCTATCATGAAATAACTAATGGTCACACACCCTGAGGCATTAGATAACACAGTTCCAGCTCAAACCTCAAAGCTCCTATGCTTGGAGGTTGGTCTTCATGATAGAACTGACTTCAAGGTGCAAAGCCTGATGAAGTTCAAGTACTCCCAGCTTCTTCAGCTCAGCAAGTTTGTCCTGGATGTAAGGCTTTGTTAGCACTTAGTTCCTCAGGAGAAATCTGATGTTCAATTTGCTGAGGCCTCTTCTTTTGGTGGAGCAGAAGAAAACTGAAAATTTTTAGGTGGAGAATAGAGAAAGCTTTGAATCCAGATGGCAACACCTGCAGAAGAATTTGTGGTGAAGACAGCCTAGCCACAGCTATGGGACTGATCTGACTGCCCAGTCTATTCACCGTTGTGGATTCAAGTGATTGATCCACCACCCCAGAATTGCAGAATGCCTTTTAGTTAGCCTTTGGTTTATTACTTCTTTTTATTTTTCTTGGATACAATCAATTATCCTTTGACATGATAATACTTTAAAAGACATAACTTTGTAGTCTTAATTTTCTGTCTGCCGTTTCTCCTCTTAATGTTTTTTTTTTTTACTAGAACTCAATTGAATTAATAATACAGTAGTTATCTCAACTGATGCTACCTATTAGATGCATATGTTTTCTTTTCCTTCATCAGTTGCCTTCCTCTAGTCTTGATTTTAGTTTCAGATTCAAAGTTGCCTTCACTGCATTGACTGAGAGACAAGAAATGAGAACCATTTCAACTTTATCAGGGGTCGGGGAAGAACAGAAGGAGGAGAACTTTTGGCACATTTGATTTTTCAAAGTTTCTCCCCGTGCTAATAAAAAAACTTGATGGAGATTGAATGCCATGGCTGAATGGTTTTATTTAGCTCTAAAAATTCAGTTAAAATCAATTTTTGTTACAAAAGGATGGGTTCTGACTAAGTGATAAATGTTTCAAATAAGGATTGCTCGGCTGGGAATAAACAAGGGAGGAGGAAGATATGGGTATGTTAGCTAACAGAACAACTTAATCTCCATGATATGTTAAACAGGATACTGGAAGGAATATGAGCTGCAAGATGAGATCTTATGTGAAGCTCCGTTCTTTGATGTTAAAAAATTATAGACTCAAACTGAAACATATGTACATAGGGGCTATCTGAAGGATTATGGGTATATCTTTAAAGAAGGAAAATGATAGAGCCTTGCTCTTGTTCAGCCTAGCACTACAAAGGCTGAGCTAAGATCACTACCCCTAAAAACTTTGTAAGAGCAAATATCAGGGCAAGAAAAGTAGTCTTTAGGGTAAATAAGAAAGCAAAAATGCCCCAAATGAGATATTAGTACATTTTGGCTGGAACTGAGGAGAAATTTTCAAAATGTCAGGGTAGCCAGACTGAGATAGCTACTCAGAAGGAGGTGTCTGAGACAAAGCACTTAAACAATTTAAAATAAGAGTTCAAAGAGTTCATAAAAGTTCATGTGCACAAAGGAAAACAATGTCTGCAGAAGGTACTGCTAACAGCTCCAGTACTGCCCCCATGTCAGGATGCTTCAGTGGAGGAAGGAGTCTGGGGGAAGGCAGAAAGGCCACATGCATGGCATGTTCCCATGGCCAGAAGAAACAATTGAACCCGTCCTAAACTCAGAGCTGTGCTTTTAACTGCTGAGGGGCTGCCTAAATGGGCATGTCCTCTTGTGGCTGCCTTGTGGATGTAGTGACACAGCTAACTTGGCCAAAAATGGAGGGAAGTTTTGGAATGACCTCACCTATAGTTTTTATAATATTCAATATTCGTCAAAACTAAATCTGTTAGCTCTATTCAGATCTTCCAGAAACCCTGATTTGACATGGTGCCATTTTCACCAAGCAAAGCTCTCTTTAACACTGCACATTATAGAAATAACAAAGTGATAACTTCATTTAAATGATCTTTGATTTGATTTGACTTGAGATAAGTAACATTCAAAATTGTTTATTTACCAAGAATGGGATCTTGGTTCTCCCATTTTTAAGACATTCTGCTTACCTGAAAAATATTACCAAAATCCAGTTTGTTAATGAAAATGTAAGAACGAAATTTCATTGAAAAGCTTTGGTAAGAAGTGTGGTTTGGTCTGTGCAAGCATTCCTCTGCTCTGACAAGGCTATATTTATTTACAAGATTTTTGTAGAAAAAGGAGTTTTAAGTCATTTGTTTGGCCAACTTAAGAACCTGTATTTTTAGGAAAAACTCAGCCCCTGCCATAAGGCTGTGAGAAACGCTTGCTCATGGATAAAAATGTAGCGAGGACAAAGTCTTCGAAGAAAAGATAAAGTTTATTCTGGATCAAAATAAACAAGTCATCTGAGTCGGGTGCCTCTCAAAAAGAGCACACTTAGTTACAAAACTCCAGGTATTCATGTCCTGTCCCCTTTTCCCATTGGTTAGGTACTTTAGGGCGCACATTCTTTCACGACCTGTTAGCCTATCACAAACTCGATTCACATTTTTCTCCTTTTAAGGAGTTGTTTTTCACAGCTCTGCTTGTGCCGTCGACACACAAAATGGCTGTTCACAGCCCTGCTTGTGTCGTCGACATACAAAATGGCTGAAGCAAAACAATCCCTGAGTTTCATCTCTCACAAGGCCTTGGCCAGGGGCTGATGCGGTGTTATGTCTTAAAGAGGTGGAGGCAGTTCCTTGCTATAGCTTGCAGATTTCTTATTACTTTAGTCTCCATCTCCTTTTCAGTGCATTAGTTCGCCCTTGTGACAGTCAAGTGCTGTACATCTGTGCCCAGACTGACCCACACTGGCATGAGCAGAGCAGGGAGGCAGTGGGAGCATCCTATGGCAGGGTGTATTTCTCCACACGGAGCGAGGCTGGCCAAAGGCCTCTCCTCCTCCTACCCCTGACCAACACATGCAAACAGGCCGAGCATGCTGTGAGAAACACGCTCATGGTATTGAATTTTAGTCCGGGGCAAATTCGGTGGAGCAAAGAATATTTATTACAGCGCTGGGAGTTACATAGGGGATTTCTCCTCCTGTGGCTCATTTTCCCTTTACAAACGCTTGTTTTTATTTCGTATTCCTTATCCCTATTCATGTTTCTTCTTGGAACATAGCTTGCGTAATCAATGAGTTTTCGAAATGCAGTCCACCCCCAAATACATAATCAATGAGTTCTTGGAATGCAACCCACCCTAAACATGCCCCCTCTCTTCTAGCGGCACAGGCGCTGTGCTTCCTCAGGGGTCTTCCTGGTAGTCCTCAGAGGGAGGGTAGAAGTCTTTATCACCATGTCCTTCTTGTGGCTTCTTTATTCTTTTACACTTCTGTGGTTATTTGGCTAACTACACCACCCTTTGTTTTGCAAGGGTTCGGTACTTTCAACTGTTGCTTTCGTCTGATATCCTATCATCTAACACTATCCCTTTTCCAAAGGCATAGCAAGCACACATCCATCTTAGCTGAAGCCATAGCGAGCACACATTCATTTTAGCTGAAGCAAAATTCTTTTGCTAAATTACTTATTACAATGCTAGCGCTCCATGTCTGCATCTCTACACCTCAGCTCTCTGCTTCTGCACTGGAGGAAAGTAAGGCTGGGTGGAAAGCTGCAGGGAGTTGAAAAACTTTCTACAGCTAGCAAATCAGTTTGCCTTGCTACCTTTGTTAAGCTTCAAAACTGGTGTCCTTTTCTCCGTCTTTGCCTCAGCACCTTCCCCATTTTGACCACGGAAGATTGTAAGCTTTTTGGGGCAGGGATTATTTCTTATTGGCAAAGGTATCAAGACATCTCAGCAAAGAGGATGAACAACTGAGGCAGCTTGTTAACAGAAAATGAGAAAGAACTTGTAGTTCCATAAAGGTTATGAGGTCAAAATGTAGTCTAAATTGTAATATACTTTTTTATTCTTCAGGTTACACATTACACCACCCACGGCGTTTCAAAGTTACTTCTGGAACAAATGACCGGGCTTGCACATATTGTTAGCCTAAAATCCAATTTCTCAGCTAGTTGTTGCCTATTCTAAATAGAAACTACCCAGTCTTACAGCTTCTCTGAAGTCTTTTCTCATGCAAAAGAGCAAATTAGAGAACGGTGTGTGTGGGTGTAGTAGAGGAGGAAGGGAAGAGAATGGATTTCTGTTTACTTCATATCCCCAAATGCTCTGTTAATTGCTTTCCTTTCTCCCTCACTCTCTCCCATGATGACAGCAAAATCAGCTCTTGCCTATTGCTATGAATTGCCCCTGTGCCAAATGAATGCATGGCTATAGAATCAGATAGTTTTAATGACAGAAATGCAAAGAAATCATAAAAAAAAAGATATCTTCTACAACATAGAAGAAATGAGTGATAGGTTTCCTGCTTTTGGTAGCAGAAGGAACGTTCAGCTTTTCACCAGTCAAATGCAGGGAGGACAGGCCGCCTGCANGCCGCTAACACTGTTGGGCTAACGCATCTCATTAAATTAACTGAGAAACAAAACAAAAGAAAGTCTTTCATCCTTGAATAATGTTAAAGTCAGAGGTTAGATCCAAACACAACTTTAAATACTACGCTGGAGGTGGCCAGGTGTGTGCTTTTTAATGTGACACGGACACAGCATTTCTAAGCTTTTAATAAGATGGCAAAATTATTCTTCTTTACACATGTGAAACTGGAGGAAAACGCTTTTTTACAAAACCTCTGATAGCTCCAGAGGTGTCTGAGCTTTGGGCTTTTTCCCGGAAAGCCACCCGAAATCATCCACAGCAGGGACAGACCTACGCTCCTCATTGACGTGCTGGCAGCGAGCGCTCCCGGGTGTTCACTGTGTCTGCAGGCAGGTTTCCCCCTCCCTTCCCGGGGTACTACCAGTAAAAAAGCACCGACCTTGAAACCCTTTGCCAGGGTTGTGCATGACATCTGCGACAGGGCAGCTTTCCTGCCTGCTGATAAGAGAAAATCCCTGAGCGAGGGAGTGATGGGGTGGAGGAAGGCAACCGAAGGGCGCTGCGCTCCTTGCCTGGGGAGCACAGCCAGGCGTGGAAACCCCCCCCAGCACCCCTCCTGCTCCCTGGCAAGGGGTGCTGCTGCAGCAGTTTGTCATTGGGGGAAAAAAAACCCCAAAGATAAACCATGAGCTGAGGAAGGAGAAGGAGGAAAGGACTCAGTGTTTACAACAGGTATGAAAGAGTGCCCTACTATCTTTCACAGCCCGCAGGCCAACTTTAGCCATGAGCAGCCAGCAGGTAGGCAAGCACGCAAACGAACACCCAAATGCAGGAAAAGAGACACAGTTTACGCAGATTGAAATCGGTTCCTCAGAAGCGCATGTGTGGAAAAGCTGCAGCTTCCCTGAGATTTAGGGTGTCCTGCTATTCTAGGTGTAAAATACATATACGTTTTTGATTTGACAGGCACTGCATTGACAACTTTTCCTTGCCATGTGTAATGGAGGAAATTCTCTTTGCAGGAAATGTATTTTCTCTAAATCTCATCCCAACAGTTTCTTTAAAGAATCCCAGAGCTTCTGTTTACTTATTAACACTCGCAGGCTACAAAAGCCCTAGTATTACACAGGATGCATTTCCTTTTCTTTCACCCTCCTTCTCTCTCCCTGAAAGTCAATATTCCTCCCAAAAGTAATTTGTTTTGCTGTAAATTTAGAGTGTGTTCAATAGTTATTGAAGTAGAGGATTAATGGATCTGTCTGGGGGCAGGCAAAGACAATCAGCAAACCTCACCCCACAGCTCTTCTAGTACAGTGCAACCCTTGATATGTGATTTCATTCTTCAGTCTCTCTTTTCAAGAAAAAAAGTACTTAGCAGTTCTCACAGTCATTCTGTCCATTAGATGACTAAGAAGACCATATACAAGCAGCGGAACTGGTTGTGCATATGCCTAGGACAAATTTTCCCATCTAACGGACCTACTGAGGAGCCTTTCAGCACTTGTGCAAAATGACATCGCTAGAGAAATACACATTACCAGTGCTGACTTCTTTTTTTAGCATCTTCACAGAACATGTGCGAATGCAAACAGCCCCTCCTGTGTTTGCTACCAGTTCATGCCAGACATCATGCCAGCTAATCTGTTAGTTCTGCACTTGGATTAAAAGAATACATCTGTAACAGGGTTCACTTTTTAAAAATCGTTATTTTCTGGCACCCCTTCAACCACAAAAAGACTGTCCTGTTTTACATCCCATCCTTCTGATAAACAGCCTCTCATTATGTCTGAGATTTTAGCACGATGGATGAGTGCCAGTTGGCATAACTTCCTATCGCAATGGCGAGCACCTTCTCCACCAATCCCCACCAGCTGAGCGTGTTGATTTACATGCCCTTTGCACTGCAGATGAAGCTGCCTGACAGATTTTTATGGGGGGAAAGGAAGAGAAAATGACAGATGCTCCAAGCCGCACCCTTCGTTGTCACATAGGGGTGAGTTTTCTGGCGTGTGCACCACTTACAACTGGAGTCAGGGCTTCCCAAAGGAGCTCAGCTGTTATTCAGGCTGTTGTTTAGAAGAGCTCTTAGCTCATCAGGCACGGAGTACTTGAGAAGTCAACATCACATGTGTAACAATCCTGCCTTTTTTGTCCCAATTCACCTGTTTATCATTCCAATGTTAATGTTAATTTGGATCAATTAAACAGCATGAATATATGCTCTCTCTTTTGGTAAGAGAAACAAGATTTTGTTTCAAGTGTTGTTCTCCATATGATAATATGGAGCACATTGAATAAAAGAGCTGTTTCAACCGACACAGCGTGGTAAAAGCGCTGCAGGCAATGCAATTGCACAGGCTTATTAATGGCAGGCCATAAACGGGGCTGCTCCTGGGGCTATCCCTGCACGCCTGGGACTCCTTTTGCTGCCCGATAACTCAGCTGGAACCTGGTGAGGCATCCACAAGGCTCAGAAACTGATTTCTGGATAGATTGTGTAGGACTGTGCTGTGGCACACTCAGCCCTGCCTATGTTGACCTATACGGTCAGCAAAGGTGAGAGTCTGGGCCCAGCTAAAAGCTTTGGATGTGCCCAGGCTCTTCACTCCTTGTCTTGGAAAAAGGCCACGGTCCAGAGCACATCTTGCATGCGTTGCAGATGGTAGACAAGACTGGCATGGAGAAAGGGGTGGGATACTTTGTGTCCGTGAGCCTGGACTATTCCGTCTATCTAGACAATTTGAGTTAATATTTAGGTTTAGATTCATCTTGCTGCTGGAGTTACACCAGACAAAAACTGGAATGACATATGGGTGAGTAATCCCAGGCTCCCTCATTTGCTAGTGGAAAGAAATGGGCATTTCTGGGCTGGATTCATTCTTCTTTGGACAGAGATGAATCACGCTGTAGAGATACCTCTTTCGCTTCATTGACCAAAGAGGGAGCCCAGGGTGACAAATTTAATGCAGATATCTATAATGTAAAAGCCGACCCCTGGCGAGATGAATCTCACAACTAGTGTCAGTTCCCAGTACTTTAAAAAGAGAGTAGCTGAAAAGAGCCCAGTGATTTCCAAGGTGAGAGTTTCCCTCTTTGTATATCTATGATAATCTTGCTAAGTCACATTTGGTGAGATGAGCAGGGAGATGCTAGCACAAAGAGATACACTGGGGTCATAGCTGAGGAGGACAGAGTAGGGAAAGACAAGAAAGAGGAATCTACTCACCTTTTCATTATTCAAAACAAAACAAAAGAGGGAGTGGGAAATAAGAAACAGAGGAATTGAGATTAATCATGAATTAGCCAGCTTTGATTCCTGCAGCGAGCCATCAGGAGTCTGCCATTTGGGGCTGAATCATTCTCTAAGGTCAGGCATAGCGGCAATCATTTCCACTGCGCTGATACTGAGCACAGTTTACATTCTAAACATAAGAAGCAAAAATATCCTTCAGCATTGTTCCTCTTCAGTGGGCTCAGAGGTATCTTTTCAAAGACAAAACAGGCAGCTATTGTTTAACTATGCTTGATCTCCAGGTGAGCAAGGATTAGACATTATTTTTTGCACCCGCATCACAATTTGTGCCGCTTAAACTACAAGGAAGTGTCAGCACTGTAACTCACACCCCTTAAGGAAGCCCTTTGGCAGCTCTGGTTTGTTTTTCTGGTTGGAGTTTTGTTTTGTGCAATCTGAGAGTATATCCATCGCCTGATGGAAGTTTTTAATAAATTGTCACCTGATCCTTTAAGGGTGGTGAGGCACTGGAACAGGTTGCCCAGAGAGGCTGTTGAGGCCCCATCCCTGGAGGTGTTCAAGGCCAGGCTGGATGTGGCCTTGGGCAACCTGGTCTAGCGGGAGGTGTCCCTGCCTATGGCAGGGGGGTTGGAACTTGATGATCTTCAAGGTCCTTTCCAATCTAAACCATTCTATGATTCTGTGATTCTATGATCCTTTGCTGTTCATTAAGCATGCAATACTTTGCAAAAGAGCCTTATTGTGCACCATCAGAAACCACTTCAATTGCTGTCTAAAAGGTTTTCACAACGACATACAGCATTAGGTGAAGGAGGAGATAATGCGTTGGTCTCCCTTTGCCTGGCTACTGGCGTTATCACTGTGCTGTTACTTAAGCAAGTGAACAACCCGGGGATAAAACAGGGTATTGCTGCACTGCAGCTGTGGCCAGAAAGAAAAGAAAATGGCAGCGGCAACTAAATTTTCCATGGAAAGGATCATGCAAGTGTGTCTTAGCTACCCAGGGAAGGCTTTCAAGGGAGGAATGTCACAGCCCTGTGTCCTGGCTAGGTGTTGGGGTGAGACACCCTTCAAGTGCTGTCTCCAGGGTGCTGGGACCAGCGTGGTCAGGGACAAGCACAGAAACATAACATTGGGACTATGGTCAAATGCATGGTAGTCCAGAGGTGCCTGCAGGGTCATGCAATAAGAGAATAAAGTTTGTCAAGGTCATGTTTTTGGGCTTTGACAGTGTTAAGAAGAGTGCTTATGGACTTTTTGAGGATCTGGATGTCAATCCTCACCATGCCATGATGTGGCAAACTCGTGTTCTGCTGAGAAAAAGTATCATTGTCATCACATTCTTTGTGGGAGTTATGAAAGACTAGAGAAAGGGGAAATTACTGGAGAAAATGGTAATAAAAAAAACACAGTTCCTGCCACATCTCAGAAACAGAGAATTTTATGAGGTGCTCCCAAAGGAAAATGAAGCAAGGATATTGGTCAATATCCTTGGAAATTATTACTCAAATAATTGGCAGAAATGCTTCTGGGCTTGTGTAGGTTGTTGTGAAGTTTATAAATGCTGCAGTCTGTATCTGCAGAATCTGTCCCGTGTGAATATTTCTTTTCCTAGAGGTTTTAACATGGCTGTTTAATACAGTGTTTGACATTTGCAAAGCATTATTTGCCTGTGTGGAGAAGTCATGATTAATACTAATAGACTTTTTCTTGTAACAAGAAGTCCACAGCCCTTAATCAGAAAGGGTGCTGAAGGGAGGTCTTTCCTTAAGAAACAGGACGGAGCAGCAACGATGTGTTAGCAGAAACAAGCCTATAAGCTGTACACAGCTCCAGTGTGCTATAGACATGCGTAGAGGAGTAGAAAGGCAATGTCTGAAGAAACCAGCCAGAAAAAGTAATATATTTAAGGCTTAGCCTTTTTCTCTCCTTTTCTAATGTTATTAACTACTTGTTTGTTCCAACCCGTATGCCTGCTGGTCTTCTTACTGCTTCTTCCATAACAGCCCAGTTCTTTCACACTTGTCTGTTTGTTGGGTTTCTTATCTCTGTTTCTGCGTTGGCCATCTCAGCTATGGGAATTTCAATTCCTTTAGCAAGTCTAACCGGCTCCTTGGCCTCATTCAAACAGTCCCCTTTGGGATCCTATGCCTGTGGTTTTGGGTGCTCCCTCTCACTTCCTGACAATTGTGTCTTTGAAATCCATTACGGCATCACGGTTCAGTCCTTCCTTAGCCATCTTGTAGCTTGGGGTTGACTCTAATCCATCCAGGACCCATCCCTGCCACGAGTACCTTCACTTTTTGTTTGCTGATTCCACTTACTCAATAGCTTTTCCCATCAACTGTTCCTCCTCATGACCACATTTTCAATTATCTGTTTCCATAGGAATGTGATACATACTTCAGTCTTGGTTAGCTTTGATTTTTGAACTGCAGCTTCTTTATTACAGGCTCTGTGGCTCGGTGTCTACAGTTTGGAAAACAGCAAAGCTTGGATCTTGACATTTGCTGTAAGAATACTATAAAATAAAATACTTAGAGGGAAGATATAGGGGGTTGGAGACAATTAAACTTCTTGTTTAAAACCGCTCACCTCTTCTGCCTTGTGTGGAAAGTAGGTGTTCCTTTCTATTAGGTTCTAGTTATGCTGATTTAACTTCTAATATATATTGTAAATATATTTCCCCACAATCCAGAAATAGACACCAAAATTTCCTAAGTGATCAACAAGTTTAATTCTACCCCATGACCACAATATCTGTAATAAAATTAGGGAAAAGAAGATTTTTTACAGGAAATGCAAGATAAATCAATCTTGTGTATATGTTAATATCCGTTGTAATGTGTGGAACACTTTAAAAGCCTAAGGAGGTTGCCAAAGACAGTAACAAAAATCCCAGTGACTACCACATAGGTAGCATTGCACCCACTGTTTGACACCTGTAGGTCATGGTAGTCTTTACTCTTTCTAATCTTTAAAACAATATTTATTTTAATTAAAAACTTGCTAAGAAAAAGGCATTGCAGTGGCCAGAAGAAACTGCTGATATTGTTTTTATCTATTCCTCATTCGATGGAGTAGGATGAACAAGGCAGCCTTTTTAGATCTGCAGCTTGAAGGACAGCTGCTAAACCACAACTCCCAGATAAAAGCTAACACTTCTGCTATGTCAGATATTTGCCAGAAAGGGAAAGGCCATGAAAAGTACAGGAGATTTAAAATTGGTCACAGAGATCCTGAAAAGGTGGTAGGAGATGAAAGAAGAGGGAAGAAAGGTGCCAGGAAGAAATGCATGATGAAGGGTAGAGAGCAGTATGGAGGCTGAGGTAGGACAGTACCTGTAAGAGGCTTCCAAAGATCTTTTTTTTGCTTGCCTCGATACAGACTTCTTTTTTCTGAGGTGACAACTGGTTAGATGCCAACTTACAGGATATTCACACTGAACTTCCTTAGAAGCAAGCAGTTAAGCAAAACCTACCTCACGATTGCCTCTGTATGGCAACAAGTCCTCAGTTTCTGCCATACAAAAATACATACATGTGATCTTTTTCTCTGGGGACACTCTAGCTCTTTTTAACTCCCTTTTGCCTTTCAGATTCAGATCTCAGGTGATTTTCTGGAAGGCTGGCTTTTTGAAGCCAGTTTGTTTTGATTTTTTTTTTCCTTTTCCCTTTCTTAAGGAATGTGGATTCTGTCATCTCATGGTCACCCTCCCCTTAGTTGCTCTTCATCTCCCTGTTCTGACCCCAATCCCTTTTGAATGTGTGTTGGTTTTGTCTGGGGTAGAGTTAATTTTCTTCTAGTATGGGGCTATGTTTTGGATTTACAGCAGTTCTTGCAGCGTCTCCTTTTAAGTTGCTTTCTCAGGTTTCTGTATCTAAAAGTTGTTGCCAATATCGAGAAATTGCTGGATTATCTGTGCCTTGGTGTATTCCTGACCTGGATATTGGATTCACCAAAGCTACTTATCCTGGAGCTGCTGGCCCTTTCTAGAAGAGAGAGCTGAAGACCTCAGGCTTTGTTTGCATTGGTGGTATACTGAAATGCAGCTTTTTCTTTACTATGTATTATTGCTTCCTCCTTCGTTCCCAACTGGACTGCACTGCAGACAGCAGAACGAATCTGGCTCTCATGAACTAATAAGTCTAATTCAAACCATCTTTGCCCATTTTCCATTTTACTGTCATAGCTTATGAGCAATGAAAGAGCTTCATTAATACTGATTTCTTGGATAATATTTGGAGAGCACTGCAGTACGATCCTCCTGTGCTGGACTTGAAAGCATCAATTCTGACCTATCACCATCCCTCTGAAACAGCCAATTAAATACTATGTCCCGGTTCACATGAATGTGGTGGTGACTCTTTCAGCAGAAGAAGTGTACCTTTCGGTAACTCAGTCTTTGCAAGGGACCCCTGGCACAGAGCACCCACTGCAGCCCACTGGATGCCTGTACTTCCAGCACCATGAAGCCCACAAACAGGTTGTTAGGAGGACATACTAGGTTTGTTTAACAGGTTGCAAATACCATGCAGCGTGTATGGCATTTTGTGTTTTCTCACTGTCTCAAAGTCAAAGACATGCAGTAATCTCACACGGCTAGTCATGGTGCAAGAACTGGCCAGGGTTTCTGACAGACCTTTAACACAGAAAAGGGGTGGCCTTTCCCTGGAAATCTGAAGAGATTATGTTTACTACAAACAGCTGAAGACCAACAGACACCATGATAAGTGAAACCACAGAAGATTCTGGACGTTGTTAAGGCTTGATACTTTCCATATTCAGTACAGTGCAGCTTAGATGGTGCGTAAGCACTGGGAATGGATGAGCGCTCAGAGTCCTACAGGTGTTCAGAGGAGAAGGGGTGCAATTTTGACAGTCCTATGGCATGTCAGCCTTGTTTGCCATGCATCTCTTGGGGAAGACTGAAAGATAGAAACTCATTTAGACTCTTAACCCATGCTTTCAAAAGGCAGAACAGAGGCATGTACGGAAATTGATTAGATCTTGCCAGTATATCTTATTAACAAAAGCATTTTGCTAGATCAGGATTTATTGTGGAGAGGTTGAACTCTTTTTCTGTAGTTCTGTGCTCATAGCTGTATTATTGGAAGACTGCAATCTTGGGCTGAAGACTTCAAAATATTTATCGAGCACCTATTACTCAGGGACTCTAGTTGCAGTATGCTGTATACCATAATAGCAGACAGTAAGATTTGAAATAAATCAACAAATAACAAATACAAAAGTTACTTTCCAGTTTGGCCCATTTCATCACCCCCAGGGGAAGCTTGGGCTGTTTTAGGGAATCCAGCTGAACACAATTTTCTTCAGGACTCCAACCCACTCATCTGCTTTTACTGCCCTCGGAAAGGAAGGGAGAGGTAAACATGTTCAATCGAAAGTCCAACAAGTTGTTGTGAAATTTTATACCGCATACTCTAGCCACTTCCAGACTCTTACTGATATTTTTCAAGCTCCTTTTTCCTCTCAAAGTAGTTAAATAACTGTATGAGGATGACACCAGGGAAAAAAAAACGGATTACTGTTATTTTGTCGTGAGGGCTCCAGTGGGATTTTGAGGGAATTGATTCAACAAAAAATACACAGAACAAATTTGCAGGGTTAGTAGAGAGGAATAATAGTCTCATGCTCTGCCTGCCTGTATCATCATTATTCTTAATGGTCTGCTCTTGCATTTCTAGGATACAATGTACCTAAATGTGGATGACTAGCTGTTATTCAGGACTCAGTGCATTTGGATTCAAAGCTGCATTTTTGCTGAATATAGGATGCAAACATGAGGCAAGCTCATGCCATAAATACCTCTGTCAATGTTTCTTAGGCAAGTCTCAGGTGCTGTATGTATGCCCTTTTGTGGTCTTTTCCTTTCTTTTTCTTGTTTTCTGATTTGTTAAGGACTGCCAGGGATAACGCTGAAATCCAGTCTGACTTCTAATGCACCTCTAGAGAACTACTGGATGAAATGCTTTTCTTCTGTCAACACAATTTTGTTTCTCCTGCACATCATTTATGGCATCTGTCTGCCATTTTCACCGTAACTTTGGAATGGGTTCTCCCAGACCCTATAGTTGTCATCAGTTCCTTCAAATTATTTTGCACAGGAAATTAAGATGTCCGTGTTGTTTACATTGAGATATAGTCAAACAAGTGCACACTTTTTTACGGTGCACACAATATCTGGCAATGTTCTTTAATTTTAGAAGGCTAATCTGCATTCATGCTTTTGTAATAAGGGATGCCTTTACTTCTAACAGCCAACAAAGGAAGAAGCAAACTTGTCAAATCAGGAAGGAGATCACTCTCACAGATCAGATTTGCAGGTGTATTCATGTGGTCAGAAATCATTTGCTATCAAAATATCATAAAAAATACACCGAGTTTTTCAGAAGTGGCTATTTAGAAAAGTTCATTTATTGGTGCTCTTCAGGAAAATTAATGGACGTGCTAACTTCTTAGATTTTTGCCTGTCAGGCATGTTAGAGAAGAAGCTTTTTAACTCTATATTTACATGCAAAGAGACTTGCCATTCCTGAAGACATCTTACATCCAAAGACTAAGCATGCCACAGCAAAGAAGTACTAGGAATGGATGGTTAAAATTACTCCATTTGGACTGAACTAAAGGCAGCATAAATGATGGTAATACTCAAAGTAACATTTTTTAAAATATGGATAGTTAAAATGAGGCTTCTAGAAACAAGAAGGCATGGAAGAGTAAGTATTTATAACTTTTGGCCCAATTACTGATGTGGCTAAACCTGCATTTGAAAGCTTAATTTTGGGAAGGCATTAAAAAAAGATGACAAAATAGGATGTTCTATAACTTCTAGTACAGAGATTTGTTTTTCTAAATCTCCAACAAACACTTCAGTTGTCCACTTCTTAAGAAAAAAAAATGTAAAAAGAAGAGCTATGGCAGATATCAATCAAAAGACGAGTGAACGCTGAAGCTTCAGAACTCCTTCAAAACATTTTCTTAGACTCTTGTAATTGCTGGGCTGAAATTCCCACATGCAATAAACTAATTTTCTCCTTATTTTAGTGTAGAATCATCAGAAGAAAAAACAATAAACCAAGGCATCTCTATTTCCACATTTCTGTTAATGTTCATGAGCAGTAGAAATCAGGGTACCTCTTTCAGCTTCTGATTATAACTTTTTACGCCAAGCAAGCAATCTCTGCCTAACTTGAGGCGAGTGCTGATTTCTAATGCAATCAGCAAATGCAAACTGGACACCTGATACCAACCAAGAAGCTAGCCCACATCTCGCCTCTGCTGTGCCAGTTAATTCAAATGTATTAACTCCCCAGATCCTTCCTCCCCAGTCCCAGGAAATCATGCATGAGATTGCAGTGTGGAGTTTAGCATCCGCAACTTTAGGTTGTTGCCTGGTATAGGATTTAAAAGAAGAAGCAGGAATGTACACCAAAGCAAGGCATGAAAAAATCCACCCCAGAATTTAAAAGATGAAGGGAAAATATTTCTTTGTCCATTGCATTTGATACTTACCAAAAAGAACAGACTCTTTGGTGAAATTAAAAGTACGCCTTAGGCCAGAATCGGAAATTCTGTGGTGTGTATTATATGGAGCAGTTGTGATTTGCAGGTAAGAGTGGCAGAAGGAAAAGGAATGAAAACATATAGCAGAGATTTTCATATGAAACACAACTTCATATATCCTCCAGTGAATTATTTCACTTGCTTGCTGTCTCCTATCCAACCTTGCTGTCGTGTCCCATGTCCCCATGTGGGCTTCTCTATGTCCCTATCAACGCAGCGACTTCGGACATGCTGTCACTTGTTAATGAATCCATTCTGTGTTTGGCACTCTTGCAAGAGATGTTGTTCATGATGGGGTTGTGGGAACAACCTTGGGGGAAGGCATTTACACCTGGGAGCTGGAGGATGACCACTCTGAGAGGGTGCAGCCCAGAGACATATCCCACCCTCATGGGAGTTCATAGGTGGATGGGGTGGTGATTAGGATCACAGCGCCCATGTGTTCAGCACATGCCTCTCTAGTGGCGCATCTTCAGTCAGCATAATTAATGCCATTAACTTCAAAGAAACTATGCAGGCTGCTCTGCCTGGCAGTCTGGCCACCTAGATGAAAGAGGTAATGCTGCGTCTGTTTCCTTCTGTGTCCACGCTTCCCACTGACAGAGAAAGTTAAAGCTTTATTTCCCATCAATTTCAGCTTATATCAATCACAGCTAACAATACCCTGCGCCCCTGTGATTAATTCAGACACGCGTAATTGTTTGTCTTGGCAGGTTCATTTCATTGCACAGTAACTTATGGCCTGAATTTTGGAAAGCCCAACCATACGTTGAAGTCATCAAGTGCTGCAATAGCTCACCGCTTGCAGAGTTGGGCAGTTAATGCTGCTTGGCTTCCAAACACCTTTCCCATTGCCTAGAGCACTTCCTTAGTCATCTGCCTTCACATATTGTTCATGATAACTGTTAGGAAGATGAGCACATTGAATGAACTAGTAATCAAATAGATATTTTAAAAGCACAGTATCATTTTCAATTTCCAGCTTTGGAGTCCCCGATATAAGAAGGACACGGACCTGTTGGAGCGCGTCCAGAGGAGGGCCACGAGGATGATCCAAGGGCTGGAGCACCTCTCCTATGAGGAGAGGCTGAGAGAGTTGGGGCTGTTCAGCCTGGAGAAGAGAAGGCTCCAGGGAGATCTTATTGCGGCCTTCCAGCACCTAAAGGGGGCGTACAGGAGAGCTGGGGAAGGACTTTTTACTAGGGCATGGAGTGATAGGACGAGGGGGAATGGCTTCAAACTGGAAGAGGGCAGGTTTAGATTGAACATTAGGAAGAAGTTTTTCACTTTGAGGGTGGTAAGGCACTGGCACAGGTTGCCCAGAGAAGTTGTTGAGGCCCCATCCCTGGAGGTGTTTAAGGCCAGGCTGGACGTGGTCTTGGGCAACATGGTCTTGGGCAAGCTGGTCTAGTGGGAGGTGTCCCTGCCTATAGCAGGAGGGTTGGAACTCAGTGATCTTCAAAGTCCCTTCCGACCTAAACCATTCTATGATTCTATGATTCTATGATAAAATAATAAATCTGTGTTACACTTCTCTGGCAATTGCATAAATGGTTACCACTCCAATTTAGGGTCTTGCTCTCCCTCCATATTGCATGAACCCATTACATCTGTAGCACTAATAAATAATATAAAGTCCCAGTGTAGGAGAAGGTCTCAGCATGAGTTCTTTTTAACTGGTTTACAGACTCTACAGGTGGTTTGGTATTCAGGTACCTGCACAGCTCAGCCTCAGAAACAGCCCAAGTATACTCTTCTTGTGTTGGTGTCACCTTGAATCTGAGACATGTTTTTCCAGGTGCTTCAGTAGTCACTTTCCAGTGGTGTGCTGCTTTGATTTTCCAGTTGGAAGGTCTGGTTCCAGCTCCCTTTTCTCCAGCTACTGGCTTTTGTTAGACTTTGCTCCCTAGAGCTGTGGTACTAAGGAAACACTGAGTGGTGATCTCTCTGAGTCAGTTCTTCAGGATGACCTTTTTTGTTCACCTGTTTTGCCAAAGCATTTTCCATAGAGATTGCTTCTCCTCTGAGAGACCAACACAGCTTTCAGACACCTTGGTTTTCCAGGCACAGGCCCCTTTTCAACAGGAATGATTATCTTTCCTCCTGTCTTGACATATAACTTGCATTTAGCTGCACCCAAATGCACTTTCCTCAATGTGGGAATTTACTAAATGACCAATATGCTCCGTTTCCCTACTCCTTAGTGTTTGTTGACCTCCCTGCTAACCTCTGTCATGCCTGTGATTTGCCAGAAGTGACTGTATATCTGCTTGTAGATCACTGATGAGGATGCTGAATACCTGGAGCAGATCCATGAGGAAGATATATATCCCCATTCAGCAATCTCCCTGCTGACAGAAGCTTGAAGTCTGTCAACGAGCTAATTATCTTTCTCTCCAGCCTGTGCTTTTTTCTCTCCTATGATTCTACATTTTTAATCAGAATATTGTGAGTTACTAAATCAAATGCCTTTACACAGTGTAAGTCTATTATATCAATGCAGTTATCTTTAATCATTAAATCTGTCATCTTATTGAAGAATGAAATCATATTTATTTGACAAGTTTTTTGTTTTCCAGAAAATTGTGCTGAGCAACACTAACTATATTTCTATAATTTAATTCTTTTTTAATCAAATCCTTACATTAGCTTTTCTGGTATTTTAACTGCAATTTATGTCAGGCTGGGCTATGAAAAAAATGCTCCACAGATGGAGAAAATAAGAGGTTATCCTCTCCCACCCATCATTAGGCACTTTATTCTGCAGAGTGCTACCCAAGGTGGTCACAGCCCGTTTATAAGAACTGAGGCATTTTGGAAAAATAGCTTAATAATATAAAAAATACATCACCAAAAGCAGGCAAAGATAGGTGGAAAAATAACTTTTTCTCCTTTCTTAAGATGAAGTACAGAGCATTGAAATGATAAAATTTTGGATACATTCTATTTGAAAGTTGCCAAGAAAATCCCGTAATTGAACTATTAATTAATAGTATTTATTTATATTTGTTTATTTAGATGTATTATTATAGAACAGTTTCTGGGAAGAGACCCTGCTTTCACTCAAATATTTATTTTGCAGAGCTCAGACCCTTTCAATAACTCTGCTTATCTGCTTTTTTTCAAAGCAAGAGCTCTGGGCATTCCCAGACCTCTTGGCAGTTCCCACTTTTAAGTAAAATTTTCCGTTGATAAGCCAAGAGTTTTAACATTCTATTAAATTGTATTTAGTTGTCCTGTTGGGAAATATGACTTTATTCCCACCCAAATCCACCTGAAGGTCCCTGGTCAGTAATGGTGGGTGTCCCACTAGAGCCTTCCCTTTGAGGCTCAATTTCCTGAGGATCTGCATGGACTGAGTCTCAGACATCTTGCAGAGCCCAAATGAGTGACTTTACTGGAATATCATTTGGTGAAGGTGAACACTGGGAAGCAGCACCCCTGGGCCAACTTTGGAGAGCTGGGTGAGCACCTGAGGTGGAGTGATGTGACCGTGTGGGGGAAGCCCACATGGCATTTTTGCTGGAGTGGGACAACATGACAGCTGTGGCCAGGATCAGAGCTGGCCTTAGCCCCACAGTTGCAAGCACAGACATACTCAGATAGGGCAGTGTGGTTCCTACAGTGTCTTCTCTCTCCTAGGGCCCTGGTTTTGACCAGAGGCGTGCTGAGCCTGGAGGCTGGCAGGTGGTACCCCTTTACCTAGCCAATAATCATCTTAAAAGCTGAGAAGGGCTGTCAGATAGTCAGACCCTGACATTTCGGGCTGTGCCACAGCTAATTTGTCTTCATTTCCTCCCAACCAGTGAGTGTCAACAGGCCACCACGGCGGGTGGCAACCCTGTATATGTGCTAGAGGCACAGGCACGCAAGTATGAGGTACAGGAACAGGAATGTGTTTTATTCAGTATGAAGCACTTTGCTGCTGAGATATTGATGTGCCCAGGTCACCGCCTGCCTTGTTCCTTCTTAACTCAATGCTTTCTCTCCTTCCACGGCCAGTGAATTGTGAAAGTAACAGAAAAGCAAGCTGACTGCACACAACGGAGTTGTGTCTCATCCCAGCCTGATGCTGCTTAGTCAAGACCGTGGGCACATTTCAGCAGGATAGGTGGGAACAACTCATGTCATCCCTTGCACTGTTGCTCTTCTGCACCCTTCTGCTTTCCCTTCTTCCTGCTTTTGTCCTCTGTGGTGGTCTGGCTCAGCATACCTATCCACAACACTGACTTCCACTTAGCCGTGCTAAGTCCATCTCCCACAGCAGATCAGACCTGACAGGAGCTTGGCTAAAATGCAGAGTGGAAAATGCAGAGTGAACATGCGCTTCAGAATTTTTATGTCAGGTTATGGGTCTGGAGACTGGAGGGAGAGGCCACCATGAATGGTGAGTGTTCTCATCATTTATACTAGGCCAAATCAGAGGCTGTAGTATATGATTTCCATAGCAATCATTTTGCTTGCCTCCTCTTCTTAGAAGGAGTCATCTATTTTCTTCAGGTTGATGGTAGTGACTCTCCTGATAAACACGAAAATAGAGGATGTGGAGAATTACACATCTATGAGCTTAAGAAATTATTTGAATCAAATGATGAAGTATTTAGAAAGTACCTGAAAGATGAAGAAAGAGTTAAAGAGGCAGTGGGGATTTGCAAGGAGCAAATTGTATAAAAATAATCTAATTTTCTTCTGCAGCAGAAAAGCAGATGTAGAACTAATCTATAGAACTTCACTTTGGGAACTCTTTTGATTTGATCTTCCATGACATTCTTATAAACCAGCAAAAGAAATACAGTCTGGATGAAATCACTAGATGGTGTACACAAAACAAGTTCTCTATCTATACTCAGAATTAGTTCAATGGCAAAATATAAAGAGGCAGCAAGGGGTCTTCCAGAGGTACTTCTGCTCTGTTTCTGCTCAGCGATTGCACATGATCCCGCTCATAAGCTTATAGCTGACATAAAGCTGGGTTGGAAAACAGGTTTGGAGTTCAAAGCTATCTTGACAAAAAAAGGGCAGGAAAGCCAAGGACAACTGCAAGGGAATGCTCTGAGAGATGAGTGCTCAACTGCACGGGCACAGTATATTTAACAAGTAGTTGCGTTGCTGTTTTCAGAGAAGGATCTGCAGGATTGTAATGGATCACGAGCAGAACACAACAATGTTGTACTGTTATGAAAAAGGCAAACACCGTACCATGATATATAAACACACGTGGAGTTGGCAAAACACTTAATGTATCAGTAAGGCCTGAGTGGGAATATCTTGTCCAGTTTTGGGCACTGTGGTTCAGTGAAGATGGAGGCCAATTGGGGAGTGTCAAAAGAAAAACATGAGTGCATCCATACTGTTGAACTCTTTTACCCTCTAAAATTGGCTGTAGGCAGACAGCTCCTTGGCCTGCACTAACTCATCAGGTATGCTCTGCAGATCTCCAGGAGAATGCTAGCTGACCCAGGCCAAACTGGGCCAGCATCTGGTTTCCATGACTTAAAGGGTTACCCAGCCTGCAGGTACATACGGATCAAGACGGTGAGGTTTGCAGGATTCTTTAATACAGAAGGGTGCAGAGGCTTTGTCCTCTAAATTTCTCTATTTTATTATAGATCACCACAAACACCACACAAAATCACCACCAGCAAGTATATGTATTATTAATAAAGTGGATAAATATATATATCAAGCTATTAAAAATTACTATCAGCAATCAATAATATAGTATCAACCAACAGTATAGAAATAATCAATTGTATAGCAACAATCAATATTACAGCAACCAATAGCCAACAACCAATTACAGCAACTAAGTAGGTGTATATACTATTACAGGTTATTACAAACATATCATTAATGAAGGAAGCTTGTCAACAATGTAGCAGCAGATATACTTATGGCGGATTACTTGTATAGATGTATAATACCAGCGTCAAGTGACTTAGATTTCAGAAAGGGCCAAACCATCCCAGAGGTGGGAGGACAAACCAAACTGACCCCGAAAGTGGGCCCAAAGAGGGACCAATAAGATAACAGAGGGTCTCACTTCAAAGATGATCCACATTACAGAGCCTGGAGTCAGTCAGCCGGGTCCCCGGTGAGAGTCCAAGGTCTTGCAGAATGTTCATGTAGAGAATTCAAGCTGTTTAAGAAAGGAAAAGTATGTGCAGCATGCCCTGTTCTCAGAGAGAGGGGCTCCATTTTGGATTAAAATTAAGTCCTTTTCACATGATAGAGACATAAGAGGGCATAGATGTCATCACTTCAAGCGGCCAATAGATGCTGTAAATTTTGATTTTTCACATGTAAGAGACAATAGATGGTGATGATGTTTTCTGTTTTTTCAGAGCAATTTTTATTTTTCCAGGCTCTTTTCCACCTTTTCAGATGGTAAGTTACCATTACAGTCCCTTGGTTTTGCACTTATTGGTGGTATCTCAGGATGTCTCTTGTTTCTACGTACCCTGGGTGTACTTCAAAGACTCCAGCTGCACTTTTCAAGGATGTTTCTGGTTCACAGCCCTGGTTCTCAGGCTCACAGCACCCAGGCTGGCAGGCTTTTTCTCTGTCAATATATTTCAGCAGACATTTTCTTCTGTTCAGTAATTTTCCTCTTCTAACCAGGTTGCCTTTGTGGCTGCTCACATCACTGCTCTAACACCCTCTGCCCAGAAAAACTCTCTGATGTTGTTTGAATTACAAAAATAGACAAAACCTATGATTTTATGACCTTCATCCTGGTCTGAAATGCCATATGAGAGAGCTTTTTTCTGTTGCCAGTGGTCAGCCTCTTTGAAATAAGTGCCTCCAGTAATAGTTTTGGGGCATTATCCTTAGTGTTGTCTTTCACCCTCAGAAGAATTTGTGCATTTCATCCGTTTGGTATGAAATCAGTAAGTTTCAGAGTCTCTCTTGTGTATAGAGCAACACACGCACACTTTGTGAAGAGGTCTTAGATCATCTCCAGACTCAAGCCTTGTGCAGAACTTGGACCAAGAAGACTAAGACTTTGTGTTGAAACATCTACTATGCATTGTGGATGCTAACAGTAGGCCTTTGAACCATATCTGAGTATACTGATTTCTTTAGTATTTTTTCTTCCAAGTGAGTTGTCCTGTGTTATATTGAGTCAGTAGTTCAAAAGGCAGCTCTTTAAATTGATTTGGAGTCTCTCACAAGAGAAGAGAGAGCCCTCCAGCTTTTTACAGGATTAAATGCTGTCTCAGGGGAACATATATGGTGAGGCTCCCTTTTCCGTGGTGGGCTCTTTGCTTCAGGGTCCAGGTGAGAAAAAGCTGGATCCCCATGAAGTGTCTGCTTTCAGAACGCTTAGAGACAGTGATCTAGGAAAGAGGGGAATCTGACCCATTAACGTGCCAAGCAGCTTTCAAATAATGGTGTGACATGGAGATGCTGTTTTTTGAGGAGCGCCTGTATGGGTCTGTTCCTGGACCACCACTCTTGTGAGAAGGTTTTTAATCTGAATGAGATAGCTCTTCTGCTAGCTCCCCAAGGATGCCTTGTATGACACTTGGGTCTTTTCTTCTTGTGTTGCCCAGGGAAGGTACTTGGCCCTAGTTTTGCCCTTGTTTCACAGAGGGGCATACAGACCCTGAGAGGCAGCTGGCACTTGCTTTTGTCTAGATGGCCTGAGCTTTGCATCTCTGCTCTTTGGGATGCTTTGGAAAATCTGGTCTAGGCCTCCAGGATCCCACAAGAGAGAGCCACCCTGGGAACACAATGGAGAAAAGCCACAGGACATGCTGGGAGAGTGTCTTCAGCAACAGACTTAGCTAA
Organism: Anarhynchus alexandrinus; assembly: GCA_008711295.1. Lineage (NCBI taxonomy): Eukaryota > Metazoa > Chordata > Aves > Charadriiformes > Charadriidae > Anarhynchus > Anarhynchus alexandrinus. The sequence continues at coordinate 6,371,650 of VUYV01000018.1, forward strand.
TCCTGTGTCCTGTCCCTGATTTGGGCTGGGAAAAAAGGCTTAGTGAAATGGTTTAAAAATAGTGGATGTGTGAAGAAATACTTCCTGAGCCAGAGGTAATAACAAGACTGCTTAGTAGTCTTAGATGGGCTTTCTCTCCACTAACAAATCTAGTCAGTTTCTAAATCAATCTAAACTTCAGGCAGCTACAAGATCATGTGATGATTAATCCATGGATAAATTATTCACTTTACACCTCCCCCCCCCCCCCCCCCTTTAAANTAAAGTTTTAAACATGCTACCTGAGAATTTAATCAGTTGACCTTCACATATTTTGTTGTGAGAAATAGTGAATGGGAGTTCCTATTCACTCCTACGTGCCACGCATGACTGTGTACTCATGAATGTGCACAGGGTCCTCTCTGAGCCTTTTCTTTCAAAGATGAAAACATTTTGAGCTCTTTAACCTTTCCTCATATAAAAGTTAGTCCATATCTTTGGCTGCTTTTGCCTTTCTCTTTGTATTTTCTACCTCTGTCTGCTTGGAGAAAGAAAGAATCAGAACAACCCATAATGTTCATAATATGAGCACGCTTTACATGCATACAGTGGCAGAGGATTATTATTCTGTTTGTTCTCTGTTCCTTTCTTAAGAATTCTTCATGTTTTATTTACCTTTTTGATGGATCCTGAGCATGGCATTGAGATTTTAATAGAATTGTCAACAGTAACTCGAAGATCTTTTTTCCTGCGTGCTGATAGCTAATTTACAGCCCATCACTGTTATGCATGGTTAAGAATGTTTTTATCCATGTGCAATGCTTTGTATTTATCAGCATCTCATCTGCCATTTTTTTCCCAATCAATCAGTATTGTGAGCCATCTGCAACTCTTCACAGTTGAATTCCATTTTATTGCTTTAAATAATAGAGTATCATCAGGAAATTTCATTACTTCATTTTTCCAGATGACTTATGAACATGTGGGATAACATGAGCTCCAGCACGGATCCTGTCAAACAGCTACAGAGCGCAAAGTCTGTTAACTTAATAATTTAAGGACATGCAATGACAAAAAAGAAATTTCTTAATAGGTGAGCAGTAGATGGTCTCTCTGCCTTTCCCCGTGAGTATTTTTTTTGGCCTTTAGTGGTTTTCTGGGAGCTCGGATGGAAGAATATCTACAGGGGATATCACTGAATGTTTTTAAAGATTCTGCCTTTTACTTTTTTGACTGTTGCATTGCTGCTACTTTTGCATAATAATCTGCTTTGCTCTGTACCAGGGCAAGATCTCCTTTACCACTCAATGGGTGCTACTGGTCCTTTGTGCCATATTGTACTTGGGCTTCTCATCATCTGATCCAGAGATATATTTTTCATTTTTATCCTATACTCTCCTCCTGTAATGTAATAGAATAAGAAGTGTTTGTCATACCTTCCCCTAGTATTTTCAAACAAGTGTTGCATATCAGTTGTGCTTTCACATCGTGTCTTTTGTTTGCTCTGCTAGCTCCATAGCGCAGATGAGCATTTCTCCATCCCCATCACTGCCCTTTCTCCCAAATACAGTAATGGGCTGCATAATAAAGAACTTTTCAAAAAGGATCTGTTGATGGCCTCTTAAACAGTTAATAGTCAGCAACTTTTCCCCTTTCCCAAGCCTCTTACATTGTATACAGTAGCTTTGTGTTTAATCAGGGGGCCTGGTGTACTGTCAACCATATCTCAGGTTTAGTGTCTGCTTTGAGACATATATGTATGCAGTTCCTTTCTTTTCATCAGCATTTGAGGCCAGGCTTCAGCAATTACATTTTTTCCCAGGCACAATGCCATGGCAGCATACAGCCCCAGTTGCAGCATCGAGAAGTGAGAGGCTTCATAAGGCTTCTGAGACCCTCCCAGCACAGAGAAGAGGATGATCTCAGTGGGAGTAGCTAACCACAAAAGCATTAATTTCTCACTCTCCTTAGGGCAGCTGGAGGACGATGATGTTCATGGTCTTGTTCGTCCTCTCCGTGATGAGTGGTATTTACAGATCAGGAATGACTGTACATTTACAAAGATGCTTGCTTGCAGGACTTCCCCCACCCCATTAGAGAGTGCAGGAAAAGAGGTCGTATTGGAGCAAGGAATCAGGGTACAAGAAGCAGTACAGTTCTGCACCCTGTCTCCATCACTGCTCTCCAGCTGTTACTGGTGCCTGGGCACACAGAGGGGCAAACAGGATGCAGCAGTGGGCTGCTCGCCCCTGGGGATACAAAGGGAATGGTGGCCACTGGAGACAATGAGGATCACTGCATGGTCCCCAAGGTCTGCTCACTACTGATGGAGCTCTGTCATGGACATCGCACTGTGATGAACCTGTGCTTCATCTAACTCCCTCTGTGAAACTTTGGGAATTCACTTTATCTATCATCATTATTTACCCACCAAAATATTCATATTCAGCACTTCAATCACTCAGGGAAGATCCCTTCCCACAGAGCAGATATACTTGGGCTCACATCAGGAAGGAAGGTATTAAACCGAGTGGTGGCTTGGATGGAAAAGAAAGAGGAAGGCAGCTAAGTTAATGTGTGGTGTTTCCTTGGGATAAGAAATCTGCTGAAGGCACTCATAATGGATGGATCCTTCTTCCCTGAGAAGCCAGAGCCAGCATGAGGCTCCCAAAGGGATTCTGGGAGGGGACTGATGTTCCTCATGTTTGGTGCGGTAAGATAAGCCCTGTTCCTCAGCACACAGTCATCTCACTCTTTTTCAGGAGATGAGTGAGATGGTGTTGTAAAGTGGAGTGGGATGAAGTGTGGATCAAACAGAAACCCTTCACTGAGTGAAGCCATCCAAGGAGTAAATCACAAGGGGGGATTTACTGCTGGATACAGAAAAGAGCGGTTCAGAAAGGAGCCTAGCAAAATCTCTGTCTTTAGCCACCCGAGGCAGGACTGGCTCATGCCTCTGATAGAGGAGAAGCTACTCAGACCCCTTCATGCATCCCTCTGAAGTTTATCCTGTTTTCTAGACTTCTCAGTTGAGCCAGTCACTGCGACAGAGAACAGCAGCTGAAAATCTTTAATCATGATGTTTAATGTGACTTGTAACATGATTATTGCATGAACAAACAAAGTCTACCACAAATTTTTTCCCCATTGCAGATGTGTGGGACTGCCCCAGAAATACTATGCTAACTGAGACTTGTGGGGTCTATCTTGTAAAGGGGAAATATAAAAGCAGCTAAAATAATTTATTTGGTGGTTTTGCCTATATAGAGAGAATGGGGTAAATGCCACATGGGCAAAACAGAAGTGAGGAAGCTTCATTTACCACTCTCAAACCCTGTCACTGAGCCAACCCATTATTTGCAGCCAGCAAGCAGCTTTAGGAGGGCTTTACCCTTTGACACTTCCCCATGCCCAGTCTCCCAAGTACTCAGCACCATTCGCCTCTAGCTCTTGACATTTTACAGCTCCTTACATAAAACTACATGGTCATGCTCTCAGCGTTGTCAGGGTTGCTCTTTCCTTCTATCACCTGCAGCCAACAGCACGCAAAGCCCTGTCTCCAGTCTGTAGAATATATTAATTCTATATCTGTCATAATTTAATTTGCTCAGAGATCATTATAAGCAGCTGTAATAATCAGACGACCAAAATGTTACATAGAAGCTTTATATAGCTTTCAAATGTACAAAAGACAACTGAGTATCATTTATATTTACAGTAAAGTACGTACAACTGTGGTACAACTTGCACATGGATCACCAAATACTTAATAAGTGCAGACTGTAGTATTTCCTTGTAATCGCAACTGCAGAAGAAGATAGAAGGAGCAAATTCCCAGGGCAGCAAGGAGGAGCAGCAGGTACATGCTGACCATGGTAGTCTGACACGCTCTGCTCCCTTTGACCACCCAACCCTGCGGGCGCTGACCAAGTTTCCCAGGGGAGGTTCTGCCCTGGAGAATTCGTGCCTCTCCCTGGTAATGGAGTCGTCAGAACAATTTGAGTCCCTTCTTGGTTGGCTCCTCCTGAGTCAGTGCAGCAGGAACTGCTGCAGGGAAGAAGCCCTTTTCATTTCCTCCTATTCACTGCTTCTTCTGTCACAGCTCTCTAAGTGCCTCGTTTCCCAACTGTTTTGACCTGGTGAACCAGAGTAATGAAATTTTTGTGAAAGGCTGACTTAGCTCTGAGAACACCACTCACTGCACGTCACCATGTGAGGCAGCAAAACTTATTACTATACTTTTCAAGGAATCAGGGCATGAACTACAGGTCACCAAGATGCAGGGGTATATTTTCATTAGCTGCAAAAGCCTTCAAATCCAACTGTCACAACCAATTCCCTTTGAAGGGGACCATGAGGTCAGCTGGCCTGAGGGGGAGCTGGAGTGGAGCATGAATGGGGTGTCCACAGCTAGAGAAGCTGGTGTCACACATTGCAAAATGGATGGGTTTTAGCTGGTAAACTTTTCCAAGAGAGAGAGGTAGTGCCGAATGCTTGATAGGCTTTCCAGAGGGATGCAGTCCAAAATATAAAAAGCAAAGTAAACAAAAGAACACTTTTTTAATTCTTTCATAGAATCATAGAATGGTTTAGGTTGGTAGGGATCTTAAAGATCATCTAGTTCCAATCCCCCTGCCATGGGCAGGGACACCTCCCACTAGACCAGGTTGCTCAAAGCCCCATCTAGCCTGGCCTTGAACACCTCCAGGGATAGGGCATCCACAGCTTCCCTGGGCAACCTGTGCCAGTGTCTCACCACCCTCATAGGGAAAAATTTCCTCTGAATATCTAATCTAAGCCTCCCCTCTTCCAGTTTGAAGCCATTACCCCTTGTCCTATCTTCTAGCTTCTAGGGGGTGGGAATTGCGCCTCCTAAGTCAAGAGAGCCCTGGAGACCCTCTTACATTGCCTGTTCTAGTTCAGCTGGCACAGATAAAAGAAATTGTGTATTAAGCTCTGTTTCACCCCCTCTCATTCCACAAATACAAACATCCACTAGGGGGACAAAAGTAATATATACTTGTGGCTTGGCACGTCACAAGAGTGGGAAGTTGAGTCTGCCCCTCCATCTGTTGCAGGTCACTTTGAATGACAGCAAGATCTGGCAGACAAAACCGCAGCACAACAGATTTTTCTCTCACTCCTTTCCAGCACCTCCAGAGATATCAGTATGGCAAATAATCAAGATAACATGCAATAAATATCCCAAATATTTATCTTGCAGTTATATGAAGGATTCTTGCTCACTGCTGTTTCTCATGTCCTAGTTTCCTGCATATTTTACTGGATGATATCCTAAGTTCCTGCTGATAATAATTCACTATTAAAGTGCAGATTAAAAATTATATTCAAATAAAAATTTCTGGTATCTACGACACTAAAATAATCCTTCAGGAATGAAGGGACATTTGCATAACTACTGAAAAATCCAAAAGATTAACAAGTTCTGAAAGACAATTTAGAAATAGCAATAGAATTTGTGCCTAGAGAGATTGAAGAAAAGATTCTGCAAAGACAGGCAGGACAGATGCAGAGCATCTAATAAGCATTCACTTTTGGCACTGATCAGCTGAGTGATCAGCTACCCTGAAAGGCTTGGGCATTTTGGAAGGTGGTACCAGAGCAGGTGTCATGATGAAATTTATGTCTCATCTTGGGCTCTCACAAAGTGTCTTAGAGGCATGCTTTCAAAGTGTTACCTAATTAACCTAATGGGAATTTCAGGCTTTGCTATTTACTTCAGGAGGTATAATAAGGCATCTCTTAACAAGGTTTGAAGAAGATTGGATTATCATGGGAATTGAAATTTCCATGCCATAAGCAGTAAGTCATGATTTTATGCAGGGTGCTATAAATCTTGAATACAAACATGTCTCCATGAAAAATGCCCTTGAATCCCCCAGCACAACTGGTGTTTAGCGTTTTCCTTACAAAAACTGCCACACAAGCAAGTTACTGGAAGGTAACCTGTAGTGTGAGTTTGCAGTGCTCTGATACAACAGAGCATATGCATGCTCTGTCTCCGTCATCAAGTGTGAGGTTGCTGACCCCAGGGTGAGAAGACCAAGATACCTCGTGTTTACAGCCAGGTCACTTGGGCAAAAATATTGTACAATGGCTGGTGCTGCGATGTCCATACCTGACTGCTGCTGCATTTGCAGCTCCACGTGGAAAGGCTCCTAGGTATTTTTTCAGGCACTGACAGAATCAGGCCTTGGAGCTTCCTTTGGAAAATGGTGGAACATGCTAGTACCAGCTAGGATCTACACCTGTCTCAGGTGGCCAGAAGGTAGGTATGCCACCATCAGCTGCAGGCAGACTAGAGGCATTGTGAGACAAAAGATTTACCACAGTTACATGGAAGTGTCTGAAAAATCCCAACTTTGTGCAAAATACAATATTGGAATGAGATACCAGAAAAGGCTACAGGGATACAGAGTTGTAACAAGCTTGTGACAGCGCATAGAGCTGTACCCTGTCAAGCATGAATGCTGTTCCCCTTTAACCGCTAGCAGAGACACGTATTTGCCAAAGCACTGTTGAAAAGAAGTTTGAACCTAGGATCCAAGCCTTCAGCTTTGATGACACCAACACCAAAGATTAGAATGGACTTCCGTGGTACAAATGGGAGCTGCCTCAGGATGCCTCAAGAAGGTCCGTTACCAATATCTGTGACTAAGAACACGTCCTTTAAGGTGACAATTTACCATTAAAAAACACTTGTCACAGGAATATACATGGCTCAAATAACAATTAAAAATTACAGTTTGATAACTTTTTTTACATCTCTAAATCCATACCACCGTGACTAGCTTCCACTTCAGCCTTTTACCTTTTGTGGAAAAGTGTCCTGACAAGACCCCGCATACCCAACTTAAAAAGTAAAAGGATTTGAGAGTGCCAAACAAACAGATCTGCTGATGTGGAGTGCTGCATCTTTGCACTTCAAACATTGCCAGAAAAACACAAAAGCAACCATCAGTAGACAAGGACCATTCAGGTACATCCAGGGGAAGGTCCACGCTTACATGCCTCTTCAGTATTCAAGACAGACCCATGTCTCTCCACTTTGGAAAGTACTGAAGGCTAAATTAAATCCAAAAGAACGCCTAATTCCCTGTATCTTTCTGTAAGAAGAGTCTAACGGGTTCTTACAGTATCCTTGAAGCTGCCGGACCATCCACCCCCAAAGCAAGTTGGAGGTGGTGCTGTGCTCTGCTGCACGTCCAGCTCATCATCATTGCAGCACACAGGGAGAAGATGAACTTTGTCATTGGGATTATCATTTAAACTGATTGACAAGACTGGTAAGTGTTTAATCAAAAAGACTGCTTTACAAAGGGGCTGTCAAGGTTTCCTACAACTCATCATTTAGAAGAATGCAAATTAGCATTAGCTTTTTTGCTTCATGTTGGTATAAATCCAAAGGCTTCCGTGATGTCTGTGGCAATGTAGCTCTTGTGATAACAGCGGCTATGAAAGCACAGAACCAGTATTTTTCTGGTATTTGCTTTTTATCTATACTGCACTGATTTTAATAATAAATTTCACTGCAGTGAGAAGCAAACTCTAAAACCAAAGAATCATATTTTTGTATTTATCCACGTGCCTTTGCTTTTGTTTGTAAATTATGTTTAGATCCACCCACTTAACGTCCTCCATATGCTGCCAACAGCTATGTTCAGACGGCGAGCTGATCCTGTGCTCATAGAAGAAGTCAGCATAACAATTCTGGACATTAAAATAATGTAATGAAGGAGATTTCAATGCTTAGCAGGAATGAAATCAGCGAGAGTCCCCCTTTTCAATGAAGAGGGTTCAGCCAAGGCCAGGTGAGGCACTGCTCTAGCTCACTGCAGTGCCCACGCTGGAGGTAATGGCAGGGGCTGGGATGCTTTCAGAAGTATCTTGATGTTTTGACTCTGAAAAAGACGGTAAGGTAACCCTGTTTTTTTTACTGAAAGTGATGGTGGCCTATCACTTTTGCAAATTTCAGCCTTCCTTTTGGATTTATCCATCACTTTTTTTTTCAGTTGTCTCCCTGCCTGTTTCCCCAGGCACAGGGACTTGGCCTGCTTTTCTCAAAAACCATCTTGCATTGCTTGAGAAGACTCCACTCATCCTTCTCCGCAGTTTGGTTTTTTTTTTTTTGAAGCCTTATTTTCACATGGCATCTAGAAGAAATCTGCTAAGAAGTCAGTGCTGCTGGAAAGGGGCTGTTTCACAGGGACTTTGCGTCACCTCTGGGCTTGTACACCCAGTGGGCTCATAGCTGGTCCTCAGATCTCCCCTCCTGATCACCTATCAGTGGCTCACTAATTTTGGTGCTTGCGATCCATACCTGCTTGTACGCATACACTATTATACATAAAGCGGCAAGGCTACAGCAAGCAAAGAGAAGATAACACATTTAATTAATAAGGGCATATTATACGGTCTTACAACATTAGTGAGTGCTGATTCAGCTCCCACTGTTTGCAGCAAGAGCGGGCTTGCTGTGTGAGCAGCAGAGTGGCATAGGTTTGTGCAGGTGGACATATGTTTTTATAGAGTTGCCTTTGTGCTCTCTTATGTGGAGCTGAAAAAAGACTCAGGTGCGTTGGTAGGGTTCAGGAAACTTTTTAAGATTGATCTGCCACTACAGCTTTGGACTCAGAGGGGCTTGTTAACAGGCTACATTAAATGAGGTTAGATTGAATGAGTAGGAGGCGTTTCCTTTCGATAGGGAACATTTTATCTCCAACGTCAGAAATGTTTCAGCTCAAATTTCTGAACTGCTGACATACCAAAACTCAGTTGTGGCAATGTTCAGTTGGTCCTTCCTGCATAAACTCATTTTTGTTCCTGGAAAAGTTCTATGTATCAGGCAGACTTTAGAGAACATCATTGCAGAAAGATATCCTGGGCTGGCAAGACAGCAGGGAGAGCACATTTTTCTGTCAGCAAACATTCATTTGTTTCCCCCAATGCCATATGCTATATTTCCTTTTTCAGTGCAAGAGACTGTATTTGTAAATCCTCTGCCTTAGTTTGAAATTTATAGTACTTTCTAAGATCTGTTTTTGTGGCTGTATAGCGACTTCTTATCAGGTCTGTTCCCTTCTGACATGAAAGCTTCAATCCCAAGTTTCTCTCTTGGAGTTTTAACAAATTCAGGAATGGTTACTACTAATAAATTCAAACTGATAATAAAGAAAATAATAATCAGCCTAAATCAAAGGCCAATATTCTCTGCTCCAGCAGGACTAGCAGGCAATTGAGGTTACACAATACTTTGCAGGACTGTGCCTTACATTAAAATGACATGGGGAAAGCATAAGGATCAGTTCTAAATCATATTAATTAAACTGAATTGATTAAGTGGCCTGAAGGACCCTAGAGTAATTCCCAGTAAAAATATCCTTAGCCACATTTGACCAGCTCTGAATGAGAGCACAGCTAATCCTCCTAATATAAATATAATATGGGAAAAGAAGCTTCATTCGCTCGATTGCCTAATAAGTGCCTTTAAACCTGTGGCAGAAAACTCAATAAAACCCAACAATCTGAGGAGCTACTAGGTAGAGATTTGAAGTATTTTCTCAATGAATATCTTAATAAACCCCTAAGTCTGTAGGAAACACTACAGACATATATTTTTCCAGTAGAGAGTCTGCAAGATCTCCCATGCAAAAGGAAATCATAGAATCATAGAATGGTTTAGGTTGGAAAGGACCTTGAAGATCATGGAGTTCCAATCCCCCTGCCATAGGCAGGGACACCTCCCATTAGACCAGCTTGCCCAAGGCCACGTCCAGCCTGGCCTTGAACACCTCCAGGATGGGGCCTCAACAACCTCTCTGGGCAACCTGTTCCAGTGCCTTACCACCCTCAAAGTGAAAAACTTCTTCCTAATGTTCAGTCTAAACCTGCCCTCTTCCAGTTTGAAGCCATTCCCCCTTGTCCTGTCACTACATGCCCTAGTAAAAAGTCCTTCCCCAGCTATCCTGTAGGCCCCCTTTAGGTACTGAAAGGCCGCAATAAGATCTCCCCGGAGCCTTCTCTTCTCCAGGCTGAACAGCCCCAACTCTCTCAGCCTCTTCTCATAGGAGAGGTGCTCCAAATATGTGTGATCTGGTAATCAATGTTAACATTGGACACTGTGCAGCAGAAACAAAGAGAAGCACAGAAAAGAGGGGAGAGGCAGTAGTTCTGCTCTGGAACATTCCTCCTACCTGCAAGTAATGTCACACAGCTTAAGGCAATTCTTTCTATGTATGTACTGTATGATGAAGCTGTTCAAGAGTTGCTGATGCAGGCTACCGTACAAAGGTACAAAACTTTCCAAAGGTTAATTAATAGCCAATTTAGTATCATTTTAGAAGATACGGTCTGGCATTAATATCAAATGTCCCATTTACATTTTAAAGCTCTTCAGATAATTTCTCATATGCAAGGATTTTTGAAAATATCAGTAGGCATTCAGATTTCTTTAAAAATCCCAATCTTAAAAGCTGTGCAAAGATACTTAATTATTGCTTTACTCCTTCATGAGATCGCTGATGTGCCAGCACAATTCGTACTAGCCTTGTCTGACTGAGCGGAGAGAAACCAGACCACAGACACGTAGAATTTGCAATCTCCGGGCACTTCAACGCGTGCAGTGCTATGAGAAATCTTGCAACACTTTTCTCCACACTACAGGTTTTCCAAGGAGTACCAGAGACTTTCCAATTTGTGCAAAAAGTGCTAAATTAAAAACAAATGGAAAAAATTGAATGGAAGAGTATTGGACTCCGTACCTTTTCATGTCAAATTCACAGTGAAAGATCTGAGTTTTGATACCCGTACCATCTGAAAATACCTACTCAAAGGCAGTATTCTGCTTATTTCATGGTGTTTATTGTTATGATACATTGGTCACTTGCACAAAAATGCAATGTAAGAAGCAGTTTCATGTAATAATATATAACAGAACTGTAATCAACAGGATGTAAAAAGAAATTCAAGCTTTAAATAGTGGATAGAACAAACGTGTAAAGAGAACTCCTTCAATAAACAGTCCTTTGTCAGTTACCTATACTGTTTAAGCTTTAAATAATATTATTAATAGTAAGTCAAACATGGAACAAAGTGTGAGCAGCAATATAAATCTGAATCAAACAATGCCAAACAGAAGAAACCAAAGTATGAAAGACTCAAACAAACAGCATCTGTTAGTACGACGTTCTGCCTCCTGCAATCTTCTTACACATAATGTCTGTGTCCAACTCGCATTGTTGTTTGTAACGAGGATGGAAAAGATGTTAAAGGCTTGGTAGAATGGATTGATGACCTCAGGTGCAATAATGTTCAACAAGAGCATTGTCTCCTTCAAGCTGCAATCGATTCTCAGAGGGCCAAAACTGTTGTGTAACAGATGTTGAGTGGTATGGATGTTAAAGCAAAGGCCACTCACAGTTTCTTTCCAGTGAGCCAGACACAAAGCCCACTGATGCCAACGTAGCACAGGAGAGCTTCCATAACATTCCTCTGTATTTTCCTTTAATTAATCAACCTCATGCAACCAAGTTTCACAGCCAATAATTGTTAGGCACCTTCAATTATTCTAACACTATTGCTCTGAGCCTTTTGTTTTCACAGGCAATCCCGACTGCAGCTTTTCATTGCTCTCTCTCGCTGTGGCCTCCTCTGTCCCCTGCTCCATCCGCAGCCCCCTCACACTGCATCTGCATCTGCATCTGCATCTGCATCTGCATTGCTGCTGCACATCAGTGGCAGCAGAAATAGGAGTACTAGAAGTTTAAAAACTCTCTGCCAAGTCCTTATGGTGTGCACATCTGTTGTGAGTCCAGTGATGCCCACAGGAGCAAACTGGTTCTGGGATGGGGATTCTCAGTGGCAAAAGAGAGTTTTTGTTTTTGGTTGGTTTTTTTTTTTGTGACCCTGCCTCTGCTATTGTCTGTTTCATCACTGGAAGATAACCCTTTCTAGTGCTTGAAAATTGACACAAAAGCAAGTGAATAAAAATGCTTATCAAACTTTTGATTTTTTCTAACTAAAAGGCAACAAAAGCCTTCTAATTTTGTCTGTCATGCTTTATTAGCTGTAAGCTTTGTGTAATTCAATATTTACTTTTTGATAGAGTGTTCAGTTTGAGTCCATATTTCTATACAGGCCATTCGTGAACATTTTTAAAATCATGGTGTATAAAATTAGAAAATATATCCAAAGGCAAAGAAAAAGCCCCAAATGAGAACACACGCTTTCACATTTTGACTTTTTTCTTCTCAATTTTCTTCTAAATGCTATTTCAAGGGAGCCGAGACATTAACATTTATGCAAATTTTCATTTGATAAGGAAATTACTTTTCAGTGGTTTTCATACCAGATTACACAGCCTCTGGAAAAGAGAAAGCAAAGCATGTTTCAAGTAAAATAAACCGCATTGCCTCTGTACACAGCAATTCGAGACATTTGCATTCCATACAGATGGCTGAACGCATGCATACATTACTTTACAAAGGAATAAGTAATATTCATCGGAGATATTAAAGTCACACACACGTTATGAAATATGTACAGTCTTGTGGTTCATAACTAAGCTTTTGCGCGCATGTACTTGGAAACTGATGTGAAGTGGGTTGTGCCTTCAGCTGTCTTCAGAATGCACTGGTGGTAGAGCCAGTCTATGAGATGTGTCTGCTTCTCTCTGTCATAGTTTTTTATAAATCGCAAACACCGTGTGGTCTCTTTAAGATATTTTTTAAGTGCGTGTCACGGTAATGGATCGCCACACTTCCTGAATCAATTCCTGGCTTTTTCTAGACCGCCAGCAACCGGTCCTGAGTGCACAATCAGAACGATTAGAAGCACACAATTATTTTTCCTCCAGGAGCAGCCAACTGAACTGGAAATGCCCTTCTGCAGTTCAGTGCTCACTTATCTTTCATAGGACTCTGCTTCTTGGAAATGAGATGGGTTCTGCTTGGGGACTCCTAACCGCTGAGGGAGGGAAGTGCTTCACAGTTGTAAAATTAGAGGTTTTTTCAACCTAGACTCTGTTCCTCAGATTGTACAGCACAGCCTACCTCTTCCCCGAAATGTAGTACAACACTTACAAGGAGAAACACACGCAACTTTCCCAAAGAACACCACATTTCCTTCTGGACATCAATAAATTATGTTGTTCCTACAGGTTGCCCCTTTCATGGCAGATAAAATATTAGTGTGTATCAGACCAAGGGCTGTGACTAGCCATTGCTCTTGCTCTTCACCTTCAACCTCTGGCATAGATAGCAAAAGTGTAAGCACTGTAGGCATGAGATTGGCCTGAGAATTTTCTGGATTTGCTGTTATCTTCTCCTGAATGAGTCTATGGCAATAAGACATTTTTCCTCTGAATTTTCCTCCTATTCATTCTGCTACACGAGTAACCACATGGCACAGGGGAGACAGGCCACTGTTCTGTTAGACTTCTGGTCTAACAAAGCTTGAGAAAGATGTCTAGAGTCATGCCAAAGGATAACTGTGGCCATTAGGAGTGTATTCACAGTGGGTTCCCTCTATCATGCCAGTGGGGAGTTAGACAACCCCAGAGGACCAGCCAGATGAGCAAAGGCCTGAACCACCATCTGAAGAGATCTCCTATGTGCCTCAAGTTAAGGTGACTTATGGGGAGTAAAAGCTCATTTCTCCTTCTTAAATCATCTTAACACCCTGCCTAACATGACATCAGAAGGTGGTCATAGGGCTGCAGGCAGCAGTTAGTAAGAGTAGAAAAACGGGACATCACATGCGCCCTTCTGCTGGCCAGCATGGAGGCTGGGTAGGCCAGTGAGGGGCCCTGGGCTGAGACTCAGGAGAGGTGTGGTGGGACTTGGCTGGACAGACATCAACCATTTAAAAGTTAGGCACCTAGCCGATGCTGGTCCTCTTGAGTTGGTCTAGGTGGTGAGAGATGGGGCTCTGGGTCTCATGCAAAGGAAGGTGTCCAAAACAGGAGGTAGGATGTGCCTGTCGATCTCCATGGATGGTGGAGAGAAGATCACAGCTTGCTCAGGCTGGGTGTCTGATTTTTCAGGGCAACAGGTAGGAGAGAGGCACCCCACCACTGGGGACTATGCTCAACTTTGTTGCTGACCTCCAGGGCCAGTAAGCTATCTATTTCTAACTGCTTTGGTTTGGTTTTAGGCCAGTCATAAAACACAGATAGAAACATCATTGTTTTCTTTTTTTTCAAAATTCCTTGAACCCTTTGGACAAGAAGACTTATTCCATGGTCAGGTGTTACAATCATCTTTCTCCACCTCACAGTGCAGAGACTGGTGTCAAAGCCACCACCCATTGAAATGCAACTGATGGTGGTGTGAACAGCAATAATACGCCATCTGACTCCAGAGGCTAACTCAAAGCCAAGGTCCATCCACTTCAAAGCAGCGTACTGGATGGACCTAAGGGACTGACTTGCCTTGAAAACACAGAGCAGCAGTTACAAAGAGGTGTTCAGCACAAGGCAGGCATTTTACCATCAAGTGTAATTGATTTGCATTAAGATAGATTAAATCCTTTATTTCAAGAGAGTTTTATGATCAATTCTCTTTAATTCATATCCACTTATGGTAAAATAGTTGAGCTAATCACAGAAATAATTTGAAGTAGCTATTTCCATAAACAAGCAATTAGGCACTTTTAAAATGAGTTTTGGATGTGATTTTAATATAAAATTAGATATAGTCTTCTTTGATAATCTTAACATTAAGCAGAGAACTAGTCAGTCTCTATTCTTAAAAGATTTTACAAGTGCAGTGATCAATTATTATGAAGTGCAAAGCAGACACATAAATACTCATCCAGCCGACCAGCAGTGATGGACTTTCCAAGGGGAGGGTTCTGTCCAAAGGGGACTCTTTCATCCCTTTTGTGGCATGACCTACACATACGCTCTGCCTGGGTGAGGACTCTTGGATCAAGCATGAATCCACACCCAGCTCCACCAATTTCAAGGTACTTGTACAATTAAACTTCAGGCTTCCTAGGGAAATTATGGCAGAGGAGAAATAAATTATAGGAGATCTGTAACCTGGACCCAACTTAACAGCGCTTGGGGTGCCTGAAGTGTGATTTGGAGATGTGTAGTGCCTCTCCTGCCAGAGGTCCATCAGGATGCTGTGCCCACCTCCTGCATATCCCAGCACTCCTCCCACCCACCCTGCTGATTACAGCCCTGGCTGCAGGCAGGATGGCAGGGGTAAAACCCTGACAGCTCTTTTGGGAAGAAAGAGGGGTTAGGGGCAAGGCGGTCTTCTCAGAAGAGATGTGTGGGCACGCAGCTGGTGCAGGGCTGCTGGCTTTGGGGGAGCAGTCTGGCTGCGGTCTGTACATGCGAGCTTTGTAGCCCATGGGCGAGAAACGCCCCGTGCAAGGGAGGGCTGCATCAAGAGCAGCTCATCAGGCTCACCATCCGCCATGGAGACCCAGCTGCAGGCTGGCTGAACTCTCTTGTGAGGGATGTCTGTCGCTACCCAAGCTAAATTACTCTTTACAACCCAACAACAACTTTTCTGTTCCTAAATAAGTATCAATTACAGAAGACCCAAACCAGCTATCTCATTACATGCACATTTTTCAGGCTTAAAAGATAGGAGTGTGTAGAAAGACAGTTTCATAAAAACAAAAAAGAAAATTAAAATGGAGTAAGGATAGTACAAATATTTCAGTAAAGGTGCAGAAAACTTTCATTTTTTAATAATGCCATCTATTTCCTTGCTTCCTTGAACTGCTGCTTCTTCCTTTTGGAAAGGGCAACATAAGAAATCTCTAATGATTTATTATGAATGATACAGGCCCATCACCTGCTGTGTTTTCCCAGGATGGAGAGGATAAGCTGCCCTGTTATCATTGTGGTGCCGAGCACTAACAATGAGACACTCAGTTAACATTCAGGGGATTGCTTACTGCTCAGATAAGCAGCACTGAACTTCTTGCCTTTAAAGAAAGCTGAAAGACAAGTTTTTTTCCCCAACTGAATACACACAGATGGTTTTCTGCTGTAAAAAAAAATAATTGTATTTTGTCAGAAAAATGAGCAAGAAGGTATGTTATTTCTGCCAAACCATGCTTAAAACTGTAATCTTTCTGGTTTTTAACTAAAACATTCATTCAATATAAATCAAGCTAATTGGGAGAATCAGGATTACACATATCAATAACAGATTTCCTGTTTTATTGTTAGGTAAATAGAAGCTCTTCAAATTATTTTTTGTTTGTTTGTTTAAAACAAAGAAAAATTCATTACCCTATATATTATTTGGTGGGGTTTTTTTCCAATAAACTAAATATTTGTGTTCAACAAGTATTTCCATAACTAAATATTTGTGTTCAATAATACAACCCTTCCTTTCTACCATGTGACACTTTTTCTTGCTTACAACTATTGTTGCCATGCAACAGAATCACACACCTTTGATTTTTCATATTTAAACATTTCCTAAAAGGCAATATTGGGAAACACTGCAACACAAATGCCCCTTGTAGGCAGAGCTGAAGAATCCTTACCTGGTGTCAATATTAGAAAGTTTCTATAGTTTTTGTTTTTTTACAGTGATTTTCCAAACTTATGAGAAATCATTTTAGAGCCAAACTGCACTGAATAATCCTAAACTAAAGCAAGAACAGCTGAAAGCTATAATTTACTCAGTGTCTTCACCTCCCACCACATTCAACGGGAGCAAAGGGAATGCAGGAATCCCAGAAAATTCAAATTCCTAGTGCAGAACAATATTTTGTCCTATTTAATTTCTCTTGAGGAAGCCTGGACATAACTCAATATATCCCTGTTAAATATTAGTTTCGTATTTCACACCAACTCATCTAACGGCAGTTACATATTTTTAATAACCCTCTGACCTGTGGTACTTCTGCTCTGGGACAAAAGCATAGTTGCACTGTAGTAAATAGCAATGCTCCCCCGGTGTGTAACACACAGCATCCTGACCCAGAGACCATTTTCCCCCCACCCAAACCCTGCAGCTGGTTGAACATGATACAACTGCCATATGTTGGATGGGACAGAGCAGACCGAACCCAAAGAGTGATCTGGTCCAAGGGGAATTTCACGTGTTTCCAGTTTCAGAGGTGTCTGTGTGGACCACAACTGGAAAATTCCTCAGCCTCCCAGGAGCCAGGCATTTCAGGGGTGCTGTCTTTCAGAGCCCTGAAACACAGCGGTTCCCAAACAACGTGGTCTGAGATGCCACCGCAACGCTCCTGGGTGCTGGTGGAAAGAGCCAAGCTGAGAACTGGGGTGCAGAACCACCCCAGGGTCACAGCCAGGGGCTCTCCCCATCAAGGATCGCAAAGCTTCCCAGGACTGGGCAGTACCCGAGCGCCCGGCTCTGGAGTCACCTGCCAGGCCAGGGGTTTTATCTTGGGCACTTTGAAAATTTATCAAACACACGAAACGCTGCAGACAACGCTCCAGGTTGAAAGAATGAGCGCTGTGGGTGTGCCAGCAAACACCGAGATAGCTCTAGATAAGGGATTAGACTGCTGCAGCAGTGTAAAGTACATCGTGTTTTTGAAACCAAGGTAATGAGACAAGGAGCGAGAAACAGAAAACCAATTACAGCTACAACTATTTCGATTACATGCTGGGATATTTCAGAAAAATTTCTTGAATCTTCCTTCCCTGACCTCAACTGCTGCATTGAATTTTTTCATTATTCTAATGTGAGGATGAAATAGAAACAATTCCAACCTCAGATTTGCTCTTTCTATGGTATTAAAAAATGTGTGCAAGTTTGTGAACTACATTGCAAAATACTTTTTGCAAGGAACCTTTTTTCAATGGATTTTTTTTTTTTTTCACAGAACCACCTAATTGTCTTAAAGATATTAAATGGGGGGCAGGGATCTGAATAAAATGAAGAACATTAATGAAAATTTACATCTCATCTGAAAAGGCTTGGTCTAAGTTGCTAAAAGTTAAAAGAAGTTGTAGGTATCTTAGATTCTGGTGAAAGGATTGCATTTTGCATGGAACTCCTCCTAAATTTTTGCCTATCGGCTCTAAAAACAAAGCAAAAAGGAATAATGAGCAAATTAAGCAATGGTGAGGCTGTGACACGTATGGACACCTGCATCTGCATTTCTGGAAAGCGCTTTCCAGATCAGAACCAAAACCATCTTTCCCGTCCTCGGAGGAGTCACTAGCTCTGTTAGGAAGAAAAGGGTAAAATCAACAGCATTTATTTGATTCCACGGTGCCGTATCTTCGTAACTCTCCTGTGTTCAAAACATCGTCTTTCTCAGGGAGGCAGGGTCTGTATCCAGCTTAGCCCTGAGGGAGCTGTAGCAATGCTCTTTTCCCCATCTTTATGACTTTCTCACATCGTAGCTGTGCTTTCCCCTTTCCCTCTGAAACAAAAATTCAGATACTATTGGAGCCTGTTGTAGAGCAACGGTAATGTGTTGTTCATTACCAAACAGGAGGACACATCACGTAGCACAGATGGTGTGGCTGCTGCTGTAATTCCTGCTTGCCTTCCATTACATTCTTACAAGGCTCAAGAAAATACTAAGTAAAAATATTTCAGGCCAGATAAATTTTTCACATTTTGCAATGCCATGAACAGCTTGAAACTTGACCAAACCCTCTGAAATGGTCGCAGACTGGGCTTCTGGTACCGTATGTGGCTTCATGTGAAAGATCAGAGAGAAAGCGCCATCCTGCTGAAAATTTTAGTGAAGGAGGACCTCAAATAGCCCAGTAAATTGAAATTAATGCCATAGCTACACAGTCAGCTAAGCAAGGGAATTGACTCAGCTGTAAAACAACGCCAACATGTTAGTTTTCAGGCTGATTGGGGTGTGGGGGTACTCCCGCCTGCAGGAGGCACACGGGTGGTGGTGCCCAGGGATGTTGGGGGGACAGGGCAGGACTGCCCTTAGCAGCACATCAGCACGGTGGCGCAGCCACATCCTGAGCTCACGTACCAGCGCATCGAACCTCACCCGGAGGGCACTGCCCTCAAAGGCAAAATCAGTTAAGGGTTTTCAGAGCTCTGCCTTTGGCATCGCAGCCCTTTTGCAGTCCCTGGAGACAGCAGCTCCCACCAGCATCCCTTGGAGACCGCAGATGCAGGGCTGAGTGCTTTTACACTGCACACATGACTGTCTACTTTCACAGAGCAAGCCCAACACAAAGTTTTACTGGCTTTCATTTTTCTTTGCCGTGGTAAGGAAAAGGTTCATCATCAAAGAGGATGAGGGCCATTAAAAACTCAATATTCTGTTACAGTGATTGGTTTATGGCCTCATTTTGCAGCAGCTTTCTTTATCGGGTGTGCAGCTTCATTGCCTGTCCTATAACCCACGCGCTTCAAGAGTTTTGTTATATGCAGGACACTGTGCTCCTGTTTCCAGAATAGCTGATACCTGGCACAGGAACTGCTCTGAAATAAACATTAGAGAAGACCCAATTCTCCAATCTGTTAGCCACTTTTGACAGTCTCCACAGATTTCTGTGAAGATAGAAGGAATGACCCTGTGGGTTGGAGATCAGACCCTGGGTTGCTGGTAGCTTTTACTGAAAAATTAGGGTGTTTTACAAAGCACTACTGCATGAAAAATAGCTGTGCTTCATTTTCTGTTAATTGCCTGCCCTTAGCCAAGCCCAACTAAAATTTTCTGGTACCCCTTAGGTGATGAAACATTCGCTATATCACACCTTGAAGACAGGAAGAGCAAAACAGTAATGCTTTGAAAATGCCCTACTGTATCCTCCACAACGTGGCAAAAGCTCACACATTTGAAAACTGTAAACATATTCCAACTCACATTTATTCACGTTACTGTTTTCACATTGATGTGGTGCAAGATACTGCTCATTTCAGATGGGGCCACTGACATGGCCCAGTAAACTCTTGATATCTTTTATACCATGAATTAATACTGTACTCAGAACATTAATAAATACTTAAAAAGTCTGTAAATGACCTACACTGAAGTCCTTTGTAAAAGTATTTACCTTATTTAAATGGATTTATTTTGGAGTCACAATATATTATACCATGAACTGCTGGATGCAACTGTTCTGACAAATTTTGTGCACCTGGTATGATCTTTGCCATTGCTGTAAGTCTGTCCAAGTTCGGTATTGAGCAGAAAATGATGAAGAACCTGCAGAGCCAAACTAGATTTGATCTTAAGATGCTCACTTTGCTCTCATTAAAAGCAGCAGGTCCTGAAGCAACGCAGCGCTTCCCAGGGAGCTCCTGTGGGCTGGTGCTCAATGATCTGCTGCTCCGATGATGCCTCAGTCCAGGATGAAATGTTGGATGCTTCAGCCTCAGCCCAGGATGAAATGTTGGATGCTTCAAGATCCTCTGAGTTCTCTGAGCACATCAGACTTCCTTGCACGCACTTATGCATGCATGCGTGTGTGCGTGTGTATGTTACTCACCATCCCCACAGAGCAAAACCAAGCAGCCACAGTAGGCATGTGATGTGGTGGTCCCTGTCTGTGCCCTTTAGACATAGCCTTCGTGGCAGACGTGGTTGCCATTGATAAGACTGAAGGTGGCCAGGGAATGGTTGGTGCTCTTGAGGGAAGTCATTCGTGTGGTGCTCCTGGCCATGCTCTGGGACCGGATAAGAAGGCGAGCTCTGCAGCAGAACAGCTGGTTGTTGAACTGTTTCCGAAAGCTCTTGCTGAGCAAGTAGAGAGCAAACGGGTTGACACAAGAGTTAGTGAATGCCAGGATCCGAGCGCAGATGCTGGCAATGAAATGCAGCACTGAGGTGTCCACCTCTGAGTAGTGGTAGGACCGGTATAAATAGATGATGTGAGTGGGAAGCCAGCAGAAGGCAAAGAGGCACACAAAGACCAGTACTGTCCTGGCCAGGCGCTTACGGGATTCAATCTGGAAGAAGAAAGAGAAATGTAGATTAGCAGCTACTCCTAGCTCAGACCAGTAGCCAGCTATTTTTCCTGGTGCTGCAGCTTTGGGGCTAGCATGTGGCAGGCAGCACGGCCAGAGCAGGGCAACCTGGACCACAGGTGAATGTAGAGGCAAGAACCCGCCTTGTCTCTCCTCAATCCCCTTCCCCTAAAAACAAATCATTCCGAAAATTTGTTACATAAGGAGGTAGTCTTTCCTTTACTGTTTAGGGCTAAAACTCCAATGGCTTGTCACTTTGTAAAATCCCAGCTCAGGCAACAGAAGTCCAGACACCTGCATTAGTTATCCCCATATAATATATATGTTCTTATGTAATTTATATATATTAACTTATTATTATTACTATTATTATTATTAATTACGGGGTAGGGGTCTGGGATATTTCACAGAGCCCAGAGGCAGGACTTTCTGCCTTGCGGCCATGTGGTATATGTACACAAAAGTGCTGCCAACAGCTCAGGGCCCTTAGAGACCAAGTAAAGCACTCAGAGGCTGAAGGAGCAGGAGAAACCGAGAGAGGAAATTCTGCACTTGGAGAAACACTGAGGCAGCAGCGAGATGGACCCTTCAGCTGAAAGAGCTGGAACCATGAAGAGAAGGTAGATGTAGGTGGTACATAGATGAATGACCACCTCTCTTAGCATAATTTGAACCTTGTCAGGGAAAGGTGCTTTTACAATGTCAGCTAGCACGCAGTATAACCTTCATGCAGACAAGCCACACTTTTGTTTTACTTGCATGTACAGGCTTGGAGTCAACCCAAAGGTATTGCTCAACTGAGGGGAGCTGAGGTAAATCCTACCTTGTCTTTTGTCCACCAGTGCTGCACACTAAGATAACAATGCCACTGAAAGCCACATCTTTCTTCCTAATGAAGACAAGAGCCATGATGGAGGTCACCCAACAGGAGAGGACAGACAGAGTTGCCCAGAAAGACCTGCTAAAATACACTGCTCCCTGGGAGAGGTTGCACAGCCAGAAGTTTGCAGGCATGGAAAATGTAACACTGCTGACTTTTTGGGGCTGCATAATGTTCTATTCTCTGGTAATCCCCACACCTCTTCCCAGGCACTCCTAGGGAATTTGTTGCAGCTGGCCCCTTGTATTTGAGTAGGACCTGAATGGCCTGAAACTGCCCCTAGCCCCAGCCCCGCTGCCCTTGTTCCTGCCCTGGTGTGGCCACGGTGCCTGGCCGGGCTCCCGGGACACTTCCCCATCCTCACTCTCCTTCCGAGCTGCACAGGTGCATCAGAAACTCAGCAGCTCACACAGGCTGATCTTTCCTCAGGACAGCTGCAAGCAGGGAGTAGGCAAGGAAGACCTTACAAGCCTGTTTTGACTTTATTTTGTGCCCCTTTAATGGCAGCGACTGAAAATCAGCCATTGAGCTTAGGAAGGATTGACATGTACCAGATGATAATGTCTCCAGAGAGCGGGCTGGAAATTAAATCCTTTGAGAAAGGGCTCTCCTTGGCTAAACCATATATTCTTTTTAAATGTATCCTTAATTTGATATAGGGCTATTGAGGCCACATCTGCACTATAAAGAAAGGAAGCAACGCAATAAAGAAAGAAATCGATACCAGTTGTCTCAGATGGAGACCTATAGCTCCTGAATGCACTGCAGGATGGGAATGATGGACTGATGGTGCTAGACTGCAGTCTGGCCTTTTGCTTTCTTTAGAGCTCTCTCCCCAAAACCAAAGGGGGAAAGGGCTGCTTTTGCTACTCACTTTATTGTCACTAATCAAAACAGTCATCGAATCAGCAGAAAAATGGCCTGCAGGGGAGAAAGATTTACGCACATTCAGAAGGGGAAAAGGATAAGGATTTCAGGGATCACACATCCTTTAACGGGCAGAAATCACAGCTTTCCAGCCCTACTGTTTCACCTTAGCACCTGAAAGCTACGTGAGATGATTGCGTTAGGTCAGCCTAAGGTGAAGATGTCAGCTGGGTACAATTCTGTGGGCATTTGTTCAGCTGAAGAATAGCTTGTGTTAGTTTAGCTGAGGTTGAAACACACCTCAGTTGAAAGGAAGACGTAAGGTAAATAGGGTAAATACGTCAAGGTAAGTAAGTTGTTTAGAAACCAGTTATCCTGCTGTTGCTTTCTTACTTGGACAACCTAAGGCTGAGATGCATTCAGATTTGAGCACTGATCTGAAATACCCAGCCGCTCATGCAGGATTTGGATTTCCCCCTGGAGATGACTCTTTTTGTCTCCAGTTGCTTACAACAGGAGCAGTCAAGAGGAAACAGTCTCCAGTTGAAAGGCTGGAGTTAGGTTGCCCAAATCCTGGCTAAATCCCCTCACTTGGTTCAGGACTCACACATTTTCAGCCACACGTTTTCAACCAGAGCATGAAACTCACTTGAAATACATGGGTCCCAGCTGAGCCAGCCCAACCGTGACCTCTGCAGTGGGACAGTCTGAGGAGTTTTTGTAAAAACCCCCCACTCACAAGTGACAGTAACAGAAGTAACTCTGCTTTCAGGGTACAAAGGAAAGGTTAAAAGACTGCATTATTTGGAGCAAATAGCCTGCTTATATAAACCACCTTAAGGTGAAACCTGAGGCTACCAGCTATTCAACCAGAAGAAGATTGATCAGTCTGGCTTATTAGAGGGCAAATAACAGGTTGACGGGATGTTCTGTCCAACACCACTCCCCTCAAGAGACCCTAGGAAAAGAGGCATTTTTAGAAGGACAATTATAATGACCAAAAGGTTTAAGGGAAGAAGCCAGGACTCTCCTTTTCTCTTGAGACTTCACACTGCAAAGATCACACCACCCGCAAGACATATAACTTCAGTGCATCTATGAGAACCCCACACCGTTCTGCTCTGTCCTCCTTCCTGGGGACCCTGTGCTCACCACTCTCAGCCTCTGGTCTCCACTCCCCCAGTCCCTCTCTAACCTGTACTGGTTTCTCCACATGCCACAGCACCGGCAGACGAGAGCTGGAGCCGTGGTGAGCACAGCAGGCGTTGCCACTCTCACAGAGCAGCTGTGCACCTCCCTCATCGATGGGTGCTCCTGACCCTGGGAGGCCTTGCAGAAGAGGCTTCCCCCACCTTCACTCCCCCATTGCTGTGTCCCATTTGCTTTTCAGTCCAGAGGACCAAATTGCAGAGCCAGAATTTCCCTCTGTGTGAAGAGGAGCTGCTTCGGGGAGCGAAGGTCCTCTCTCTGACAAAGCAACTTTGAGAAGTTTTGATTTTCTGCTGCGTCACCCCTCAGCTACAATCTCCAAACACCGTCTCCAGCTCTGCCTCTTTCCCTGCATCCTAGTCAATACCTTCCCAGGCTTTGGAATGGGTGTCCTGCTGCGTTTGCCATGGTAACCACCCTGCCAAAGTCTCTGAACTTAGAAACAGGAGAAGATACTTTAACTGTTCAGTGCTGTGCCATGGCTTGCGTCAACCATTTTAATTCTTTTAGCCCACCTAATCTATTAAAATTATCACAACAGATGCAGTCTGTCCCAGTGTAAATTTCCCTGTACCCACACTTTTTACTCCCAGATTCAGGGGGAATGTGGATTTTTGAAGAAGGTCAAGTCTCTACCTGTTTCCTCACATGCACGTTTCCTTCCACGGGGATGTTGTAAGCACTCCGGATCAAATTCTTAGCAATGAAATAATAATATACTGAAATAACAGATAGGGGGATGATATAAAAGATCAGAAATGATGCCATCGAGTGAATTTTGGGATGCAGCCCATCAGAATGTGGGTAAGGAGCACAGCTGACGAAGGTTTTATTAGTCCCTTTGTCATGGAAAGGGTGCAGATCCGAAAACACTGCTTCAGGGATGGCAAGCAACATGGATACAATCCAGATTATAGCAGCTCTCACACAAATCTTCATCAGTGCATGGGATGCTTGGATCTCCATCGGCCTTACTATAGCTTTATACCTAAAAAATAAGAAAGAAAGAAAGAATTTATCCACCTCAACACTCAGGCATTGTATTCTTGCTCGTCCCTTCCATTTAAAAAACAAAACAAAACAAACCCAAACAAAATCCTTCTTTACTGAAGACTGATCTTTTCCGCTGTTTTAAATTTCAATGTTTTCAATAGATTTCTCATTTTAAACCAGAGCCACCTGTCATGGGTCCATTCAGTTTCATCTGTATTGATTCCAAGTTCATTTAATTTGTAATCGACACAACAAAGCATGGTGCTGCCCGACATTAATATGTATGTGTCCAAATAGCATTAAGATAGGAAGTGCAATCATAGACTTCTCTTCAAAAGCGTACAGCAGTTTATACCCCTTCACAGAATAGTGTTGAAGAAAACTGGATGGAGGTTTTGTCACACACTTCTTTTTGAGGTGTGAGTACCCTGGCTTCCTGCAAGCCAAATCTTAAGTTTTCTCGAGCTGAAGAGAGCATGTTGCCTGTTTTAATTGCTGTTTGGTGGTGTAGATGGCAATAAACAGTTGTCCATAATTCAGTGCACACAGGCTAAGGAGCCAGAGCTGCTAACTGACTTTCTTAAAGAAAAAAGAAATATTATTGCTTGTTATGCTAGATATGTAGAAGACTTTTTGATTTGCAATTTTTACTTTCATGATTTCAGCCTTTTAGAAAATTGTACTTCAGAATATAAGAAAATGAAAGAAGCAAGCTTATTTGAACCTGATACATATAATGAGAGGACTGGAAAACAGAAGAACTTCATATCTGCTGGATCCCTGCTCTGGAAGGAATGTACACTCCACGTAAATCATGATTCACATGTGCATTTAAGGAACATAGCAGGAGAAAAAAAGTTCATTAGAAAGGAATACATACAGGCTTCATAAATTATTACTTAAGGTCATTATCATAACAATTACAACCTGTTGGATGTTTTTCCCAGGATCTACCTCACACTGCCCATGGCCCATTGGGTCCCTTGGTCACTGTCAGCTCCCTGGGGACTGATGGGTGCCTGGGTCCTAGGCTGTCCCAGCCCACTTTTGGCAAGGCAGGGTACATCCCCATGTGGCTGCTCCAGAGTCCATTTCCAAGCTCCTACCAGGATCCCAGCTCTTTCAGCCAGCCGAACCGGGCGCTGGGGCAGGAGCAGAGGCAGCAAGTGTAACGCCCTGGCTGAGACCAGGCAGCACACAGCAGGGTCCATCCACCTGGCAGCTAAACCAGGGACACTTCATGTACGTGATCCATTCCCCACACTCTATAGCTTGCATTATCCTAAAGCTCAGCGTGTCAGAGAGGAGTCTGTCAGTCCCGCGCTGTTTTAACTGGGCAAGTGACTCATTTTCAGGATAAGCACACATTCAGCTTCTAGTTATAGGCAATAACCTGCTCAGAATGCCTGTCCTTTCCCTCTGTGTGTATATATGCATACTTCTGTGCATGGGGGTTTTATATACATACACATGTATTTATATGCATATATTTGATACATATACATGTATATACATATATACATAAGTACATGCATAATTACATTGATTTATATTTATCTGTATCTGGACACCTCATCATTTGCAGATGTTTTTTTCACACAATCCCACAGGTGTCTTGTGTAGATGACTTTTTTCTTTAATGGACTGCAAACACTTTGCTCAATAGTCTTCTGTTTAACCACTTACTCTCCAAGCTCTCCAGCTCCCCTTTATTCCAGCTGTACAGCTGCAGCAGCCAGCCATAGTATTTTTCAGGCTTGCTTAGCACCTCTTTAACTTTCATTCTGAAGCTGGGGATTAAGTGGTGTCATACTACAAAGCACAATCTTCTGGTGCAAGATCATCTTCTTACGTGAAGAAAATCACAGCACTTAAACAAGTATGATGTTATGACTATTGTAGTAATAAAATGGAAGAGCTAGGCAGATTACTAAAACAGTGTAGCTGAAATAGCTCAATTTATAGCCTGATTCACCAGCTATAGGTTATTGACGGAAACACTAGCTACTTCAACAAGGTAGACTGGATTTGAGCAGCAGCTGGTCCTGTTTTTCAGCATCTGTATTTCTAGTTTGCGCGTCAACAATTATTTCAAGCTTTCCACAGCTTTGTCCTCTGCAACTTCTTTTTCAATGGGTTAGCCTGAGGCACATAACTTTCCCATATTTAACATCCAGTGTTTGAAAAATCCAATCCATTTTGAAGGGGATGTTGATGAACACGCCTGTATACCTCAGTGGAACCATGGACCAAGGTGGCCAGCCGAGTGAGCCCTCATGCAAAGATCTTAACAACAGCATTATTTTCAACCCATGCAACAACATGGTCTCTGAGAGTCTGTGTCACATGGCATACTCAGCTTGTCTGCAGTAGATCCAGACATGGCCCTGGATTTATCGCCTCTGCTTGCTGTCACATTCAGTCTCTCTAATTATTGTTTGATATCACTTTTTTTCAGCTGAACTCCCTTCCCGACCTGCTTTTAAAAATTTTTTTGAAAAAGATTAAAAACCAGAGGTATGATTCATGCCCTACAACAAAGGCCAAAACTTAAAAAGAAAACTATGCCTTCTGAAGATTCAGTTGAATGAAAAATGATACAGTCAAGAACTTGTGTCAGCTCCAATCTCTCTCCAGTTGTCAGATGGTGCAGATGAAAATGACTGGGTTGCCGATCTGATAGGAAATATGAAAAAGACGCTGCCCTTTACTGCTGCTCAGGTTTTGAACCTCTTTGTTCCCACTGTGCTTGTGAAACAGCAGCCTGCCTCGTGCACAGCAGCTACCAATGACCTTCTGGCCAGGATGGATGCCGGTGATCTCTGCGTCTCGCAGTCTCGTTCAAAGAAGCACACACAAAGAAATTACACGCAGGGCTATCATAAGTGCAATTAATATAATCACAGTTCATAAGTCACTGTGAGGATTCACACCGTAGGGCAATCCTCTCCTTCACAAGCCATGGTGACTCCGGTGACATCCCTCTTCTCCAGGTCAGTTTCCAGGCCTCCAAGAGGAACCTGGTGAGAGGGTTGCTTCAACCCAAGATGCCAGAATTCAATAACATATAATGCAGGATCACGTCTTAACCTAATGCCCAAAATTCATTGGGGATTAATAGGAGCCCACGGAGTGTGTGCCTCTCCATTCAGTCCTGGAAAATGTCTTATACGTCTTTTAGGATCTTTATCGTGCTCATTGAATAATTGTTTCTTGCAACCGAAACTACTGAAATGACCATAAACCGCTAAAATATGACACACACAAGGTTTTTCTGTCATAAATACTTTTCCCACTGAGGTTAATAAGCCAGGGAAACTGGAAAACTGTGTCATTATCCTTGTGTTAATAATAATGTAACTCACGATAACAGCACCTAATGTACTCTAAAACTCTGACTATGCAAACACTGGTTAATACTGTACACTTAGCCCCAAAGCCGCAACTTCAAATATAAACACAGAAGTAGCTTTGGCATGAAAAAGACAGTTATAGATATATTCTGCAAAGACAGATCAAAATAAGGCCCCAAATGGACGTCAAAGTTTCCTCGGTGCAGTTTCTCTGCTGGTGCAAAATATTTTAGCCACCTTTGTGCTCCTCAGCTGAGCCAAGAAAATACACACCAGCTAAAGTATAAACACACTTTGCCTTCAAAGCCATATTGCCTTTATGTTCCTAAGCACAGAGATACAAAGGGTTGTAATTTTGCACTCACAATGGGGAAGAAAGGGCCTTATCCCTAAGGCGGCAGCTCCAGTGCATCCCTCATGGTTTTTTACTGTCACCTTCATCCACTTACTTGTGCCTGCTACAACAGCCACAAAAATTAAATTAAAACAACTAAAGTATGGGAGAAAAATCAGATACTTCCCTTGGATTTTAAATTAATTTAGAGCCATATGTCTCACTGTCTGTTGTTTTATTTTTTTTAGGGAAGTGACTTTATGTTGTGTGGGGAAGCTGGCGCTGTAGGCAGCCTTAACTTGCTTTCATCTTTTATGTTTGCTTTGTATTAATGCCTTTCCCCCTTCCCTTATGTTGGCAATTAAAGCTAATATAGATGGCCCACACAACAGCCCTCATTGTATATCTGGTAGGTACCTGTTGGGTAAAAAGAGACAGGCTTTTTAAAGCCGGGAGATACCACCTTCTGCAGTGTCTTTACAAGCAGTAGGTCAGTAGATCTTAATTTCAACCGAAATAATTTGTGTCCTCTATAATAAATGAAGCTGCTGCCAGTGGCAATGGGAAAGAAACATCTCTCCCTCCTGGCAGCGAAAGTGGCTGGTTACACAGATAGGTGGCCGTTGGAGATGTTCCTGGTGAATGAATATGACAGCAAGGATTGCACAGCAGCTATGTGCTGGCCACTACATCCCTGCAATCTATTCAATCTGACTTAATAAGAGGCACTAAGTTGCTTTTATAACTCCTTCTTCCCTACTTTTTTCAGCAGTAGGAGTATAGCAAGAAAAAATGGCTGAAAGAGGCTCTGCCACAGACTGCTCCCCTTTTTTGATCACAGTCCTTCCAGCCATGCCTATTTTCCTGCAGCTGAACCTCACGCTTGCAAGAAATATAAGAAGAGAAAAAGAATCTTCCCCATCCTTCCTCCAGGGAAATGGGACACTGCCACTCCAAAATTTGCAGGAGTACTTAAGTTTCAAGGAAAGTTTCCTCCAGATAGTATCATCCATCACTATATCCTACACTGTTTACATAAAAAGATCCTGGGACCCAGTCCTGAATTTCTGTAATGGTTTAATAAACCAAGTGCATTAAAACCTGTTCAAACAAAATTTCAGAAGGCTTGCCTGCCCTTGCTTGTTTACCAGTCCTACTGTTTAGACTGCATCAGGCTGGTGGAAAGATTTGCCATATTACTGCTTTCTGTTTTATCTCTGAAGTGAGAAATCCACTTGCAAACTTTTGAATCTGTTTAAACTGAGCTCTATTTTGAGATGCTGGGCTGAAGATCTGAAACTTAAATTAAAAAGCAGCGATTAGTTGGAATGGACTGATCTCTTACGAAAATAGTCATGTAAATTGCTGTGAAGTGAAAAGGCTGAGTTCTTTCCAGCTCTAGAAAATGACTTCCTATTGTAATGATGAAAGAACTGCCTCTCAGTCAACACGTCCCTATATTTCTTCTGTTCCCACCTGTAACTGAAAGAGGGAGAAAAGATGTGCAGTTCACAGTTCCTCTGATCCCCAGTAATCTGTTCCCATTTGTAAGCTCAATGCGAACATGTTGATCTGGTCTTGGCCCATGACTAGACTGAACGAATATCTTCTCATTAAAATTTTGTAATTATGTTCTACTAGTATCATATTATTGTTTTGTCCACAGAATATGAAGGACTGGTTCAATTACCACTCAAAAAAGCCTCAAGCAACAGAGAAAAAGTTGATGCTATGCAAAAACTGCATAAATGAAGCACGTGGAGCCTTGTTGAGTGTGAAGGTCCACTTGGAAAGCAAAAAAAAAGTCTTACTAAATATCTGAAGAAATTTATGAGAAATGCAATGCCCCAAACTTTCTTTATTGTTTTCACCATGGATGTTATGAATATTCATAGCTCTGAAGACAAATAATTCAATAAATCCACACAATTGCTAGACTGTCTAACCCATCAACACATTCCGACAATCTATTCTGGGTCTATCTGCTTTCCGCATACTTAGTTAAGATTATCATTATTATGCATGATCCTTGGGTGAACATCTGTTATTAAAATCTTTAGTAAATTGCATATGCGCACAAAGACATCTCTAATGGGCTAGTCTTACATACATTGGCAGGTACTGCCTACTTTCTCTTTTTATTAATTAACATTTAAATGAAAAGAAAAAGGAGGCATTGATTGAAGTGGCATAGTTCTCACTTTTTGAAGCGTGTGTTCAAATTTCAGTCTGTATACCTGCACACTGCTACATCATCCTGGAATCTGGGCAAATGGGAGTTTCAGTCCAGGAATGACTAAGGTCAAAATTGAGACCGAATATTTTAGAGACCACTGAACTGCACTACACATTGGGGAAGGAGAGCTTAAATAGTAGCTATTTGATAGTGAATGTACTAATCCCAATTATGACCATTCAGAGCATAAAATATTTCAGAAATTAACTATGCATATGGAAAACAATGGACATAAAGGTTACTGCAGGAACTAGTGGGAGTCCCATGGATGATGCTTTCTGTATTAGAAAGACCCCCTTTGCACCCAGGGTGTTTATTCCCTGTAGGTGATCTTCAGCCAAGTCTCTGAATGAAACCCTGGTCCCAAGTCAAAGATTTCAACGAGGCCAGCATCACAGTTTGTTGCAGTCCTTGCAAATGGATGTGAGACCTGCTGTCTGAAAGAGGGGTGGGACCCATTCATTTAAAAACATCCTTTGACTTCAAAACCAGCGAGTTCCCCCACACAGCCAAGACCCCAGCTCCTCAGCACCAGCTAATTGCTGTGCACATTTCTACGTGCTCAGCACCCGGTACAGTCAGAGGGATGTGCCTGCTCAAGCCACGTGGCACCAGATCACATGCTGGTGGAGCAGCTTCTTGGTGCCGGGGTTGCAATGTGGTCTGCATTCGGAGTGGAGCTGGGAGGGCTGGTGCTGGCACCAGAGCCACCAAGCATGGGAAGGATCAAGCCCTGGTGATGCTTTCCATCCAAGGCTTTGCTGTTTCAGCCTCTCTCCAGGGCTGTCAACGGCACGGGACCAGGGCCTCAGCGTGCCTGAGGGTTGAACTCTTACCAGGGCAACTGAAACAGAGGCCTCAGACATGGAGCCCTCATCCCACTAGAGAATCAGCCTCATTTCTCCTGAAAGCACCACCTTTGGTGCATAAAAACAGCATCACTGGATAATCTAAACATGTGGCATAACTGTTGGGTATCTTACAGAGCCAGTTATAGGAATTCATTGGAGTTTCTAAAAATGGCAGTTTCTCAACCCAAAAAGTCCTGCCTGTGATGTGCAATAAATCAATATTGTACTTTGTTCTGACAGAGAAAGAAGAGTTCATCATTGACCTAAAATTTAGCAGTTCCTTAAGCTATAGCAGCTGTGGTGTGCTTATCTTAATTTTTTGGAAAGAGAATAAAAAGATATTTATATATATATATATGGAACTTTAGAGAAGCAGGTTTCCTAAAGTTAAAAACAGCTGTCAGATCAATTGACTGGGAATATAAATGTAAAGGGGGCAATGCTAACTACACATTAGTAGCTGATCCCTGGCCTCCTCCCTCGTCTCCCTTACTTTGCCCTGAAAAAAAACATGCAGGGCAAAAGGCTTCCCTGAATAAGAGAAAATGAGGACTCATGCTAAAACCTCAAAGCAGTAATTAAAAAAATCAATATACAACAGATGGGAAAAAAAGCAAAAGTAAATGACAGCGAATATCGGAGTTTAAAAATGTCAGTGACTGATAAGGGAAGCTGGAGGAGCCAACGACATATCAAAGGTCACTGTGTAACAGACAAACGCGTATTTTTAAATACATCAGGAACAAAAAAAAAAATCAGTAAGTCAGGCATACACATAAATGGTGAAGATATGAACAATGATGAGACAAGGTGAAAAGCAATGACTAGATATTTGTCTTTGAAACCAAATGTGGGGGAGGTATCTATACCATGTGTGCAGTGCTATAGATCTAGCAGAAAATTTGTAAGCTGTATAGAAGAAGATGTGAGCCAACATCTGCTAACACAAAACACTTTCACACCAGCAGGCCTGAATAATTTACACCTAGAAATATTAAAGGAACCAGCTGGGGAACAACTGGTGTTACTTTGTTTTACAAATCTTGAAAAGGTTGAGAAATTCCCAAGAAGTTGAGAACTGGCTCCAAAGTTGGGAAGTTCAGAAAGCTGGAAGGTGTGACCGAGAAAACTGCAAGTATTTGGGTTGCCAAAGGCTGGTTGTAGATAGAATAATGGAGAGGTTAATCCTACTAACAGATGATAATTAATATAAGTCTGTCTTGTTTAATGCATGGCAGATTTAGGGTTATTCTTTTAATCTTGTCACAACGTTAGAGGTGATGTAAAAAGGGTGTAGGCCATGCTGGTGTGGCCAAAAGGGTGCGGCCTGCATGGGCATGTTGGCGTGGGTGACTGTGCATGTAGATAGCACATGCATGTGCTGGGGCATGTGTGGTCCTCCATCCGCTATCTATGGCCATACAATCCCTGCCCCTCTCCCATGGGACAAGGGTTAAAATTAGCAGCCCTGGCCTGGGAAGTGGAGCCATGCTAGATAGAGACCCCAAGCCCCACGGCCTTCCCAGCAGGTCCTCAAACATGCAGTGAAAAGGTAGCAGTGTGTGGAGCCATTTCTAGCCTGAGCCGTGGCAACCTGCTCTAGCTGCAGTGTTATTTATTGCGTATATCAGCTGCCTTGAGCAGGCTATAAAACCTTTGCTGGGAAAGTTTGCAGATGACAGTGGCTGACCAGACTGTAAAAATATTGTAGAGTCATTGGGATAAACGGCCACAGTCTAACAGAAGCCATTTTAACATGGAACCACTGTGAGCTCATCTCCCTGCAGTGATGCGGACGTCCCAGCCCACCACGTTCAGTCTGACACATGGCCAGCAAATTCTCCGTGGCCAGTCGCTCTCCTTATTAACGGTGTGTACAGGACCTCGTACCGTGAGACCATGACAACTGATTGGGGTTTTTAGATTTTACTGAAATGTAAACAATGGGTAATCCAACTTTTCTCCCTTTTGATTGCTTAAATATTGACAGTCTCCAGCGCATTAGCACTGACTCTATCCTCGGATTTGCGCACTGGTCCCACTGATATAAATGGGAGCTCTAATGTTCCTGGTTATAGAAGTGTATCTATTGTGTTTTGGCCATCTGCTCCGGCTAATCAAGATATTCAGAAAGTTTGTGCTGTTTGATCTGTTCCTCTTGGTGCAGACGGATGCAGGGGCTGAGGAAATGAGAGCTTAAACCAAGGGTGTTAAGAGTGTTTATATTGTATTGACACAGTGGCCAGCAACACAGGATCTAAGACCCTGTACATCGGCTGAGAGAGATATGTGTATGTCTCTCTGCACGTACCCTGTGCCGTCAGCACAGGCAGAGCAGCAGCATGGGCACTGTGCCAGTGGCAAGGGCCAAGGAGGGGCTGCCCAGTGCTTCAGTGGGCTGGGGTCCAGAGCCCCTCCGTTTTTCTTCCCTGGCTTGGAAGGACCCATGTTCTGTCTGAGATTTTGTCAGTGGAACCAAAATATATGCATGGGGGTATCATTCTGATGACTCGCATCAGCTGGATTAGGGGCTGCCTTGGTAGTTGAGAGTGGCTTTCTCCTCCATCCTTTCAAAAATTTCTTGAGGCTGCACAGTAAATTACAGCACAAGTAAATTGCCTCAAAATAGTGCCTTAGTGACCTGCAGGGATTTTATGAATGCTGTGTCTAGACTGCCCAGAATAAATTCATAACCACTATGGAGCTGACACTTTACAACTGATGGTATTAAAAAAAAGGTATCACACTGTAAAAGAACTCAATGGAAATCCGGTTTGCCTTTCCATAGCTTTATTTTAGGGTGGCACACTTCCCTTAATCCTTTTGTGGAAACATAATCCAGTGACTGTAAAATTAAACAAATGAACTGACATGTAGATATTACTCCTCCTGTGTTATTGTACATAATATTAATATTAGGGGCTGGAGACACCCAAATCACAGAAGAGATAAGTCTACTAAACAAAGATTTTTGCACGTTAAAAAACATCTTTCTGGAAGTTCTAGATTTGTTTCTTTCCTTCCACCACTGTTTTTTTGGGGAGAGAGGGTTGTTTGAAGTTTTTTATGTCTTAGATAAACAAACTGTCATATGAGTGCAGAGGAACATCAGAAGCTGTGGCTGTGACCTGCTCCAAGGGACTCAGCGCAGCTGGAAGCACTGCAGCATCCCTGCATCCATCCCTGCATCCAAGCGCTGAGGTCAACATCTCCAAAGCTAATGTCCTCATTTCAGGTCTCAGAGCTCCCACATGACTGCAATTCCTGCTGTCTGCAGCTGGTCTTACCAAGGGAAGCCACCTAACCTCACCTGTAATTGTCTCACTACGCCATCTCTCCCTTCCACCGCAGGCCAGCAGGCAGCTCCAGGTGGCATGCATTGCCGGAGTTTTCCAACACTAAAATCCAGATAATCCAAGGTGCTTAAAGTAAAGATGTTGCTTGCAAACTCCAATTACGCTTTACACTTACTCTGCTGTGTGCTTGTAAAAACAGCATCACTTCAGGAAGGTTTCACTGCATGAGCACCAGGGCGTTTCGATTTTTTACTATCTCAGCAAAACAGTGGGGAAGTATGATCAGTTCTTGGCAGCTTGGGTAATTCAAATGCAAATGTATAAACCTTGTCAGTCACGGGAGAAACAGTCAATTAAATAAAGACATCTCCCATGACAAGGGCAATTAAATGGGCTGCTTTTCGTCTTGCTGCACAAAGATTTTCCTTAATTTCCTGTCACTTGCTGAGCCAGCCTTGGCTTTCCTGCCAGGGCTGGTGGCCCAGGTGTGACTGCTCTCACAGGCGCCTCTATACCCCTGCCCCTTGCACTGAGGAGGAGGAGGAGGAGGAGGGAAGGCCAGTGGGCGAACTCAAACTCTCTCTTTGCTGGGACAAGATGAGCAGCAGCTAAAGAAACCTGCTGTCTCAATGGAGCAGAGCAGCAGGGTAGACAGATGTCCTTCCCCTGCCAACCTCATTTACAGTCCTTCTAAAACACACAAACACACATACACACGCATCGACTGCTTGTTTCCTTGCTCTTGTATACTCAGCCCTGGCGCCTTATCGCTCATGGAGGGTGGCTGTAAGCACACCACAGACCTTAACCCTCTCCTGGCTGCTTTGTAAATTTGCTGAGCTCGTAGGAGAACGGGTCTCACCATTAGCTCCCACTGCTCCTGCAAATGCAGCTAGACAGATGCGAGCTCCCTGCAGCCAGTGGAGTAGTCACACAGAAAATAAATTGCTAAAATTATTAACTCTTCTTTGCCCTTTCTCCCACACACTCTTGAATAATTTCACCTTAGTCTGATGGGATCTCATGATTGTACACAGAGACAGCGTAAGCACCCGGGGACCCTTTGGCTATGCCCTACCTAACCAGACCTGCGCTGGCACACTCGTGTGCATCCGTATGCACGCAGAGCACCTTGCAGGCTGGGAGGCTCCTACTGCAGGAAAAGCTGAGATCAGCAGTTTGTCCCTCTCTTTCTACGTGAGAAAAGTTTGCAGATGAGCAGTCAACCCTCTGGACAACCACCAGCTCTCGGCAGGTCAAACCACCGAGCAGCTTTAGGTGCTCTGGTGTGGAGGTTGGCACTAAGCTGAGCATTTGCGGTCACAAGCAGATGACAGATTACTTATTATTAACCCTTCCTAATACATGGGAAAGTGGAAGTGGAAACACTAAAAGTGTACCCCAGGAAGGCATACCCTTGTGCCCATGATGTGGGCTGTGCAAAAGTCTATTAAAACCGGGCCCCTTGTTTTCAGAAGGTGATCCAAAGCAACTGAGATGATTTGTACAATTGCTGCAACACGTAGCATATGTTTCACTGCTCTCCCACGTACTGTGTCTGCCCATGACACCTACCCACTGCCTTTCATCTTGTGTTTCAATGGTCACCTCCTTGGAAATGACCCTGTTGTACCACACTCCAAAGCTTTTCTTTACACAGCAGATTTGTGACCCCTGCAATGCCAAGTCTCTCTAGGCATCACCACGATACCTTCAGTAGTTGTT
Source organism: Anarhynchus alexandrinus (assembly GCA_008711295.1). Classification (NCBI taxonomy): domain Eukaryota; kingdom Metazoa; phylum Chordata; class Aves; order Charadriiformes; family Charadriidae; genus Anarhynchus; species Anarhynchus alexandrinus. Next base: position 6,408,294 of record VUYV01000018.1, read on the forward strand.
CCCACGTGCTTTTGCCAATGGAAGGACACTGGAACTGATGGGGTTTTATTATTATTTTTCACAGAAAATGAATCACAGACAAAAGGTCTGTGGTGCACCGACAGGTCTCCCTTTCCTTGGAGACAGTGGCATGTGATGCTATTCACAGCAGATGATTTAGGAGGTTTTTTCTCTCCCATGCTCTATGGCTTTGATTCATGAGAACAGGGACATTCACATGCCTCATGTGAGCATCTCGGGTAGAGTTCACATCACTGAACATTAGCCATCTCAAATATGGGCATCTAATCTGTGTTAAACAGCAAGACTTCTGCTGTAGCCAAGGAGGGAGATAGGTATCCTAACATGATGATTTATCCTGTCTCCTCTGGAGGCACAAGGCATTGCTGACGATCCTGGAGTAGCTTCTCACCTCAGACAGCAAAAGCCAAGTGAGATGAGCCATGCCTGAGCAGCGTTACCTGCTGGATTCCTGAGTCCTCGTGTTACCTTGGCCTCACAACCGTGCCCCTGTCTTCTGCAGGTGTTTCCCTGCAGGCCAGAGCGGCCGCTCATCCTTCATGCAACACCACATTTGACCTCACAAATGGTTGTCTATGAAACCACCCCAGGTACCAGGCTCAGGATCTCCCTGCCCCAGGGGCCACAGCAAGGGTATCGGGCTGCCAGTCCCTTCACAGACCCAAGCAAGCATCACCATGTCAGTCACAGTCGACTCACATCTTGGTAGTTTTGTATTTGTACATTTTATTTTTGTAGTGATTCTGCCGTGACAGGCCCTAGAGTTTAGGGTGACAGTTTTAAGAAACTAAATATGGGCCATCAGCTGACAAAATACGGGCTGTATTGTTTTGTAACAGAATTATCCCAGCACTGCTGTTAATATCCTGGAGCAGAAACTTCAGTAAACATAATAGATAAGGGAATTTGTCATTCAATGCACAACATTTAAGATTCATAGATCTGATAAAGATATAAGTTTTGTTATTATCTCCTTCTGCAGTGGACAACAGATGCATTAGCAGAAGGTAATTGGAAGAGGGGATCCCTTGGACATGGGAACATAAAGTCACCTCCCACATGCGTGCCTATTTCCCTATAGGCAAGTGGCATTGAAAAGTGTGGTAACAACTGATCACCAGTGCAGCACAATTGTTAACAGGATCCAGATACAGCTGAAGTTGAGAATTTAAAGTCACCAAACCCCAAGCTTGCCACAGCTGCTGTTTTCTGTTCTGTTCGCTCACTTCAGGCAAAAAACACTATTGATGTGCCACTCAGTAAAAGCATTTGCAATGTTTGCTTTATGTGGCACGTGATCAGATAGCAACAAATCTCTCTAACATAATCTTCTTTATGATGCATTTTTCTTTTCCTGACACTCCTTAAAACAACCAACAGTATAGCTTTGGAAAGATGAGTTTCCTGGAGAAATACTTATTATTTTCCCAACATTTTCTTCAGAGCAAGCAGGGGGCTCCAGCCACCACAGGAAACTCAGGAGTGAAAGTGTAGGTGGTCCTTTACTAGAGGATTTGTGCACTTTCCCTATTTTCCCAACTCTTTTGCTTGAAGACTTTTGTCTACACATCTGCTATCGGGGTAGACAGTGCTATTTTAATACGTACACCAACGTGGAAGAGTTAATAAACATATTGACTGTTCTGTCTCTGAAACACTATGGAGTCATCTGCTTTCATTGAGATCACATACTGCATATTAAAATATGTGTACAAACTACCTTGAAAACTGCACAAAAATAGTCTGATGTTTTAAAGTAGGAGGTTAGGAGGAGAGACACAGAGTGGCATGCAAGGGACTACCTAAAGCAAACATAGTTTCACTTCTTTGTGACCAAGAAATACAATCCCCACGTCTTCTTTGAGCAAAACAAAACTGAAATAATTTTTCTCGTTGCAAATCTTAGTACTTCTGTGAGATTTTATAACTTTAGCATGGTGACAATGTATTCCTTAATCTCTTTCTGAAGCATCCAAATTAGAACCAAAATATCCTGGCTTCTCTGATGTACATAGGAGTTTCTATAAAAGCCAACAGTCTAATAACTACTTAAAACCTTTCCAGAAAGGTAGTATTCACACTTCCAAATAACACTGAAATTAAAATGCCTTTTGAATTTAAATCTAAATGCTCCGAGACAGTTTTCCAAAGCCTCACAGAAATCTAAAATAGAGCTGGCTTTTTAGAAGCATATAATTTGTTAAAGTCAAACTTGTTTTCACCTATTCTAAAATAGTGTAGCTATTACATGTTATTTTTACCAAACATTATTGGAAGACAAAGTTTCCGAACCAACAGCACAGATCAGTTTTGATTGGATAAGAGGCAAATGGTTTAATCAAGGGAAATATCCTGGCTATAGTGAGCTGAGATGCCTGGCTTCAAGCATCCTCATTTTAATATTTGGAACATATTTCATGATATATTGCCTCACATGTAATTAGCCTTAAGGAAGCAAGCCACTAGAAAAAATTGATTCTAACTGCACTTTAAATTGCTGCTCCAGTGCCTTCACACTTCATGAAATATGGATCAATTATCTTTTTGGCAAATATGAACATGCTATCTTTTAACAGAGCTTCATTAATGGTATTTTCTCTCTCTGGTCTTTAGCTTGATCTGCTCTTGTTTATCCTTTAATTAAGCTAGGCTATTAGTTAAACTCCACAAACATTTAGTTTAGCCTAGAAAAAGTATCCTGTGTTCAGTCTGCATCCTCCTCAAGTTGTGTGCTCATAACCAGCAGAAATTAACTGAAGTTGTGCTTTTTCCCTCATTAGGTTAAAAGTATACTTGTTGCCTGAAAATATGCATTCCTAATCATGCTTTTTACGGAGCCGTAACTACGCAGACTTCTTTTCAAGGCTACAGCAGCCAGCTTACCTGTCAGCTGAGAGAGCAGTGAGGGTGAAGACTGACACCCCTACAGAAGTGAGCTGTATGAAGGGGATAAGTTTGCATCCAGTTCGGCCAAACAGCCACTCGTCAGCAAGGTACCTGCTGGCATCCACGGGCACGCAAGTCACTAAAAGCAGCAGATCCCCCAGAGCCAAACTGGAGATGAACAAATTAGGGACGTTTCTCATGGATTTCACAGTACAGAAGATCTTAATCAAAGTGATATTGCCAATAAGGCCTATCAAAATGATGATGCCGTAGATGGTGGGGATGGCGTAGAGGAACGCTGGGTAGAACCAGTCGTCACCGAGGAGGGAAAAGTTTGCACTCTGGTTGGCAGAGATGTTGTAGAGAATGAAGTTATCTGTTTCTAGGTCTAGCAGAAGGCACTCTCCAGATGCCATTGTCCTATTTTGTTCTTCTCAGAAGACAGCTTTCTTCTTTGAAAATCCTCGAACAAATTTCTGCTTCAACTTTGCTGCTGCTTGCTGGTTTTAAACAGTCAGAAGAGTTTAAAAGTCATATCACTTTGTGACACATCTTGACAATAAACAAACCAAAAAGCAACTGCAGCTTGCTCAACAGTACTGTTTCCATAAGGTGAAAGGAGAACATCTTTTAACATAGTTTGAATCCTGAAACTTGCCTTTTCCTCGTTGACTTGTCTCACTGTTAGGTATTCCTCAGGTCTGCAAGGCCATTTATCAAATTCAAAGACCAGTAAGTGGGAGGCATTTTCAAAATCGAGGCTTGTTAAATTCCCAGCTTCAGGTCTGCCGAGCAGAACCGAGTCCGAAACAAGGGAATTACAAAAAGCGAGAACTTTTGGTAGTTGCTGTCACGCTGCATTGCCAATCTCTGCCGGCGTTCAGCACCTGCGCTCGCCGGCTGGATTTAAAGTGAGGAAAAAGCAGGGCTCCGCTGACGGCTCGGATCCTGTAGGCAGGATCTTCTGGACGTCAATTCTTCCCCTGCTTCCCATGATGAGAGCAGGCTTGCTTAAATGACTGCGATAATTCCGGGGGAGCCGCCGGCGAGCGCCGGAGAATGCCAGCCACCTACTGGACAATCTAATCACTGCCTGGGTGGAAGGGGAATAAAATACACACCAAAATCACCGTTAACTCTTTAGATGAAAAAAAAACCCCAAACCAAACACGCCTGCTCATTTATAGCTTGTGAGATGAGGTTCACCGCCCTACCAAAAAAAATTAAAACAAAATAAAATAAATTAGTTTGTTTCATACTGCAAATAACGTGATCAGAAAAGCAATCACACTTTCTTAAATAAGAGCACATGTACTTTGTTTGCACTCTGGTATTCACTTGTTCCAATGAAAGAGAATAATGATATGAAGCCAAATTCATCCCCAAGGGCAAATGAACTGAATAAAGCCAATTAAGATAAAATCAACATTATAGTTAAGGTGGGCAGATGAGTATTAGCGCTATGCACCTGCAGTTAACCAGGGAAGCCTGAACTCTGCACAGTTTTTGTTAATGTTTTAATTTGGAGGCAACAATAACAAGGGACAAAGTTCACCGTTCAATGAGATCATTTCTATTTATGAGGTACCCATCATACTGTCATCTATAGGTAATGCATGTTTAGACGCAGCAGAGAGACACTTGCTTGGCTTATAACAGTGTGAAAATGCTTTTTCTTAGAGCTTAATTAAGATATAACTATTACTGATGCCTTACTGCTTTATAACAAATAGGCTATTTGTGATTATATACAAGGACTTTCTGGACTGCAGAGAAATACAGTTGATTTGGAAACCTGCCTGCAGAATTAAACGTAGCTGGAATTTACATTTCCCCTTGCAACTGTTCATTTTTTGCAGGCAAAAGAATGTTTTACTCACTGCTAGAATTACTTGGAAGCGAGGGGGGAGGCGATTCAAATCGGGCATTAAAGTGTGGTCACTGGCTTCTAGATAAAGGAAGCATTTCAGGACATGATCTGGAAAATCTCCAGGCGCTCGGGAGCCGTGTCCCAGGGTGGGATTTTGAGCGGGAGACTTCAGTAACTGTTTTTCTGCCTCATTCTTGTGACCCGGGTCAGTGTTTTCAGCTGCTTTGCCGCTGTTCACTCTGAGTCAACAAAGGACTTATGTGTACCCTTAAGTAGGGCTCCTTTTTTTTTCAAGGCAAACACCCAAGACAGTGCTGTGCTGAGAGCTCAAGGGAACAGAGGAGAAGCCAAATTTTCTGGTGTTCCTTTCCATCAAATGCCTGCTTTTAAAAATAGACCTGAGGTTCCCACTGCTAAAAGCAGAGGACGCAGAGCTACTGTGCGCAGTCTGATCAGGGTGCACAGGCAAAAGAACTTCAGTGGGTCCAGGCCAGCTCTGTGCAAGGCTGCCAGGTTGGGTAGAGGCCAGCTGGAGGCAACGCCATGTTTGGCACAGCAGGGCTTGCCAAAGGCACGGAGAGGCACTGTGAAGCCAAGGAAGCAGCCCAGCAACACCACGCGGTGGGACGCCTCTCCCAGAAGTTCCCTCAGGGTATTTGGGAGTCTGGTCAGAGGGGCTGCCATGACAAAGGGATGCACACTTCCCCCTCTTTGCTTTCTGAGCTTTGGAATAAAGCAGAAAGGACATTGCTGGAAGTGAGACAAAAAAGGGGGAGCAGCTACTTGGTGTAATCCTGATGGATCCCCATGCCCAGCAGCCTGGTCAGCAGTTGGTAGTGACCTGCTCTGAGCAGGAGGTGGGACCAGAGATCTCCTGTGGTCCCTTCCCATTCAAATGACTTGGGGACTCTGGGATTTTTAAACCTACCACTTAGAGACATAACAGCTCTAACACTCGTCATGAGCCTTTATTCTTTCAGATAGACAACAAAATGGCCTGTTTGCCAAAAACCCTCTAATAGAACTACTAAGTCATCATTTGTCACAGTTTAAACTCTTCTACACTGAAATCTCTCATGCTGTTACACAGCACACTATGTGGGGTGAGCAAAGCGAGGAAACAGAAGTAATGCTGGAACCACTGCTTATCTTCCAGCTGATGGTGGTGTTGATCACCTCCTCTCCTCTCCTCTCCTCTCCTCTCCTCTCCTCTCCTCTCCTCTCCTCTCCTCTCCTCT